>BGPR01001976.1:0-71962 GCA_013235015.1 Araneus ventricosus | reverse complement strand
CGACAACAGGAAACCGGAAGTGTAAAGTCTCCTTTGTTGTTAATGGTCAAAGAAAGCAATATTTTCTTATATTAACTTTAACACTGGCAAAAGCCCGCGCTCGAAACAGTAATTTGGCTTGAATTTATTTCTATATGAATAAAAAGACTTTTTAGAAATTACGTTACAAAAATATTTTTAAACCTTAATAACTATCAGAGAAAACATTTCATCGCAATATAATTAATAACATTAAAAAGATCATTTTCTGGTCTTTAAAATGGCATAAAATTAATTGTTGTCTAATAAATATTTCAGAAGTTATTGACAAAAAACGTCTAAGCATTAGGCTTAAAAGCGGCTAATTTTCGTTATTTATTTAAATATCTTAAGAACTAATTAACTCTGAAAGTTGAAAATAGGACCTTGTGTGTAAATTTCATATCGCTAACGTTCACCGTTTAGGAGGAGTTCTTGTGACCGACCAATCGACCGACAGACAGACAGATACATGTAATTTCTGCCTTGTTTTATAGATATTTATAAACATAAGCAAAATTTTCAGAAATAAAGATAAATTAGTTGAAAGTCTAACCGTTTCCTAGCAGCGAAGTAGGTATATTTGAAAATCGTCTGCACGCAAAAAATTATTAAACCTTAAAAAATAAATAAAAATTGAAGGAAAAATGTCTCTGAAATAAAATTAGTATCATTGAAAAGGTCAAATTTTTATCTTTAAGATGGTATAAAAATAATTTGTATCGTACAATTTGTTCCGAAGTTACAGCGGAAAAAAGGATTACGTGATAGTTGATTTTAAAAATAATTTATTCCACATGTTTCCGCATTCCTGAAGGATCACGTGACATCTGATTGAAAAATAAAATAAACTTCACGCGAATCGCGGAGTCAATGGGCTTTCTTTGTTAACTAATTTTAATCTGTAGTCAAAAATAATTAATTTAACGTGATTTCACCTAGCCTATGTCCGTTCTTGGGTTTGAAGCTACAACTCTGCCAATTTTCATCCAAATCGGTTTGGTAGTTTGGTCGTGAAAGCTTAACAAACAGACAGACAGACAGACAGACAGACAGACACACTTTCGCATTTATTATATTATTAAGATTAAGGATTCTACTGTCACGTGATCCTTCAGGAATGCGAAAACGTGAAATAAATTATTTTTTAAATCAACTATCACGTAATCCTTTTATCCGCTGTAACTTCGGAACAAAGCGTCCGATACAAATTATTTTTATACCGTCTTCAAGATAAAAATTTTACCTTTTCAATGATATTAATTTTATTTCTGTGACATTTTTCATTCAATTTTTATTAATTTTTTAAATTTTACGTGCAGACTATTTTGAAATAACGCAAATTTATACCTACTTCGCTGCTAGGAAAAGGTTAGACTTTGAACTAATTTATCTTTATTTCAGAAAATTTTGCTTATATTTATAAGTATCCATAAAATAAGGCAGAATTTACATGTATCTGTCTGTCTGTTGATCGATAGGTCGGTCACAAGAACTCCTCCTAAACGGTGAACGTTAGCGACATGAAATTTACACACAAGGTGCTATTTTCAACTTTCAGAGTTAATTAGTTCTTAAGATATTTAATTAAATAACGAACATTAGCCGCTTTTAAGCCTATTGCTTAGACGTTTTTTGCCAATAACTTCTGAAATCTTTATTAGACAACAATTATTTTTATGCCATTTTAAAGACCAGAAAATGATCTTTTTAATGCTATTAATTACATTGCGATGAAATGTTTTCTCTGATTGCTATAAAGGTCTAAAAATATTTTTTAACGTAATTTCTAACAATACTTTTTATTCTTATAGAAATAAATTCAAGCCAAATTACTGTTTCGAAAGCGGGCTTTTGCCAGTGTTAAAGTTAATATAAGAAAATATTGCTTTCTTTGACCATTAACAACAAAGGGGAATTTACACTTCCGGGTTCCTGTTGTAGCATTTGCAGCTTTTAATGCGGTTACACAGTGATCCAATAACATTAGTGAATTATTCTCTCGATGTTCTGTGTAACTTTCACATTGAGGTATTACAGAATATCCATCTGTAGATACGGTAATGGGCATTAACAAGAAACATCACATACTGTAGAGCTCTTCAACATCTTAGAATTGTCAGGGCACCTTCCGACAAGCCGAGAGTGAATGCCTGTGTGCCAACACTACTAACACGCAACCTCGATATACCGAGACTGCACAATGCACACGGTCGCAAATTACACACCAAGGTGCAAACGTCATGAAAGCTACTGTTATGACTGATATAGGGAGAAGAGAGTATTTTAATTCCATGCCTTCCGATAATGCCGAAGGATTTATCATCTCAGTTCAGAAGGCAACAAATCCCTTTAAAAATGTCATTTGCCAGGCTCAGGGGCAGATACTGAAAGTGGCAGATGTACATTTGGAAAAACCATATTTTTCGCATGGGCAACTATACATGGCGTGTTCACGTATGTCCTGCCCACACAACTTCTACATCCTTGGAAATAATGTGGTATACAAAAGTATATTAGAATAGATAAACAATTTACATAACTATATCAGCATACATGTAGAGTACACTCCTGTCAGCCGTTCAATTACGTATTATCTCCGTCAGAACTTTTACTTTCTCCTTTCAAAATGCAACAAAACATTTACATTCTTGAATTTAAAAAAAAGAATCATTCAAATTCTTTGCGCACGAAGTCGCGGGTAACAGCTAGTTGAAAAATAAAAATCTTCATCGCGAATCGCGGAGTCAATGGGCTTTCTTTGTTAACTATTTTTAATCTGTAGTCAAAAATAATTAATTTAACGTGATTTCACCTAGCCTATGTCCGTTCTTGGGTTTGAAGCTACAACTCTGCCAATTTTCATCCAAATCGGTTTGATAGTTTGGTCGTGAAAGCTTAACAAACAGACAGATAGACAGACAGACAGACACACTTTCGCATTTATTATATTATTAAGGATAAGGATTAAGTATTTATAACACTTAGCCTGTTAAAGAATATAATTAATTGTCGGATTAAGTAGAGTCCTTAGTTGGCTTCCTTTCTTCAAGAAAACGCTATATATTTACTTTAAAAATCAATAGACTGCAAAATTGATGTATAGCATCACCAAATTGCAAATTTAAATTTTACGATACTCTATTCTGGGTTTTCAAATGAAATACATTTGCTGAACTTGCAATAAATAATTTTTAACTTGCATGATGAAATAGAAAACATTCCGATTGAATGCAGTGAAGTAAATGCTTTCACTTTAAATAGTTGTAATCACTATCGGACCGACTCGCATTTGTTTTCAAGCTTCCTTAAAATTCTATATGCAATATAGTCGGGATCTCAGAATTTGATTGCAATTGAAAAGATACATCATCATTACTAGCTCTTTTCTCTCCCCCCAAGTCCTTTTATGCTGCCTCATCGTGTCGGGGATGGTGGCCCCGGGTGGTATGGGTGGTGTACGTCTGGAGCTTTTTCTCCTGGCAGGGTCACCCAAGGCGTGAAGGCCATTCCATTATACCCAGCTAAAGCATAAAGCCAATGGACAAAGTCAGACTTCTTTCCTCGGGCGTCCAAGGTCTAGTGCCAACAGAAGCTGCACTCTCCTCCTTTGCCATGAATCGTTCGCCTATAGTATTGGGTTTTCTGTGGGCGAGCGGACTCTTGGACTTGGTCTAGATGAGGTCTAGAACAATTGGCGTAAGAAACAACAACAGCTCATTTCTCAGAACCTAAATGCGTTTGATTAACCCTTTCGCGCCTAACGCCGGCTACAGACGGCATGCCAGAGATTAATGCCGGTTATAGCCGGTAGCATTCGTTCGAATATTAATTAATGTTTAAATTATAAAATATTTCTTAATTATGTTTTAATTATGATATTTATTGTTTATGTAGTAATTATCAATATATTGCTTTAAAGAAAAGTCCCTTTTCTTTCAAGATTATGCTAAGGAAGCATTGTTAAGGTATATGACCTTAATCCAAACTCGCAGATTGTCCACGCGCAATGTGCACACTTTTGGCGCCCAGTCTGGTTCAGTGACACCGTTACAGCTGAACGAACAGCTGTAGTAAAAGGTTCAAAATAATAGCATTACATTTAACCATGCCAAAGGCTGCATTTGAATACACTTTTCAGATATTATCAATGTCTATTTAGGCTATTATGTCTGGAAATCTGAATAATAGGATTTTCTATTTAAATTTTGCTTCCTTCACATCCATTTACCTGTATATTGGTAGCTTCAAGCTGGATAAACATTATCAGTAATGGTTTATTAACTTTAACCTGATATCTTCAACAAATGCGTTTGTGAAAATCTATGGAAAGAAGTTAAAATTAATTCTGAATACAAGTGATAAAATCTTGACATTATCGCTTTTTTTCAAACAACAATTTAGTGCTCATAAAAGAAACTACACGAGGTTCTAAAATAATCGTTCCTTTTGGGTAAGTGAATCTCCAAATCACTGTCCCAAATTGAGAGTTTTGTGTCCGCTCGATTGGTCCTTCGCGAGTGATAAGAACAAACGCAACCGTCTTAAAAATAAGGAAAATAAAAAGTAATAGCAAAATGAGAAATAAAAAAAAAATTAGAATCATGGACACCAAAGCTAAATCGATAAAATCTGGCAACATGGAGACACAAAAATTAAATGAGCCATGTTTTGTGGGACTTCCAACTTCGAACCTGCAAAAGACGAAAGAAAAAACCTCAGCAAACCCTGGAAAAATAGAAGAAGAAAAAATTAAGATTGGAGTATAAAATAAAAACTTTAAAAGAAACAGATGCTTTTGCTAGTTACAAATATACTAGCAATTTTTTCAGCCTTTTTTTTTCCGTAAGCACATAAAACTCACTAAGTAGCTTCGACCGTTATCTCTTGGCTCCTTTCAGTTTTTTCAAAATCTCACCTAAGGCTTAGTTATTTTTTTCTTGCTTTTTTCCATTGAGTAAGGAGTAGAATCCTACACAACCTGCTCATCCCGTATTTCTGTTAGACATAATGATCTAGTTGTGAAAAAGCAAGACATCCATTTATTTTAGCAGAGATAACTGTAAAAGAAGAATCATTTTTTAATCTCTCGTTTGCTTCTATCTGTGTTTTTAGCCATCCTCTTTTAAGATTGTATGACTTAAATTCACTTAGTCTAGTAAAAACGAATCGATATTTGAGCTATATTCCTAGAATTACTAACACCATTCAGGCTACAAGTTTTATTCTATAAAAATATAAATGCATCAATGACACTTTATTTATCTTGCCTTAATAAAAATACTTAGAAAAATTGCATTTATATTTTAACTACACAGTGTGCCCACTAAATTCCATTGTCACCCCAATTAATTTCTGAAAGGCAAGAGCTATAGTCATAAAAGTGGGGTCTAGGTATAATAAAGTTGTCATGCGCTATGCAAGAAAATCGCTTACATGCCACCTGGCGGCAAAATTCGGAGTTAGCGTTCTTATCTCAAAAACGGTACGAAATACGAGAAAAAAAGTCAATTACAAAGTTGTTCAGCATCATCATCGACTTAGTAAGAGAAGACACCTTCCGCACAGTAATGTTAAAAATAGAAGGCGTTAAATGCATATTTGTTTGGTTCGCAACTCCTAAAATTGTAACGCGACATAACGTGGAAGAAAAGAGAAAATGAAGGACTTAATATCCGATTTTCTAGAGGATTTGCCGTTGAGTGACCTCCGGAATGTATGGCTCCAACACGACGGCGCTCCTCCTCACAAGCTATCAAGTGTCCAACAGTACATTTGGGACACATTCCAGCAAGAAGTCATCGGGTATGGTGGTTGCGTAGAATGACCTCCACGTTCGCATGACCTGAACCCGTTGGACTTTTTTTCAGTGGGGATACATCAAACAGCGAGTGTATGCAACCCCTCCATCAACATTGCAGGAACTTCGAAATCGTATTACGGATACTTATGCCAGTGTGCCACCTGCCATGTTGCACAATGTGCAGCGGGAAGTGCTGTCCCGTGTCCAGATGTGTATTGTTGCTGAAGGACACCATTTTGAGCATGGCAGATGGATGAGCCTCATTTCCGGCAAGTGTAGTTTTATTCAACGCGATCAAACAAATGTTCGTTTTGTGCTTTTTATTTGTATCATTTTCGTGCTCAAGATGTTTTTTGTAATAAATCGATGATGCTGAACAGCTTTGTAATTGATTTTTTTCCCGTATTTCGTACCGTTTTTGAGATAAGAATGCTAACTCCGAATTTTGCCGTGAGGTGGGGTGTAAGCGATTTTCCTTGCGTAGCGCATGGCAACTTTACTATACCTAGACCCCACTTTTATGACTATAGCTCTTGCCTTTCAGAAATTATTGGGGTGACAACGGACTTTAGCGGGTACACTGTATATTGTCTTTAAACATTGGTGTTTTTCTTCTCTTTTCAGTTAGTGACTTAAATAATAGCCAAACGACAATCGTTCTCTTGCCAATTAATCATTTGAGGTGTTATAAAATCAACTAATGGATCCTCATAAGATCACAGATCGAAATGTAGATGGCCTATTTTTTTTAGAAAAACAATTTCCACAAACATTAATTGCAGAAAAATGATAAAACTCTTACTTTAGCTTCAATTTTACATTTCACTCATGTCGCGAATTCGATATCTCTTACCCATCTCGTTATAGTTAATATAATTTCGTAACAAGTGATCAAAATAACTCTTGATGAATCTTTGAATTTGCGAACAGCAATTTTTCCTCCGTTTGGTATGATAAATTAGTCGTATAAGGAATGTTTCCTCTAAACTTCTCTTATAAGAGATGTGGTTTTCATCCTTGCTGCTGCAGGGCGTAACTTTAATTTTCCTATATCTATACTGGCTATTTTCCCTCCGTTTGGTATGATAAATTATTGGTATAGGGAAAGTTTCCCTATAAACTTCTCTGGTAAGAGTTGTGGTTTTCATCCTTGCTACTGCAGGGCGTAACTTTAATTTTCCTATATCTATACTGGCAATTTTCCCTTCGTAAGTTTCCCTATAAACTTCTCTGGTAAGATATGTGGTTTTCATCCTTGCTGCTGCAGGGCGTAACTTTAATTTTCCTATATCTATACTGGCAGTTTTCCCTCCGTTTGGTATGATAAATTATTGGTCTAGGGAAAGTTTTCTTATAAACTTCTCTGTTAAGAGATGTGGATTTCATCCTTGCTTGTGCAGGGAGTAACTTTAATTTTCCAGAATCTATAATCCAGGCGTTGGGCAGAGTCTGGAGGGAACTTTCTACCTGAGATAGAGATAATACAAAACTGATTATTTGTATTCAGATCTCCTATCAACGGCCTTTATTCCCTGGCTGGGCCCAATCGTGGTGCGATTTCTTGCTTGTAATGCAGTCTCATTCCATCTGAACATGCCTAAACGATGATAAAACGAGCCACGGTAGACATCAGCAGATTCTCGGGTGCAAGACTTGATTCCTCGGAATTTCCGACTTGTATATGGCCTGTTGAATGTTGTATCCGTTGAGGGCCAAACGTCTTCCCGCTAGTGTGGAGTGGAAGTTTGGAGATGGAGCATGTTTACTCAAGTACGGGCTTAGTCAAATGAACACGTTTCAAAACAAAACCGACATTATACAACTAAATAAAACTAAACGATGGAGAACAGTAGTGATTAAAATACTGGTACTTCATCTATATGGATACTGGATAGTGCAAAGTGTATTTCTTTCAAAAATATGAACTAAAATTAATTGCTTGTAAAGAATAAATCTTTGCTATACATATATTATGCTAATAATGGCATTATGCAGCTAGAAAATAAATTATTAATCTCTTTAATGCTGTCATAGAAGAAGCTTGCAATGGTAAATTTCATATCTTCAGCATATTCGATTCATATTTTCAACTCATGCAATTTCTGTTGATTAATTATGCTTTTTTCCAAACTGTAGAATCAATTTATAAAATGCATAGCGATTGTGAAAAGCTCGTTATGAAATTCAGATACATTTAAGAGTGCAACTTTTCAATCTTCATCGAAGGCAAATGAATATTACCACTAGTGTGACTTAACCAATAACCAAAAGGAAACAGATCTCTTAACAACTGTATCATTTGAAGTTTAGTAATTTCGTTTTAAAGCAATACTAGGGCTATTTTGGGACAGCCCTGGTAATTTTGAACCTTGGTCAGATGACGACCAAGTTTTATTGAGTTAATATTTAATCAAATGCTGAGATATGCAGTTGAAATTCAGACAAATAGCTAACTTTTCGATGACATAAATAACTTTGAAAACGTCTTAATCAAAAAACTTCAAAGCCACAATAACCGGAGGTCAAGAATTCGAGAGAGCGGCTTAAGTGTTTTGTTTAGTCATATTAATGTCCATTTTTGAAGCAACTCTACTGCTATTTCAGGACTGACAGTATTATTTTGAAACGCGGTAAGATGAGGAAGATAGTACCTGAGCTTACAAATCCTTCTCCAAAATTTCCGCACCACACCAACGGAGGACGTTTAACCCACGCTAGATTTAAAGTGCAATAGACCCTCAAACATGGCGGATATTCAGTAGAATCGGGTTTCCAGCTTGGAGCCCTCCGGTGGCCCAGTGGTAGTTTAATTTAGTTTAGTTATATTAACGTCCCATTTAGAAGCAACACGAGGGCTATTTTTGGACAGACCTCATAATTTTGAACCACGGTAAGGTGGCACCTGAGCTGACACCCCCTCTCCAACCTTCTGCACCACACCAACGGGAGGACGTTTGGCCTCTACGTATGATTTAGTGTGCAACAGGCCCCATACACGAAGAAAGGGGCCTGTTGGATCCTCAGTGGAATTGGATTTCGAACCTGGAACCCTCATGCACCAAAGTTGAGACCTTACCACTAGACCACCGTGGCCTAGTGGTAAGCCGAATCCTTACCACTAGATCACCACGGCCCTTTACAGGCAGGGGCATCAGATTGCAACTGCCTAGAAAAGTGGCGCAAAGCAGGCTTTGCCTATGTTCGCACGAAACAACGGTAGAGAACTTGGAGCTGGAAGCAATCCACTACTGACAACGCAGAACTTCTATAAATAATCGTAAGTGATTCTCTCTTTATAAATCATTACTTTTGCGCAGCTTTATCTCGAATAGCCTTTGCTTTCAAGATAACTAAGATAAATCCACTTTAAGAAGTTTATTAAATTGATTACACAAAGTAACAAATGAGGTATAATCTTTTTTTCCTAGCCCAAATAATAGTAACCCTGTAATGCAGTTTGTAAACCTTAGATTTCATTAACCTTTTATTTACCACATTGACTTAATAGCGACTTTTTACTTTTGTTTTTGATTCATTAGATAAGTTTTGATGTAAAATAATCCTGGGATTGAAGAAAACACTTTTTCAATTAATTAAAATTACTTAATTTAATTAATAATTTTAAAAAATTAATTTCTGCCTTCAGCTGCATTTTATTGCTTGTTATTGGAACTCCATTCTCCGTGTTATTGCGAATTCTGTGAGGAGAAAGGGCGATATTCCGAAGAAATAAACGTGTTTAAGGTGGAACTGTTAAATACCGTCGGGTAGATAAAGGGTTAAACATATATTTGGATTAAAAAATATAAACGAAATTTCAGTGTTTTATCAATTAAAACAATGCAACACTGAAATTGATTTACAGAGTATTTTAAATAAACTTATTATCAAGAACATATGATAAAATACAGAACTGTTAAGCTGGTCAGTTATTGCACAACAGAATGAATTTTTAAGAATTTGCATGATATAATAGTCGTTAACATTATAAAATTCTTAGAACATTAAGAACTCTCAACACATGGAATCTATATTTAGTTTCCTACTTTCTAAAATTTTATTTAGTACTTTATGCTACTCAAAAACTAATTGAGACTTATCTCGAAGTGAAGCATTAGTAAATATAGCATTGCGTTTTGCATCAAAATTGGACTTTCTTTTAATAAATAACACATGACTGCACATAATCTAAGAACATTTCATCATTGTGCCGAAAGACATATTATACATCACCTAGGAAAATAACAAAATTGGAGTTCTTTTGAAAACTTCTTTCGCACATTAGTTTGCTAATAGCAAAGTCGAAAGACGATATTCGGTTAAAAACTCGGTTCCATTAAAAACAAACTGGAACAACGACTACCATGGGCCCATTTAGCGCTTTTTCACAAGTCTTTTGAGCATTTACAAGTAGAAAAAAGGAGTAAACATGGTCACAAATCAAGCGCATTATTGATCTTCTTGGCAAACACAGGTTTTGACCTCATTCAAAGATAAATTGGAGGAATAGATTCATTTTTATGTCACCTCCAGGTTTTTCAAATTTTTGCTTTGGTCCCATTAACCCGCGAGGGGGTATCCGACATCCCACCCCACGTAATAAGTGAAAAATACCGACTTCTCTGTAGTTGGAATGAGTCAAATTCATGCTATTTGCCGTTAAGGTCACCCTATTAGCACAAGATATTGTGCGATATCTCTACGACATTGTCCGGTATTCTGAATGCCGTACAATATCGCGCAGATATCGTAACAATATTGTACAGCGTCTTGTGCTATTACGGTACATTCAACAGACGAAACGTGTTTTAAGAAAAGCTTGTTTATTTTTTATTAGAACACACCATAGCGCGTCGTGAGCTTTATTGTTCAATTGAGTGATCGTATTAGGGTCAGGAAAATACCGTTGCCACGCTATTTAAGTTTTAGTCAGGAAACAAGTGGATTCAAGAACATTCTATATTTTTAACATAAGATTTTTCCTAGCACAAGGCTTTTAAACTGGATAATAGTGTAAGTGAAACTGTTAAGATATTGTGGAAAAAGTTATATAATTCTGGAAGTAATATACCTGTAGTCAGCTGGTATATGTCTTATCCACTTTCACAAAAAACTATCGGAGGAAAAGCTTAAAATTGTAGAAACTATTTGAAAAATAAAAGTGTATTATGCCATAAATTTATTTGATCTAAAGATAAAGACCATCAGAATTCTGATTTGAATTTCCAAAAAAAAATAATAAATAAATAAACTGTTTTCCTGTATACCTAAGAAAATTAGAGGCAGTATTTCTTCCATAAAATTGTATAACGATTATTATATAATGATTATTTACTATAAATCTGTTGAAAACATGTATGAAAGAAATATTTTTTCTTATGTGTTCGAAATGCTTTAAATAATGTAATGCATTATTTACTAATTTTTCGTCTAAAAATTTTCTCTTGTGTATCTAGAACTATTTGAAATAGATATCGCATAAGGAGTTTGCTAGTTTTGCTTAATCCGTTCAGGACCGTCATCACATATATGCGATCTCTCTTTCCGTTCCCTGTGGCCCGTCATCACATATATGCGATCTCTCTTTCCGTTCCCTGTGGCCCGTCATCACATATATGCGATTTCAACTTGGAACGTTTTATTTGAATTTTTAAACGGCGCTAGATGGCGGTAAAGTCCGTTACAATTTTCGAATAATATTTCACGGAGTGTTGACCTTCAGTATGCACTTTTAGTTACGGATTTTTTTTGTTGGATCAGGGCTATTTGATTATGTAAACAACTGCGCGTGTTAGGATTGCGCATTTAAGGATTGCGCAATTAAAGCGTTATGATTAAGCAATTAAAGAGCTATGATTTATTTTGCGGTGAATTTTTTTTATATTTTGATGGGACGATGAAAGGATGGAATGTTTATTGGTTAGGGGTTGGAGTAGAAATTATCGTTTGGGGCCGTTCAAATATTACGTAAGCATGTTTTTGGTATTTTTTGACACCCTCTCCCCCCTTGTCAGCAAAAATAAGCAAATCGCAAACCCCCCTCTTATAATTACGTAAGCATACTGCAACCCCCCCCACCACCACCACGTTCTTTTTTTACAAAACGTATAACAGTAATAATCTAATCAAAAAAATTTTAGGACTTAATTCAAATAAAAAACTGTAAACTTAAAATGGAAAAAAAAAATGTAAGTTTAATTTACTTACAATTTCAAGTTTAAGTTTACAAAAATCAAGTTTAATTTTCTTTTGCCAAATTTAACTTTTTTTTCAAATTTAATTTTTTTAAATTAAATTATTTGTGCAAGTTACAAGAGATTTTCGGAAATAAAGTGATTTTAATGTCTTACGTAAGCATCACTGATACTCCCCCTCCCCCCTTGTCAGCAAAAATAAGCAAATCGCAAACCCCCTCCCCCCCTTGGATGCTTACGTAATATTTGAACGGCCCCTTTGCAGTTTGGAGTTCGCTAGACAGTCTTTTGTATTTTTGGGGTAAATTATATTTTAGTTCAGTTGTTTTTTTAAATATCATGAAAATTTTATTACATTATATTCGGATATACTATCAATGATAATAAATTGTAAATTTCAGCGTATTTACTTGCAGTAATAATTTTATATGAATTTTTTAATAAAATTAGGCTTAACGGGAAAAAATCGCCCGGTCCCGTGCGTACGCATCCTTCCGGAGCGCGCGGGCCTGGGGAAGCGCTTCTTTCTCCTTTCGCTGGTCCTGAACGAGTTGCTTAAATAGCAAAATAACGAATTAGGGTCACCCCTTGCGCGTCTTCGCGTTACTCTTCATAGCGCGCATACTCCCGGGTTAATGACGAATGCGTCTTTTCTTTGAATCTGTTTTTGTGGTTTTTGTTTAGCTTTGATTGAATTTTGCTCAAATTTTGGTTTGGATGATAGTTTCTGGATTTCCTTTTCTTATAACCTGTTGTAGTGTTTTGATGAGTGCAATTTTCATTTCTGGAGATCCATTCGCTGCCAAATATTTCAAAAGATTTAATTGGATTCTTTATGCCCCTTTATACAATGCTATAATTTTGAGAAAAGATTTCAGAAAATAAAGAAAACCTGAATAAAGGAAATTAAATTACGTTGAGAACTATCAGACCCAGACAAATGAATAGTATGGGGTAAAGTTCTGCGCAAGCTATCCTGGAAGAAGAGCTAAGAATTTCTAAAGAGGAACTGAATGGCAGAAATTTGTCGAAAGCCTCGAATTAAATCCGATGCTTTTTATTTCATTATAAAATTCTGTTATTTTTCTAAACGTCTAGAGTAAATAAGGACAGCTGTGCACAAAAATGAAAAAATTGAAATTTATATCAGACTCAGATAAATGAATGATATAAAATAAAATGCTGCACACACCGTTCAGAAAGAACAACTATTAAAATTTAACTAAGAACTTAAATTGCAGAGTCAAAAATCTCGGATTAAAAGCCCATGCATCGCTAACAAATTGATGTTGGAAAAGTCATTCATCATGGTTCATTTGAAGCAATATATAAGTTTTTGAGACACATACACACGCGAAAATAGAATAAATAAATAAAACAAAATTTATGAAAGTTTTTTATCACCACAGAGACTTTTAACCCTCACACACCGAGCGAGGTGGTCTAAAAATTTCCCCTTAACAGCGGCGAAGGCCGGTCTGAGGCGGTTGGCTTCTTTTGAGGGGAGGGGAGGTTCTGAGATCGCTCAGGAGATAAGCGCGGTAGAGGGGTCCAATTATCCTTGCAAACCACAGCACATTTCCGTGCGCCTTAAGCGAAGTTTATAGCAGGGAGTGAGGTGGTGGGTAAATGACCACCCAGGTTGGGAGAGTCCAATTTATGTCGCCTTCTCCCCAAAAGTCCCGGTTTTAAAGGAGCTAGAAGAAAAACTCGCCTCGGTGTTAAAGAGTTAAATATAATAGCCATTAAAGACTTTGGTTATAGTGACAGGAAGATAAATCATTCAATCAAGTTTCCTAACGATATGAAAAACTATCATCATTTTTGAAACAATTTATTCGTAAACTAAGCGAGTAAAATAATTCAGCTTTCCAGAATTGAGTAACTACAAGGCCCAGAGGCGATGGATTGGTTTGGAGGATTCCAGGTGGTATATAATCCTCAAGGACCGATTTATAGAAGTGCTTTGGTAGAGGTCGTAGCAGTTTTCATGAAGAATTACGAGATAAAACCCCAGAAAAGGAAAAAGGTTTCAGCGAGGTAAGAAACAGTTTTCTTTTCGCATTTTTACAACCGTTGTTTCGAAGGATTATAACTCTTTTTCAAAGTGAGACTTCTTTTTATATGTAGCTGTGTTAAATGTATAGAATTTTAACTATTTAAGAAAATTTAGAATGTGCGCATTCAAATTTAATCAAGAATAATTTTTTTGTTTAATAAAGTATCCACTTGGCACTACATGACGAAAACATCATTTTTGAACATTTGGGAATATTTTATTATCATCAGAACAAATTTATAATAATATGAAAAGAAACAGAATTATTCGATTCTATTTCCTAGCAATATGTAAAGCAATTTTAATTTTCAAAACTGTTTAAGCTTTAGTAAATCTGTAAAATAATTAACTGTAAAGATTACATTGATATTTATATATAATTACTATAAAGATGCAATATAGTATCATTCACCAACATAATGCTTTACTTTTGGGGAATTGGTTTCCGGCAGATGTTTTGTCGCAGACAATGCGAAATATCCCTTAGGTCAATGAATGACAATGCTATACATTCATAATAAAAAGAGATTTTTGCTTAAAAATGTGGAATTCTCAGCAATTTCAGGATAACGCTATATTTTACTCAAAAATTTCAACAATAATAATAATTTTCTTTCAGGTAAAAGCAAAATAAAGATTATTTCAAAGAGAAACAATGATATTCTTAAAGGAAATTCATCGAATTAATCCCACTTCTCGTAAAGAAATTAAAATGCAACGGACTGGGTTATGATGAGATGATTTATACTGTTCGAAAACACTCGAATATTCATCTTTCTTTAGGTTTAGGTTTATTTAGTTATATAAACTTCCCATTTTGAAGCATCGTGGTACGTTATTTATCTCTAGATCGAATGCGTTCCCTTCAATTGCTCACTCAGTAAAGGCGCCGCACGGCTGTGGAACTAATACAATCGGAAAGCTGTGAATTCTATCCTTAAATTGTACTTTTAACCAGCATTATTCAAAACTTATGTACGCTTTAGTGATACATTTGTTGCCGCGGTCGGGCTAGATGCAAGATGCTGTCTTTGCATTTCCTGCTATTGAATTACAAATGTGGGCCATGTCCCCCTGAAAGCCCAAAAGGAAGGCAAAGACCTCCTCCACATAATATTGAAGATAAACTGCTATCAAATGCTACCAAAGTGCTGCTAGGTCACTTTGGACAACAGGAGCTGTGGAGAAATGAGTTCATTGGAAGATTCTTTAGAAGCAATGACCAGGATTGTGAGGTCCTGGCCCGGAGTTACCGGAGTCTGAACAAAGATCAACACACTTAAAGAAGTCACAGAATTCCAGAATTCTAAATTTAATAAGAATCTTCAATAAATTGCTATTTTACAATGTTATATATATGTGGTATATACAATTCAAGAACGAAGATAAACAAGTCCTGTATATAGATAGCGAGAGTCAATAACAGGCGTAACTTGACTTCGTCGAAGTTACTAACGGTGAGTATATTCGGAGATGCAACTTTATCGTAAATATCAGGGAACTATGAGAGTTCAGCAGTCTATGGTAACTCAGGACGAGTTATGGAAAGCACCGAAGGTCGGAGTAAAATATCGATGTTGGAAACGCTCGATAATATGCACAGTCCACCACAGGGACGCTTCTAGCCAGGCTTTGACTAATAAATACTCAAGATGAGTAGGAGGAATACCGAGGGACGGTATTAGACATCGAGGTTTTAATGAACGCTCGATAGAATGCAACAGTCCACCATTGGGACTCGTCCAACCAAGGGTTTTGGCTAACACGGGGTCAAAAACGCGCGTTTCGTCTAAGTTTTCGCATCTCAAATCAACACAACGGAATTAGCTCTCCGCGTGTTTACATTACATCTCTCTAGCTCACTTTTCTCCCTTTTCCTCCCTTCTTAAACACCTTGCCTTCAGAGGCCAGGGGAATGGCTGATCAATTATTTCTCGGTGATTCGTCTTACAGCTGGACAAATCACCCAACCGCAGTCGTGTGCCTTCCTCCGTCGTGATGAATGGATGCGGTCAATCTTGATTGGCGGTATTTGCAGGCTACACGCGGGTGATCTCTCAAACGGTACCTCACTCCCTGGACCCCTTTTAGGCTTGTGTATGGGCTGGCAGTTTTATTACCCACTTACGTTCCTCTTGCGTTGTTCCGGGGACTTCACTGGGTGGTCGCCTCTGTCGAGGGAAAGAGGTAAGGGAGACATCACAGGATTTCGCCTTTTGTGAAAGTTGCCTTTAAACCGGAGAAGAAGCCTTTATAAGACAGAATTTTCAACTTCAGTAAAAAATGTAAGATTATTCTGTAAATGTCCTTTTTATAATTGAAGTGTTTTCTCTGCACCAATGTCTGCATCTTTTACCGTAAGATTCTCCACCGAAGCTTTCCCACTTCCTATTTATGATGAGTCCTTTAACTCATTGAATTGGCTAGTTACACTAAGCGACATCGGATTTGTCAAAACACGCACACGTTTTTGTTCACTCTTTTCAAATCCTCTTCTCGTCTCCGTTTTAATTTGGACTTAATAAATGTGTTCTGTGGATATTTTAATGACGAAGGAAAATTCTGACATATTTTATGAATATATCATATCTGACAATCAATGAGATTGTTGAATAGCTAATTTTGATGCTTAGTTTCATTTTATAGATTCCTCGTTCTTAAAGCTACACGATTGCTATTTTGAGGATGAATCTCTTTATTTGAACCGTTGCCGGCAAAAACACTAACACTTCCACACTAAAACAGCATTAATACACTATGGATTTAGCAAGAGTCAAAATTCATAAATGTCGGAGCTTTTAAGGAATGGAGTCTCGAACCGATTGCCTTTAGGTGGTACCCAAGCACAAACTTTGCCACTAGACAACAACGGTCAAGGATATTTGAGAAATTCTTATTCTTTTGATATCAGTATTTGGTTCTGAAATATGATTACGTATTTTTTAAAATAGTATTATTTCTCTTTAGCATTAGCAATTCAACAAGCTTCTTTCTGTTGTGTTAACGTCTGAAGAGCAAAAGAAAAGCCTGAATCCTCTATTTTTTTGCAAATATTTTTCTGCATTGGTTGGTTTGTTAAGCCTGTTTGCCATTGGGTCATCTTTAAAATGTTAGACTCCTGATTTTGGGAAACAGAAGACTCATACTTCCATGCCTAAAGCACTGCGCGTGAATTATCTCTCATTCTCATTCAAAGGGCGTCCAGCATGTTCGGCTTTCGAGACCATATTCAGGGTTTAACATTCTACTTATAAGTGATAGATGAATTCTTTGAAAGTTATTTGAAATTCATTTTTTCAGTTTCTTTAACTGTGACGCATCATACAGAATTGCATGGCTGGCATTTTAAAATTTACGTCTTTATATCTGCTAAATACAATAAAAAATTCCCTTTTTTTTCATCTTTCCTGAGTTACCGCGTGTGAAACTGCAACGGGGAATGTTATAATCAAAGTAAAATACACAAATAAAAACTAATTTACACGGGGCGAATAAGCTGGTCGCCGAAGGCGGCTAGTTCCTTATACAATAGAATTACGAAAAAACATAATATTCTGACGAAAAACAAATATATTTTAATGATTTAATTTTTGATGATTATTCAACTTTAAATGATTTTCAGAAAACAAGTTTTGGTTTGCCCTCGTTTGTAAGTCAACGTACAGTGTTTGTTTTAACATTCTTTACAAAAATAATGAGTCAAACATTTTTGGTAAAAAATGTAAATATCTCAAAAAGTTAATTTATTTTACGCGATGTTGTTCATATATAAAATCGTTTTTTTCCTATTTATAACTATTTGTTTTGTCGCCTGAATATTTTTACGAAAGAAGTCATTAAAACTGAAATAGTGGTCAAATATGATTAAAAATTATACTGAACCAAAGAAGCTTTCAAGATACGAAGCATTTCTTCGTTATATTATTTAGCAATAGTTGTGCAAGAAAATAAACTTTCGCAAAAATAATTCGACTATTAGCTCTAAGTCATGAAAAAATCCAAACGAAACTTGATTTTTTAAGAAATTGGATAAAAATAAACTGTTTCGTTCTTCAAAGTGAATTAAATATGAATGCTTTGATGTTATAACATAATATAATTTAATTCACTTTAAACTAATTTTATGTAAACCGTTAGCCTTATAGAAAATTAATTTCTATAGATAAATAAAACAGCACTTATTATTTAGGAAAGAATTACTTTTTGTTCCTTAATATAAATGTGTCTAAATAGAATTAAAAAGTTAAATTATTAATTATTCATGCAACAAATTGACAAAGATTTCAAATAATTAATGTAAGATTTTAATAGCATGTTTCTTTTTTCAGTAAAATGAAAGTTTTATGCATTTTTCAAAATTTAATTAATATTTAAACGTGTAACTTATGTATCTTTTAATACCATGTTTTATTTATGCAATAATTTTATACGATGATATAAATTAATATGTCTGACAAGGAAAAACGCTGCCGTGAATGTAATTTAACTACATGTTTATGTTTTATTATTAAATCCTTTTTCTTTAACAAGAAACATAACAAATTCCAAATTTTTCTTCGCTGATGTGACGTGTGTCAAGTGACAGTATTATTTGATCCCATCGAGCTTAACAACCTAACATCGGCGTATTATAATCTATAACACTTTTCTTAAACGTCTAAGGGTTATAAGAAATCCTGTATGCTTTTTTGTTTCTTCAGAGCAGGATAATTAAATTTCAAAAGATAATAACTGGGATATAAAAATTTGAACCGTGAAAATTTGAAATTGCGAGGAAGGAAATTTATTATAAAAAATAAATTTAATAAATATAAATATAAGAAAAAAATAAATTTTCACTACCACAACAAATGTGCTTATGCAGCGATTCATTTTAATAGTAACATTAATTTTTAAAGTTAAGTATTTTAACAGTTTAACAATGAATAAAACTGGCATAGAAGATATAAATTAAAGGGAATAAGAAGAAAATATTTCTTTCTATTCTTTATAACTTTTATCGGGAAAACCGAATAAGTGTTTTATATAAAAACAAATTTTTGGTATGGAAAAACTGTTTTAAGCGATTCATGCTCGATTTTTTTTCGTTTATGAGGTATCTAAGTGTTTTAATTTCGTATTTAACCATTTAAACTATTTTCATCTTTTATTTCAGGTTTACTCTATGTTATATATAGAAATAATAAAATAACCTTCTTTCTCCTCATTTAATATTCAACCAATCACAATCAATTGTGATGATATCATACGTACGATGATGTTATGACGCGATACGTTACTGCGTGACGTCACATGTATCCCATGATTCCATTTGATGTTTTTGTCGCGGAGAGTCGGTAAGAGGCAATATGTATGTGTTACTGTTAAAGTGCAAAAATCAGTTATTATACAGATTATATAGGTAATCTGCAAATCAACTAGGGTGATCCGTTAAAGTGCCGAAAATTGTTTCATTTCTCAAATCACCTAGGTAATCTGCAAATTACCTAGATAATCTGCACATTACCTACTAGGCACTCGTTAAAGTGAAAATAAGATCTTTGCTGGAACAACAGCAAAGTTTCTGTCAGCTTAAATTAATATAATGCTATTTATTTATTTTTCGATACCTAAAGAATCAAGTTAATACAATCAACAAATCAGTTGATAGAATCAATCATCAATCAATTAAAAAACTATAACTAAAAGTGGAGGGATGGGGTGAAGGTGTAGGGAAAGGAAATGAGAGAAATAAACTTTTGAACTTTAGCGGTACGGAAGCCGTTAACGTGCACATTACCTAGGTAAAATGCGAAAAACTTTTGATTCCACACGTTAACGGAGCAAATCAGTTAATCTGCAGATTAGCTAGGTAATGAAACGGCTTTAAAGCTTTAGCGGTAACATGTGTACTTCTAACTATTTACTTGTAAACTTCTTCATGTCAAACTTCTTCATGTCTGCGTTGTTATAATTCTCTTACTTCTATGTGTTTAAAAATAAAGTATGATTACATCAAACTGTTTCTCATCTCTGCATACTACACTCTGCTAATTTCTCCTTCAATCTACGTATAACAAAAGGCTCTAAATATGGGAAATGATTGTAGATCTTTTTAACTTCTCCTTTGCATTTTTATTCGTAATTCGTATGATTGTGTTTTCCATTAAGTACATTGTTGTCCTTATCCAATTAATTTTTAATTTTTGTTATTCTGTAATATAAGAAGTAATATATGTAATATAAGAATATATGCAATAATATATGTAATATAAGAATATATGCAATAATATATGTAATATAAGAATATATGCAATAATGTATGTAATATAAGAATATATGTAATAATTTAACATTTTCCTAATTTTAAAAACGTTTCTTAAAATTAAAATATTTCAACTAAAGATCTGGTACAGGTATAACTGTCACTATAACTCGCTGAGATCCGGTTTCAACTGCTCTACAGCGTTCGGGTATTCCCCGCTTCTAAAATACTATTCAAGCTTGCTGAGATGTTGCAACTTCCTCTTTTTGTTATCATGTAACTGACTCTGAAAGACGTGCCGCCTTCGTGCGCACATTTTTAACAATGTTCACGGCTTCTATCAAAATGAATTATCCTTCAAATATTTAAATTCCTTTATTCTACTTGGAAATTAACCTGCATTTTCGTCTTGGTATGGAATAAAAAGAATCCAAATCGACTACGACAAGCTTACTTAGAAATGATGTTTCATTTATATGTAACATTCTTCTTTTAGGTGTTGTGTTCAGGCATTTTTAAATAAAGATACAATTGTTGAGACGCCAAAAACTGGCTAATTATAGTTTAAATATTCTTAATTAAAATGATTGTGCAGATAATGCCATTGTAGATAAATATTGAATATTACTGGAGTCCGAGCCATGGCCCTGAGTGAAACGCTTACGCGCAAAGCGGCGCATCTTACTAAGAAGAAGTTGTAACGTAGAAAAAGAACGATAGCGGCAATCATGCCTTTTTATACTAATGGAAAAACAGGAGAATCCCCAAGATCTCGTGACTTTGTAAGTTACATTAAATGTACGTTTAGCTAAATTTAAAGTAAAATTAATTCGTTAGTAACTAAAAATTAAGTGAAAAATAAAAAAAAATGAAATAAAGAAGATTAAAAGTTTTAAATCATAGCACATATTTTTAATCAAAAATTGATGTCCTCTTTTATTGAATAATATTCTATCACTTTTAATCAAAAAATTATAGGAATATTCTATTATCGAAATCCAAATCTCTATTAACTGTACAAACTCACATAAAAATATACAAGTTCCCTAATCTGAAGCTCTAGAGATCGCACTAAAGCTTTTATGAATGAATAAACGAATAAATAAAATCAAAAGAAATGAAAGAACAAGACCATAAATGACATTCCAGAATATCTTATATACGAAAAAACAACTTCGCACTACTCGGTAAAAATTAATTTCAGATTTACTATTTGTGTTTCACAACACAGAAAAATTTTCAAATAAATATCAATTAATACCTCCCAAAAATTCCAGGCTTTTTGCAAAATGCAATGTTAATTATTCTTAAATAGCACCCTACTTTCCTATAATGATACATGAAGTTTTAATTATTTAAACATTTTTACTGATAAAGGAATTAATAGAATGAAATAATTATTTCGAAAAAACACTACATATTTAATTAATAATTCTTTTAAATATTTTATGTAAAATATTAATGTCAACAAAACTACTACCTCTTAATGACCTTTACAGCAAAATCATTAACAGAATTTCAAACAAAGCAGATTCGTAGTTTTTTAAAAATATTTGTTCATTTGGCGTGTTAAGAAAACAAATAGTGATTAATTGCTGCCGACTCACTAATTACCTGAACTTACTCGCAAAAAGTAGAAATCAAATAGACAGAAATATTGGGATGGAACATTTAAAGATTTAGAAGGAAACACAATGAGTTAAAAGATTATTTAGAACTGTTTAATTAACATGCAGTTTGAGGCATTTAAGTTGTTGCTTAAATGAATTTCAAAAAATAATTGTTTTATATTTCGATTAATAGACTGACAATATGATGTATAAAATACAAGCAATGTAAACTGAAAGTAGTGCAGACTTTTATTGAAAAAAACAAAAACTCAAAGACAATAGTCATATAAATTTCAAGCTTTATAAAGAAACACAAAGAGTTAAAAGATTATTTAGAACTATTTAATTAGCATGCAGTGCGAGGCAATTAAATTGTTGCTTATATGCATTTCAAAAAGTAATTGTTTTATATTTCGATTAATAGACAGACAATATGATGTATAAAATACAAACAATGTAAACTAAAAGCAGTGCAGGAATTTGGTGATTTGTTTGAAAAAAATAAAAACTCAAACACAATAGTCATATAAATTTGAAGCTTTAGACAGAAACACAAGGAGTGAAAAGATTATTTAGAACTATTTAATTAACATGCAGTGCGAGGCAATTAAGTTATTGTATATATGCATTTCAAAAAGTAATTGTTTGATATTTCGATTAGTAGACTGACAATATAATGTATAAAATAGAGGCAATGTAAACTAAAAGCAGTGCAGAAATTTTGTGTTTCTTTATTCAAAAAAATAAAAACTCATAGACAATAGTCATATCAATTGTTTTCTCTCAAAACGTGTTAAATATAGTCGTATGCCAGGAATTAAAAGAATATGAATAATCAATATAGATAGTTTAATAGATATCGTACGTTTAAATAAGTAATATATTATTCAGCTGCCATTCTTTGAATAGAAATTATTTAAATAAATCTATTTACATTTTGGTAAGATTATCACGTTACGTGTTTGACTTTGTCATTATCTTGCGCTAAATTTTTACACTCGGGCATTGTATTTAAATCAATTATAAGCAAGGGCTTAAAGTGAATTTCGAATAAATAAAATTTCTGTGTGTCGTTTGATAATTCATGTGAGATTCCGTTCAATTAAACAAAATGCCCATGGAAGGGCTTTAAGGGGTAAGTAGTTCAGGTTTATGTATAGGGGATTTAAGGGCATTTACTACACTAAATTTAGAACAAAATATTACATAAATAAATGAGTAGACTTCAAGTTAAATACAAAAACATTTATTAAAGTACTATAGGGAGTATTTACAGGAGGAAAGGTATATACACAAAAAGTTTATGAGAGTGTTGAGAGTTTACATGAAGTCATATTTACTAGGTGAGCTGGATTAAAGAGGGATAGATGTTACGGGTTAAGAATATTACGGTATTAAGATTAGAGATTCATAAGGAAAGTGAGACGGGTCATAGTTACCCTAGTGGGAAGATCGGCGGTTTAACTGCGCCAAGACTGATCTTACAACAGAGGAATTGAGAGAGGTTTTTGGCTGCCTGCGGTGTGCTGCTGCTACTCTCAGTGTGCAGTCTGGTTTCATTAGGAAAAAAGAGGGCGCTGCTCGTAGTTCGTACAGAGCAGAACTGTGTTTCCATCTATCTTCACAAAAGTGTTAATCTAGCTCTTACATTTTCTTTATACAGTGATTAAATTATTATTTACGTGTAATATCCTACATTCATGTCATATGGGAAAAATTAACATTCGATTACGGCTAAACGAAATGTGATATATCCTTTTTACAAGGGGATGTCGGTGAAGATATTAGAAATTGCTCTCCCATGATTGCAGATCATTACAAGATAAGGTGTGTAGCTCAGTTTCAACCGCCTCGAGCGCCACCTGTCACTTTTATTAACAATCAAACTAGTTCACACAAACAAGTGACGATACATTAACAGAGAAATAACTTTTTTCGCTTGGTGATTTGTTCTGCTTAGAGATTTTTCATATAAGAGGTGGTACTCAGAAAGAATGAAAATTAAGGTTTAATGGTATACAGTTGAATCAGCCCATGCGAAAATGAATAATAATTCTTTAGTATACCGTAAGTACTTCCCGTACGTTTATGCCTAAAAAGAAAAAAATAATTATGGTAAAATTAATTATATATTTCAATAACGCTTACATCGACGTGAATATATACCATACTAAGAAAAAGTTTTAAGTGCTCATAATTCTGAAAGTTAATTTGAAGCATAAAATATCAACAAATGATGATTTTTGCATCAGATATAGATTGTTATTCCTTTTCTTTTTGTAGGATCATGGATCTTATTGTTCAATTGCTATAGGTGGATTATCGACAAGAAATGTACTTGACTTAAAATAAATAGATTAATTTAGGAATATAACTTTTTCTCCTTTTTTAATTCGAAATACACGAAAATTTAGTCACTAACATATTTAAAAATATAGCAGAAATGAGATTTCATTTTAGAAGGTTGTTTCTTTACATAAGGAAAAAAGTTTTTCTGAATAAATACGTTTAGTCGATACTTTCCAAAATTTTAGAAATAGAATACAAATAACATTTACAGATTTATTAAATTATGTACATATTTACTCATCAATACGGAAAACTATGATTTCTGAATCATTCAGATGCGTAACATATTCATTTATTCTTTTGAGATAAACGATTAGTCATATGGTTATCTAGTTCAAACTGTTCAAATGGCATTATACACAGTCTAAATATTTGTAATTTGTTATTTTCTGATGAAAAATTTGTTTAAAAGGCAAACTCTTGTTTAATTTTGCTTTAAGTTAGAAAATTTACATATTTGTAACAAGATACTCCCTATGAATTCAAAGAACCTACATTTCAATGATTATACTTAATGCTGAGTTTCATTAAAGAATTATTTGTCTCCTTCAAATTATAAACATGATGCAATTTTAAAATGTTATAAAATATCTTATGTCTCTATTAATGTGTATTACTTTTCCGAATAACTGCTGTTAGATTTAGTTTCGAATTTACGACATTTAGATTTCGTAGACACAAAAAATGAATTTTTGACAAAAAATAGAGACGTGTCATGGAAAATTAATATACATTTTCACATAAATTATCAAGCAAACATAATATTTTTTAATATTACGATTTTTTATTTATTTTCATTTCATACTGAAGAAGCTCGATTATAGTATATTTTCCAGTCAATGGAATTTTTTTCAAAATTTGATGCAGGGAAACAATTTTTCTCTGATGATCTTATTCCAAATTTCTTTCATACCCTGCCTAGTATTTTTTTCTTCAAGCAGGCAAACGATTTTCATAGTGATTTTTTTTTATTTTTCAAAATTTCATATATATAACTACAGAGGGTATTTACACATTTCGAGAACGATTTCGATAAAGAATTTGAAAAAAACAAATGTTTTGGAATAAAAATTTCTGACAACAGCTTATTATTCGAAAGGAGAAATATCGTCTGCTACTTTTAAATTTTTTCTTCTTTCAAAATGTCCAATGTAAACAAGCTGTGGATTGAAGGATAGGTTTTTCGCGCCTTCCGAAGAGAAATATTCCTATTCCATAATTCGAACTGTAGTTTCAATTTTTGTATTTAACTTATAAGTATACATGAGTATTCAGGATATTCATCTTTCATAAAATTCAATATTACTGTTCGAAGATTCAAGTTTAAAATTATCAGTTTGTGCAAGAGTCCTCATCATTTAGCTTATCTTAGAGTGTACCGAAATTCTCCAAGTTGCCATGCCGATATCTTTCTGAGTACTAATGGTATTAAGCTGGAATTTTTATATAAGTCACCCTATATATCCGGCACTGAAGATATGAAAGAAAAATTACGCTACGTTTCGCACATGCGCAGTAAACAATTATTTACTACAAATGCTCATATGTCCTGTAATATTCAAGTTTTTTAAGTTAAATTTTAATACATTGCTTCTGTTAGATATTGTCAAATATTCTGTAAGTTTCGTACAATTTGGTGGAAGACTCTGCATGTTATAAGCAAAAAACATGCGGAAAAAGTTGGGATTTTTGAAGAAAACCTTTATATATTCCCGAATATTTGTGCTGTGTTTACGAACAATCCATGTAAATATTATACACATCAAACATAACCATTGATGAAAGTTACATTTCGTTATTAGCTTTCTGTGAAACAGGATGAGTCAAACTCCATTTTCGCCTTCATCCCTTTCTGGTTTCCCTCCTAGTTGCCCTCGTGACCGAATCCTCATTGCAAAATGTGAGTTATGACGATAGTGTGTCCCACGATTCTCCGCAAATTATTGCTAAGCATAGTATCCATATTAACTCCAATTTTTTCGCATCTTAAGTTTTGTGCTTAGCTTTTGGAAGTGAGTGTATTTGATACACGTAGGGACGTAATGCATCTTCCATTACGTCCCTTAATAGGGACGCTAAACCTAGGAGGGCACTAAAACAAATTTTCCAGGCAGGAGTTTTGTACTGAATTTCCAGCGATTTCCTCTTTATGTAATCTATATACATCTATACACATATTTTTCTCTTTTTATATATATATATATATATATATTGAGAGAACTTTGTGCGACGATATCTCAAGCAGTGATTTCGGAGCTACTGACAAAGCCTCTTTCTCCTTTTCTTTCTCTTTCCTCTGTTTGGCAACGGCGATAACGGGTTTGGTGTTCATTTTCCTCGTGGTCGCGGTAGCGTTTCCCTGGCCATGGTAAGCATATTTCGCTTTATTTTATTATTTTTTATGTTACGGCTGTTTTTTATTCTAGGTATTTTTGTATTCGGATTTTTTGTATTTGTATTCGGATTTTTGTATTTGATTCTTTTTAAATCTTCTTAAATGTATTTATATTTTTTATTCAAGAAATCTTCCATTCTCGTTTGTTTTGTGTTTTTAGAGGGGATGACGGCAATTTTTAACGGATTTCGTTTGTCGTCAGCAGAAAAAAGCACAAATTAATATCGTGAGCGAGCTTCTCTTCTTGATATTTTTCAATTTTTTTGGTTTTTTCTGGTTTTTGTCTATTTAGCCATTTTGTCCTTTTTTACTGTTTTTGAGTTTTTATTTTGTGTTTATATGTTGGTTTTGATATATATATATATATATATTCTTTATACACGATGACGACGTTGGACTTACGACTACCAAATTTGGCACAGGGATGGATTAGGGCAAGAGGGAGCTACCGCCGTAAAAATTATTTTAAAATTCGAGTTAGATTTTTATTTATTTACTTAAATAACGAAAATTAAGATATTTTTAGAAGTGTTTCACCAATAACTTCTGAAATACTTATCGCACGAAAATTATTTTTACATAACCTTAGAGAGCAAACAATCATCTTTTTAATGATACCAATTTAATTGTTGTACAATTTTTTGTCTGACTGTAAGTAACGTTTCAAAATTCATTTAAAACACAAATTGCAAAATTTTTTTATTGTTATAAAATAAAATTCAAGTTAATTTATTATTTCATCCAATGCTTTATTCACGTGTTTTTACCACTGTTAAAGCTAAGTAAATATTGCTTTTTCTGGTGAAGGTAGATTTCTTACTTCCGCTGTTATTTCGTAGCATTTACTTAACTTCCGATTTCATTTCATAGTTTTTAACATTCACTCAAATATCCAATGACTTTAGTTTAGTTACTACACGATGTGTCGCTTAAATTTCACAAATTTTTGAATATTAACATTGACATGACAGCGTTGTTTAAAAAGAGTAGAAAAATTTCATATTTGAGTTTCAGTTTGACTTTATTTGTAGTATTAATAGAGAGTTTATATTTAGTTTTCATTCCCCTAACCGAGGCTAAAGGTATTCTTTTCGTTTGTGCATTCTTCTTCAGCGAAATTCTTCATCATTGAGAATTGTTCTCGAGCGATTTTGGCTTTCTTTATCTGGTTTATAAAGCATTATATTTAGAAGCTTCGAAGTAACCAAGTTATACAGTATAAGTATATTTGTACGTTCTCAAGCTGAATTAGTTATTTAACTATATATTGTATAAAATAAATTTTCTTTTTTAAATTTTCATTCTAACCGTACTGTTATAAGGTGATAAAAAGGTAAAATTTGAAAGTTTTAATTCTACAAGAAAAGATTCAAAGAAGATTTAGGTTTGTTGGGGAAAGTTGGTGACAATATTTTTAGGAAAAAAAACCGGTACATGCAAAAAATATGAATCCCGAGCAACGTCGGTTTTACAACTTGTATTAGTATAAAAATATTAAATGAAAAAAGACGACCTTGGCAATCAATCTGAAATCAAGAACTTAGAACAAATATATACAAAAACCGTTTATCTTAACAAGATTATTCATATTCCTTCCAAAACGGAAAATAAAACGCCAGGGTATTTATCCTTGCATTCTTGATTTTCAAGAATAATCTCCCTCTTCCGTTTAGACGAACTTCGCCTAAAACAAAATTTACGTCTTCAAACAATGAAATATATAGGCCTTTCTCGTGTAACAGATCGTTTCGATCTTCTTCTTAAGTTAAGATTTATTTTCTGAAGAAAGAAAGGATATTTAATATTCTTGGTAAAATTTATAACGGACTTAGAAGTTATCGGTTGCTTCCATAAATTATCCCATGATATATAAAGGATAAGAGACATTCACTGAAGCAATAAAAATTACCTATCACTGCAAATCCAGTGGCATATGTCTTCGAGAAAGGCAAAAATAATAAAGCAGCGAAAAATGGGACTACAGATAAAGAAGTTCGTTCGTGAAAAAAAGACGCCCAATTTTTGAAAGCTTTGTATGAGATCAAAATAACTTAAATTGAGATTTTGTACTTCAGCTTTGGCCAAAATTGATTTCATTAATCATACGAGCTTGGATAAAGCAATGGAAGTATGAATAAGATAATTACTTTATTGTTTGGATGAAAAAGATTATTAAAAATAGTTTAATACTGAAAAAGCTTCTGATTTGCTTTAATGACAATCAAGATAAAAATAAAACTAATTTTAAAAATAGAATAAATTGACAAATTTAAAAAATTTTATTAGGCTTAAGAAGAAGAGATTATTTAATGTTTTCATAAAATGGATTTATTGAATGCATGAAATGGTTTAAAAATCTTAGAATGTTTCTGCTTTTCTAAAATATTTTGTCAAATGTATAATTTTTTCCTAAAATTGGTTATCTGTTGACAGCATCACCAATTTTGCAGACCATTACCATTTCCTTTTTCAATTTTCACAATAATATTAATTTAGACATTCCATTCCAATAAAAGTGAATTAAACTTATGCAAGACTCGGCGGCCTTTGGATAGATTCGAACCTCCTGGGTAATGGAATTAAGCTTTCTTATCGCAACTCTAATTAAATCAATATATTGTTAATTATTTAAAATATATTAGTTATCCCTTCAACCGGCTGGAACGTAGAAAGTCGCTCTCTGATGACTATTCTAAAACCGGTTCCGACGCAGAAAGTCGTTCTTCGATTATTACTCTTAAACCGGCTCCGGCGTAGAAAGTTGCTCTCTGTTTATTACCCGATAACCGGCTCCGAAACATTTGCATTCACCATTTAGCTACAGATGGGGCGTTTTGAAAGCATTCAGCTGAAATATTTTTGCCGTTCAAAGTGTTAAATCTTATTCAATATCACTGAAATATCAATTTATCATAATTATAGTATATATATATATAAATAAAGAGCTATTTTGTATTTATTATTCAACATTTTATGAGAGTGGCGGAATATACGCACAGATCGTGTGAAAGTTTCAAGTCAAAAACGAGCAGATAATCCCTGCGTTCTCTCAGATAAGGGATTAACATACAGACCCGTGATCAAAGTGAAGGGAATAATAGCTATTTTTAGTAAATTACTTAAGTGTTTTAGGGAAAAGTTTGGCGTCAAAAAGTCGCTGATTTCGCAATTTATGTGGGCGCGTGGAAGTAATTAGAATATTCTTTTAGTAATAAATATGCCAAAACGCGAGATTTTATATACCAGCGCGGGAAATAAAACGAAACTGGAGTTTAAGAAAACGATTTTGGAATACATTAATATTGTACTAAGATTTTAAAATATATAATATTAGAATTTAAAGTAAAATTAAGTGAGATTATTACACATACACACACACATATATATAGGAAAGAGTAGGCTAAAACCTTGTACCTTGATTCTGGCGCTATCACTTCTTCTTTCTAGCGGACAAATTCTGAATTACACTCCACTAGTCAAGAAGAAGGAACGGTCATAATGACAGTATTGTTGCTACTGAATTCACTGCGTCGGTGAAGACATATTCGTTTTTAGGCATCAACTCTCTAATGTTTTGTTTTTAAACTAACCTTTAATCATTGAGATTATAAAAATTATATTTAGTCCAGCTTGTATGTTTACTAAGGATTCACATCCTATCAAACAATAAGAATTTAATCAAATATTCTCTCGGCTCTATTGCGTTTTTAATAAATTCTACATTCGGGATAAAACAGGGCACGCCAAATGACGCAAGACAGAGCCAGAAAGATGAGTGTTTTGTGAGATCAGATGTCGTTCTTTTTGCCGTACCAAGATTTAAAATTTTGAGTTCTGTTCTCATGCAGTCTTCATACTGGATTATTTTCAAATTAAAATGTAAAATGATAAATTCGTAGCAATCCATCAAATACATGTAATCAATTTTGTCCTACAATTATTCACAGACGGAGCCGATAAATTCCTGTTATAATTCGCACTGGGTGATCTACATTAGTTGTCGCCTCTATTTATTATCGTTTTTAATATAAATAAGAGATATTTCTTTTACGGTGAGTATTCTTTAAAGAGTGTAATGTACACTTCGAAATTATTTGAAATCATATTCGGAACGCAAAATGCTTCATTTTTATTTTCAGAAAATGTTAGAAAATCCATTTGTATAAACATGATTTATTTCAGAAACTATGATTTTATTTTTTTAAAAAAATCTGTTTATTTTCATTTTGGTTAGAAGTAAAATTTGTACGTCACAAACTGTTGAATCAAATATTATTAGCCATTAAATCGACTAAAACCCCGAACGTGAACAAATTTATACTTTCATATAATTATATAAAAAGTTTATTTTATTAGATATGAAGTTGACAGAAATTTCTGATTAAAAAGATACATCCGTATTGATGATATCAAATTTGCTTCCGCTGCATCAATAAAGCGATTTTATGAATATACAATCAAAAGTTTACGCTCAAGACTTAAATCAGTCTATAGTTATTCATATTTCTGATAAATGTTTTTGATATATAGATGTATTCATTCCTAACCGTAAATATTCTCTGGTTTTTATATCCGGGAATTTAACACGCGGTATATAAGTGTGAATGGCATCAATAAATTAAATTTAAATATTCGCAGGCATAATAAGGTATGTCTTGTCATATGCTAGCCCCGTCGAGAGAGAATTTTAGAATAACACAAAAGAGATAAACAGAATTTGAAATAATATTCAACTATCACAATATAATTTAATTCTCTATAATATAAAGGATAAGAGACATTCACTGAAGCAATAAAAATTACCTATAACTGCAAATCCAGTGGCATATGTCTTCGAGAAAGGCAAAAATAATAAAGCAGCGAAAAATGGGACTACAGATAAAGAAGTTCGTTCGTGAAAAAAAGACGCCCAATTTTTGAAAGCTTTGTATGAGATCAAAATAACTTAAATTGAGATTTTGTGCTTGAGCTTTGACCAAAATTGATTTCATTAATCATACGAGCTTGGATAAAGCAATGGAAGTATGAATAAGATAATTACTTTATTGTTTGGATGAAAAAGATTATTAAAAATAGTTTAATACTGAAAAAAATAAAGCGATTTTATGAATATACAATCAAAGGTTTACGCTCAAGACTTAAATCAGTCTATAGTTATTCATATTTCTGATAAATGTTTTTGATATATAGATGTATTCATTCCTAACCGTAAATATTCTCTGGTTTTTATATCCGGGAATTTAACACGCGATATATAAGTGTAAATGGCATCAATAAATTAAATTTAAATATTCGCAGGCATAATAAGGTATGTCTTGTCATATGCTAGCCGGGCGAGAAAGAATTTTAGAATAACACAAAAGAGATAAACAGAATTTGAAATAATATTCAACTATCACAATATAATTTAATTCTCTATAATAATTCTCTTAACGAAGATACCTTAGTAGATCGGCACTTATGACATTTTAAACTTGATAGGAACATATTCGCCCCTATGGTCTCAGTAGGGAAAAAAATAGGTTATGATGCATTCTACTTAAGAAGCACAGTTTCTGAAATAAATATATAAACTAATGTTTATATCATAATTTTATCATGTGAAGATATGCCTTCGCCTCAAAGTCTGATATTTTTTAGCTAATACTCACCTACAAGCCCTGTGGTCACTCGGGGGATATCAGAAAATCTACATCTGTAATTGAAGGATCCATGCAAGAAATAACAGTCTATCTATAGGTAGTGAGAATTGGTCGAAAAGTCCATAAGATTCCTTGTCGAAATTCTGGAAATTGTTAACAAAAATTGGTTCTTAAGGGGCGTTTGAGCCCTCAGTCCGTTAACCCTAAGCCTGCTACTTCGATGTACGTCTTCTCACATTCTGTTACAGATACATGTTTGAAACTTCTTATACAAGTAAAGTATATCTTTCTAATTATACTGAAATGAGCTTTTTTTTAAAACTCAAATCTTTATTTTTTACAATTTTTTTTGTATCAAAATAGGGTAAAATTTCACTATGTCTAATTAAATATTTTGTAAATTTATAACAAAATTAAAATTTAACCAAAATCTCCTTTCAGTATAATGAGAAAGGTGAACTTTACTTCTATAAAAAATTTCAAACAAGTCCCTGCGATACATTTTGAGAAAAGGTACATCGAAATTGCCAATTTCACATTTTTTGTTTTGACACAAATTTTTTTTGAAAAAATATGTTTCTGAATTTTTTTAAAAATCATTTCAATATAATGAGAAATATGTACATTACTTGTATAAAAAATTACAAACATAAATCAGATTTTGAAAAAAGGTGCATCGAAGTAACAGGGTTAGGGTTCACGAACTTACGGTTCCAACTCCCGTTAACCACTTTTTCCTCAGGTAGAAAGCGATGAAACACAGCTTCCAAAGGAGTCTTTCGTTTTTTCATCATCCAAACTAGACAAAGACATTTTCTGAAACCCCACTTCGTAGAAGAACGATTCCTGCATTATCATTAGAGTTCTTTACTTTATACGTTATCATTCTCCGATAGCAAGGTACCTTAAACCATCTTCAGCAAAACTTCTTCCCAATTGAAAAGCATATCGTGTCATATATAGATTGAAAAACATTTAAATAGTAATTATATGTTAGTATCCATGTATGTTTTCAAATCTGACAAATCTAAAAACTATTATCCGTTTAGTAAAGAAGAAATAATTTTTTGAAAATGGATGTAATGTTTATAGATGTTTAGGAAAGAATTAATGTATTCATTTTTTAATTTCAAATTTCTTTTGTATCAAACTATATAAAGCAATCTGACAAACTTAAACTTATTTGACGTTCGTATTTGCCATGATTGAAAGTTTCTAAAAAGAAATTAACCCTTTCACAATTTCTATTCTGCACGTTTTCCTTTCTTCTGTAAGCGTTTAAAAGTATTAACTTTAATAATTTGTAGTAAAGTTCTACTTCAAAAATAACTAGCATTTTAAATTTCTTTTGAATCAAACTATATAAAAAAATATGACAACCGTTAAAATATTTGACGTTCGTTTTTGACATGATTGAAAATTTCTAAAAAGAAATTAAGCCTTTGAAAATTTCCATTTTAACTCGTTTTCCTTTCTTCTGTAAGCATTTAAAAGTATTAACTTTAATAATTTGTGGAAACGTTCTAATTCAAAAATAACTAGTATTTTAAATTTCTTTTGAATCAAACTATACAGAAAAATGTGACAAACATAAACGTATTTGACGTTCGTATTTGCCATGATTGAAAGTTTCTAAAAAGAAATTAACCCTTTCAAAATTTCTATTCTACACGTTTTCCTTTCTTTTGTAAACATTTAAAGTATTAACTTTAATAATTTGTAGTAAAGTTCTACTCCAAAAATAACTAGCAAGAGATGTCTGCTCTTTTAACCTGAGGATTTTGTTACCAACTAGAAATGAGTAATTAGTAAGTTCTCCAAATGAGTTTTTTCCCCAAAAAATTAATAGCTGTTTTTCCTCTATACGTATATAGCACTTTAGATACATCATTTATTTTTCTGACTCATATTCCTACTTAGTTTTTATTGCAGTTATCTTTATTTTCACTAAGCTCGTCCCAAAACAATAGTACTTTGTGCTTTAAAAACAGCATCGCACTCAGAGTTTTGCAATAGTTGGTAACTAATGGAACACGAGCAACGAACTTCATAAAAACGAGAACAAAAGCTGTAAAAAAGAATAAATAGAAAATAAAGAAGCATCATAACGAAAGCAAAATTTCGGCAGAAAAAACTTAACAGAAGTAAATATAAATGCAGAAATAAACAGAAAAGAAGCATTCGTCATTAAAGCAAAGCAAAAATTCAAAAAACCTGGAGGTGTCGTAAAAAAAATGAATCTCTTCCTTTCATTTGTTTTTGGAAGAAGCCAAACCCTGTGTTTGATACGAAGATCAATAACGCACTTAAATTGTGAACATGTTTTCTCCGCGTTTATACTTGCAAATACTCAAAATTTTTTGTGGAAATAAAGGCCAAATGGCCCATAGTCTTTTTATCCGAATTTTAATGGAACTGAATCATTGTAGGTTGCTATTAGTCAAGTAACGTAGAACGGAAGATTACTTTTCAAAACACCCCACATTGTTGTTTTTTCTACATAATTTTTATATTGTTATTCTCTAAAAATTACTTTAGTCTCCATTTAATTTTTAAAACTTGGGTGCTTATTCTGAAATGAAAAATTTTTAAGTAAACCTCAGACACAAATGCATTCCTAATTTAACCTACGCACCATTAGAGATGAATCCCAATTAGTTTATGTGTACAATAAAGTAATACAGAATAAAATTTTGAAAGTGGGAAACAAATGTAGATTCTTTGCACTGAGGTGTATTTAGAAGAATTTTATTTGCATAAAGGGCATTATAGAATGCAAATTTTTTATTGCTAATTCAGATTTTGCAACACCTGACTTAGTTAAATTCTAAAGTATGCTTACTTCTTATTCATAATAGAAAAATACAGGATGTGCGCAAATTTATTAGGTAAAAAGAATAGTTTATTATTCGTAGTCAAACATGATAACACACAAAGTTTACTTTTTTCAGAATACTCCAATGCCCCTTTGCTACTTTTAAAATTTGTCATAGGTAAATCAGTGCTTTCCAAATGTTTTTGAACATTTAAAAGTGAATCAAAATTCATTGCAAGTCATTTTGAAACCCTTTTTAATACTCATGATGAACATTTTGCGCTTGGAAATAAGTTTCATGAATTCGCAGACAGTTTTTCACTGTTTTCAGCAGTGTTACACATACTCTATATGATCAAAAGTATCCGGACACTTTCAAATTTTTACATTTTTTTAGAATTTCTCTGTAAAGGCTAGACCAACTGTCCTTGAACTTCTTCCATGTTTATAATAGACTCTAACTCACATTTTACAGTGAAGATTCGATCACAAGAGCATTTAGGGGACCGGCCAGAAATAGATGAAGAAGAAAAAAGTCTTGGCTCACGCTGTTCCACAGAATAATGACCTGCAAATTTCATCAATGGTTATTCGTAATGTGTAAATTGCTTGCATGAATTTTTGTGGAAAAAGCAAGTATATTCTGGTTTTCTTAAAAAATCATCTTTCTCCTTTTTTTCTGGTTATAACATTCCGAGTTTTCCTCCAAATAATACGAAACTTACAGAATATATGACAATGTGTTGAAGAAACACTGTATTAAATTTTTAAATAAGTACCTTGAATATTAGAGTAGTTATGAGTATTTGTAATAAATAATTTTTTACTGCACAGATGCGAGAAATAGCGTAATTTTTCTTTTATAACTTCAAAGCCAGATATGTAGGGCAACTTATATAAAAATTCCAGTCGAATACCATTAGGATTTAGAAAGATATTGGCATTGTAGTCAGCAGAATTTCTGCTTCTCACTAAGAGAAACAAACTGATGAGGGTTTTTCTACAAATCATGTTTTAAAAAATTTGAATCTTCGAAAAATTATCGACGAACTGCAATTTAAATAATGTATTTAATACGGGTATTCAGAATATTCAATCTTTGTAAAATTCTATAGTAGGATTCGAAAATTCAGATTTAAAAATTATCAATTTGTGGAAAACCCCTCATCATCTTGTTCCTCTTAGAGGGAAGCAGAAATTCTGCTGACTGCAATGTCGATATATTTCTAAATCCTATTGGTTTTCGACTGGAATTTTTAAATAAGTTACCCTACATATCTGGCTTGGAAATTATGAAAGAAAAAGTACGCTGTTTCTCTCGCATGCTCAGTAAAAAATTATTTACTATGAACATTCATAACTCTTCTAATATTCACGGTATTTATTTCAAATTTTTAATACAATGCTTCTTCAATACATTGTCAAGTATTCTGCAAGTTTCGTTTTATTTGAAGGAAAGCTCTGAATGTTATCAGCAAAAAACATACTGGAAAATTTGGGATTTTTAAAGAAAACCTTTATATCTTCCAGAATATAATTGATATCTTTACGAAAATGCATGTAAGAAATGAATCTTTTAAGCAGAACCATTGGTGAAATTTGCACATGATTATCAGATTTATGTGGTACGAAGTGAGCCCAGATATTTTTCGTCTTCGTCAATTTCTGGTCGGTCCCCTAAATGTCTTTGTGACCGATTCCTCCCTGTAAAATGTGATTTAGAGTCTATTCTTTACATTGTCGATGTTTAAGGGCAGTTGGTCTAGTCTTTCCAGAGAAATTCAAAAAAAATGTGAAAATCCGAAAGTGTCCAGGAACTTTTGATCATATAGTGTATAACATTACTGTGTTAGGCGAAGGTGCGGAGGCGTTTTAAATGACGATACCATCGTTGAAAACGGAAGAATAGTTTCTTTTTCTTAATCATTTTAAAATGATGTTCGGATTATTTAGGTAATTTAAAGATACTTTAGGAACATCCAAACCATGATAAGAGTAGAGAACCGCAAAGAGCCAGTCACCGGCTAAGTTTGAAACAGAGGAAAGTTTTAAGAGTCGGATGATTCCGGGTTTCAAGTTACAGTGACATTTATTCATATATTAGAATCTAAGTAAAAACAATAAGTTCATAAATTAAAAAGTTAAGGAGAGTTTTTGAAAAAAACAGAAAAATTCTAAATCCTTGCATACGTACTTATCGTTACGAGAGCACAGAAGGAAATACGATGAACAACTGCGAGCTAAATTTCATTCAAATGTGGACTTCGAATAAATACAGCTATCTATCCGCGAACTTACGATACAATACTACTAATGTGCCAGTGAACTAGTACCCAAGAATTAATATTTCGCAAATTATTCATCTATGAAACTGCCCAACTAATTAGTTACCGACTAATTATCCCACCTACTGTTAAGTAACTTATATTGTGTGTATTATTTATTAGGACAATACGTAACAATGCCGTTGGTTCGATCAAGTTTAATTCAAACTTAAATTTACAAAATAATGGCTAATGGAAAGGCATATTTCAGATTTTGTATTATTGTTTGAAACAATCTACAGGATATGACAGTGGTAACAAACTAATGAAAATTATTTTAAAGCATATTATGCCAACCCTATTTGCTCAAGATATTGTACGTTATCTTCACAACATTGTCCGATATTATGAATGCCGTACAATATCGTAATGATATCGTAGCAATATTGCTCAGCATCTTATGCTAATAGGGAAGTTCTCATAAATATCAAATTTGTGTATTATTCTTTTTAGGCAAAATTTGGTAATTTCTAACGGGTTTATCTTACTTGTATATGATGTAGGTTTACTATTATCTTGTAAAACATTTTATTTGTACTTTTTATGCAGACTTCTGAAGAGGGTTTGAATTACTGTTTCTGTATTGAAATCTTTTATTATCCACTCTTATTTCGAGTTTAGTACTTTCAGCAATTTTAGGCCTAAGAAATCGCATTGCCCCATTTTTATGCGCTGTAATAATCATCAAGAATTTTTTTTCATCATCAATTAATATACTGGATATTGTCCTAGCGTTTGAGAACTAATTATTGAAACTATCAGTATGTTTGCCAAACGTATTATAAAACTGCATATTCTATTTAACATTTAGTGAGCAGATACCACTGTTTGTAAAATATCGTATTAGCACAATTTAGTATCATCGAAAAAATTGCATATAATTACATGAATAAAATTATTATTTAATACCATGAATAGATCAAAATTTGCTATATGTCGGTAACAAAGGCAGAATTAGATTACTCATAAATGAAAATATATATACATATTAAAATATCTAGCTTAGTTGAAGAAAGAAAGAGAAATTAAGTATTAGTGAGTTCTCTTACTAATACATTTTTTCAGTAGTTGTCACCAAGACCGATCGCTTATTTAAATGGAAGATGTAATTTTATAAAATAGGGTAACAAACCTAAATATAAAAAAAATGGTTTTGTTTTTCTATAGCGCTTAAATTAGAGAGACAGTTAACTGTAATTTTATCCCATCTGTTGCACATGTATTAAAAGAACAACAAATCATTGCTTTACATTTGGCGACTAATAAAACATACATACAATATTCAACATTTGAATTAATACACTGGAGAAATAAGAATAAAGAAGAAATCAAAAGCCATCATCCAAATCAAAGATTAAACAAAATTCCATCACATATAACAACAATCCAAAATCAAGACCATTCCAAAACGCAACATTCGTCATTAAGGCAAGCAAATTTCAGAAAAACAACGAGGTGGCGTAAAAAATGAATCTTTTCCACTCATTCGTCTTCGGAAGAGGCCAAAACCTCTGTTTACGAGGAAGATCAATAACATACGCTTGATTTGTGACCGTGTTTCTCGTTGTTTTTACTTGTAAATCCCGAGAAAACATTAGCATGAAAAGGGCAAATGGGGCCATGATTGTCGTTACGCGAGTTTGTTTTTAATGGAACCGAGGCTTTAACCGATGGTCGCCATTGAAGGTTGCTATTAGCGTAATAATGTGAAGAAAAACTTAGTTTATCCTTTATAAATATTCCTGTTGTATATATATGTTGTTTTCTCTTGAAAAATGCTTTTTTTTCTAGCACTGTGATATAAGCCCTGCCTTTAATTTTGGAAAATGAAACTTAAAAAATAATATTTTAATTCAAGCTCGGAGGCAAATATATTAACTATTTTATTTATATCTGAGAAGAGACGAGTCATTACCTTTTCTGTAACATAGAATACGGAACAAAAATTATAAAAAGCGTGGAAAATGTTTATTTCATGTACAAAAATGTTATTTTAAAGTTCCGTAAATACCATTTCACTGTTGTATACAGATATATCATTACTGTTTCGAAATAGCGGTAAATGTCCAAGAGCAAGCATATTGCGTATTTATGTAATATTAGTTAAAAAATTGTTAGCCAGATTTTGTACTAAATAGATATATCCTAAAACTAGAATCTCTTCGAACCAAATATAAATAAATCAGAAATTGCGTTAATATGGATATAAATTTGCTGGAAAATTGTTTTAAAAGTAGCAGTGAAGGAAAAAAAATTAAAATACGTTTCATTCTACTTGGATATTAATTAAAAAATTTGATAGCCAAATTTTTTACTTAATAGATATATGCTAAAACTAGAATCTCTTCGAACCAAATATAAATAAATCAGAAATTTCGTTAATATGGAGATAAATTTGCGGGAAAATTGTTTCAAAAGTAGCAGTGAAGAAAAAAATTTAAATACTTTTCCTATAAAGTCCTAAATCACTTACATTGTTTAATAGAATATAACAAATTCAAAACTCAAGACAAAATGGATGCATCTGGCTTTGCACTTTATCAAGAGTCGCACAAAGCAGAGATTCACACAGAATTTTGTTCTGTTAAGGGCTTGACATCAGTCTAAAAGTTAAAATCCTGATGTGACCCGAAAAATCCTGATGTGGAATAGCAAAGGAAAAACATCCCCAAGATATAAAAAATATGAAATACAACTCAAACAAAGAAAAGAAGAATATATTTTTAATCCTACCAACCACAATTTTGAGAATTCCGCCTATTCAATAAGTGGAGAACAACAGGACGGACATTGTTTAACATTGATTATAATTTGTTACAGTTTTACTCAGTTTGTTATGTTGAACTGATATGTGCACTGAATGATAAAAATATTTTTTTTACACCACGGCTTTATTCATACACTAAAAAGTTGAAAATGTTTTTTTCTGAGAAACAGGGAAGTTAATACAAAATCGTAAAAACATGAGGCAGTGATGGAATTACTCCAAATAAATTGGAATTTTGATCAGATTTATAATTTATTTTAATTTTTAGAAATCGTTTAGGAATCATTTTTTTCTTCTGGTATTAATTGCACCTTAATTTTCTTACACTATTATTTTCAGAGCCTTTCTCTTTTAAAATTTTTGATAAGAATATTTTTTTTTCTTAGTAGATTAATAAAAGCATGTTCTTTTAAAGACTTTGATTTCAAAGTCCCATTAGTTCCAGCCCGAAAGTGAATTACTGCAACTCTTTAGAATGAAAGGATTTATTCCGTTGCATTCTTTCAGAGAAAATTTTATGTCATCACGCATAGCAAAATCTGTGATTCAATTTCAAACTCAGAATAGTCTGACATAAGATTTCCAAGTTTCTGATGTTTCGCACCTATGTTGTAGAACAATATTTTAAAAGTAAATATTTAATTTCTCTTGAATAAAGAAAGGCAACCTCAAATTCTAATATGTTCCTTTAGCTAAAAACTAAGTTCCTTTTAATACAAGAATTCTCCTGCGATATTTATAAACCTATAGCATAAAAATGTTATAAATTAAGAAAATTAAAAATTAGAATATTGTTTCGATGTACTCTATTCTTTAAGACAATCATTTTACTTTGACTATATAACTTACGCTTATGATCAGCATTATTACAATAAAATAAATTCAAAATATTTATCATTGTTATATGTATGTTGACATTAAAATTTAAAGGAATTATAAATTTGAGCATTATTTCTCTAACTGAAGGATATAAGGATTCTTTGTAGGAGTGTGTTTTTACTTTGTCAAAAAAAGTATTTAAAAGCATTTTAGGCTACACTATGAAGAGAAAATGAAAGCAAGTTCCCAGATAGCACGTAAGTTTGCAGCAAGTTTGATTTTGACTTGATATTCCCTTGTCATGGCAAAATTTGACGCGTCAAACTTGAAACGAACTTGCAGCAAGTTCGCTCTGACAACTAGCGCCACGCTCGCTTGCAACGCATTTGCTACAAGTTCGATGTGACAAATAACGCCACCTCCCTTGCAAATCAAACTTGCTGCAAGTTTGCAAAACAAGCTGCCTGCAAAGATCGCACAATATAGAGATAAATATATTTGTCTCTGTTTTAAAAAAACATCCGATTTTTAATAGCATCTCCTAGACCGCCCTTCTTTTTATTAATTCAATAAATCAATGATAATTTGTGAAAAAAATAACTTTTTTATAAAAAACATTTTTGAAACATTTTGAATCTTTTTACTAAATATATCACTCGCACTTTAAAGAAAAGTATATTGCCTTTTTCTTAATGTTGAAATTTTAACGTTTATAAGCAAAATTAAATATAAAAAACAGTCAGTGTTTGTTGAAAAATAATAACTAGACATCTTCTCCCATTTTAAAGTAATTACTTTTGAACTCTAATTTCATAATTTATTCTACTAGCAAAACGTAGTTATTAGCGAAAATCGCTCTCTCTTTGACTTCAAATCATATTCTCAACTCAAAAAATTAATGAAATCAAGAAAAAAGTTTAAAATAAATCGTATACGAATCAAATCGAACGATGTATTAGCGAAATCTATCTTTTCGTCTCGTAGTTCAGCTGGCCGAGTGGTATCGACGTTTGGCTACTAAGCGGTAGGTCGCGAGTTCTATCCCGGGTTGTGTTCATACTCTGCCTTTGCTATAATTTGCAATGAGTTTGCACGGCTAGGTTGTGGCAAGCTTGCTGCAAATTCGTTTCATGGTGACTTCGAAGCTTTCGTTAACTTGCTGCAAGCTTGAACTCTTGTCATGACAAATTTGTGGCAAGCTTGCTGCAAACTAAAGTTTCTATCTGGGTTTAGTGCAAATCCAGAGTGTATATAAATGAATATCTCAACTTTTCAGGGCTATTTAAAAGAAAACAAAACAAAGTAGAGCCTTGTTGTTCATCGGAAATCAAAATTAATAGTTGGAAGTTTAAAATTATCTCAGTTATAAATGTTCAATGCGAGTCCTCCCCTCTAGAAACACGAACAATATCGAAGTGGTAGGATAACTTAGCCCCAGTACCGGCTCGTCAGCTGAGAAACAAGCTGTGTTGCAAAAGTTTTATAGACCTGAGTTGTAAAAACCTTTGTGCTGATTATTTTGGTATATAATGATGATATACTAAAAATTAATAGTTTTTGAGTTATAAGCAAAAAAATGGAGAAAAAATGTTTTCTATATTTTTTGGCTATAACTAAAATTCCAACAAAAATTATTGGCGGCAAACCTCAGATCAGCACCCAAAAACACATAAAGAATGAAAAAATTACAACTCCTCCAGAACTGGATTTAAAAAATGACTTAACGATTGAATTACTGAGAAAAAGCGAAAAAGAGCCAAATGAGGAAGTCGCGCCAAATGACAGCTGGAAATAATGAATGCAATTTCAAGCGGAGAAAGGGTTGCTTTACTTCCTTTTCGCGTTGCTCATTGCGTTAATATCGAATCCGTAGGAGGGACAAAACTTGACGCAGCTCTGGTCTGTCTCTCTCTTAATTCTTGATTGATTTTTCCGTCTTCTTTTTACATTTTTATTACCTTTTTGCCATTTCCGTTGATCACTGAATTCTCAAAGTGGAAAAGTAAGCCAATTAGAATAAAAACGAAAATACAATCTTTTAAAATAATTTCAGAGGTGCTGCAGTCCTTATGGACGAGCCGCCACTGCTCATCCCACCCTTTTCTCAGCATGTTTGGTGACGTTCGCCGCCTCGGTATAGTTCGTGTTTCTGGCTGGGACTCACATTGAACACTTACAACTGTGTTGAATTTAAACTTTCAACTGTTATTTTTGATTTCCAATGAACAACAAGATTGAACTGTGTTTGGTTTTCTTTTAATAGCCCTGCAAATTTGTGATATTCATTCATGTACTCCCTGTATATAACCAACCCGTGCAGCGGTTACAATTCACTGCCTTCTCCTTTTTATGGTAGGTGGCGCTACTAGAGCCATGCGGGTTTTTCCCATGATGCCTCTCTCTCTTCTTCTTCTGTGTACTTGTCTTGTGTTGTTGTTCTCTGTCTGTGTACTGTGTTGTACCTTTTAATGTTCTGTGTCGTGGAACTTAGCCATCTAATAAAAATGATTCCTGAAATTGAATTAATTCTTCAACAGCGACATTCCATATAAACATGAGTCTCGTCCCTCTACAACCTTATATAAAGATTGGAATGTGTAACTTAAATGGCGTCACAAATTCTAAAATTACAATAGAAAAACCGATTCTTTTTCTTAAAAAGGGTAAAGTAAAATTTACATTATACACCGGTATAAACAGTTGGTTAAGAACACAGATAAAAGCATGCAAGAGGCAAAAAATAGTGGCTCTTTTTTTCAAAGCGATATCTACTAAAGTAAGTGAATGCCATGCTTTTTCGCAACTAGATCATTATGTCTAACAGAACCTAGGGGAGAAGCAGATTGCTTCGGTTGTTACTCTTTGCTTTACAATGAAAAAAAAAAATTCGATAAGAAAAAAACTGAGTCTTACTTGAGATTTTATAAAAACGAAAGGGAGCCAAGAGATTACGGTCGAAGCTGCTTAGTGATTTTTTATGTGCTCTCGGAAGATAGAAAAAAAATCTGAAAAAATTGTTAGCCTATTTGTAGCTAGCAAAAGCATCTGTTTCTTCTACTGCTCTTTTTATACTCTATTCCATTTTTTCTTTCATTTTCCAGGATTTGTTTCCTTTTTTTCCGGTACGAAATTGGAAGTCCCACAAAAACATGACTCATTTAATTTTTGTGTTTCCATGTTGCCATAGTTTATTGATTTTGTTTTGGTGTCTATGATTCTAAATTTTTTTATTTCTCTTTAGGTTATTATTTTATTATTTTCTGCTTTTTAAAGACCGTGTATTTGTTCTTATCGCTTACGGAGGACCAATGCAGTGTACACGAAGCTCTCAATTTGAAAGAGTGATTTTTCGACACACTTACCCAAAAAGGAACGATTACTTTAGAAGGTCCTGAGATATTTTTTATGGGTAATAGAATGTGGTTTGAATATAAGAATAACGTAGGGATTTTGTAACTTTGTTTCTTTAATTCATTGTATCTGTCGCGACTCCTCTTCCAACGAGTGACGTAACTGGACGCTTGAACTTTTCCACCAATCCAGAGCAGGCATCTTCAGCAAGGACTCTTTTGAATATTATTCGAGAATTGGTGGGAAAATAACCCAAAGACAAATAATGTGTATAAATGAACGTTCGAACTCTCTTGAATGTGAAATTATGTATCTAACCAAACTTTTCTTAATGTGTATATTTTTAAAGAATCTTTATTATCATGTAAATAACCATTGCTTTGTTGTAGTTGAGTGGCAACAGTTTGTTTACTCTTGCGCGGGGAGAATGTAATTAAGCAGAGGGGATTTCGCCACCATCAAATAAAGACGTGTTCGTTTCAGTGGCTTTCTCTTCCTTTGCATTGGAATATGGATTCAATAATTCTATTTCAGAAAATGGATCCCCAGATCTCAACAGCGCTCCCGGCCCGTGGAAACTGAGGTAGGCGTAATTTATTTAATTTATGGATTTTATGTCTAAACTATTGTAACAGTATCATTTGTCAATTGATTTTCAAAACCATATTTGTATAAAGTTAACCTTTATGCTTCGGGGACTTATTTAATGAAGAACTCCTTTAACCCTTTGCGGTCAGGTACGGCGTATAATGTGCGCCACAGTTCACCGATTTCGAGATTCAGGTGTAAGAAATCCAGTTAATGAAGATGGCGGTTTAAATTTGGGCAACCCCAGATGCTCCAATTTCTTTTCTCAAACTATATGGAAGTACATGGACTTAATAATTAAATATTAATTAGCAAAATTAATTAACAAAAATGTAATGTTCATTGAATAAGCTAAATGATTTTCTTTTCTTAAATGAATGTCAATCCCAAAACAATTTTACTATAACAATGCTAGATAAAAATGACCCTTTAACCCTCTGAGTGGTTCGGTCTTCTTTCTAAAGCGATTCGAAAAGCGAGCGGCTGCAGAACCTTTATCTGTTTTAAAAGTGTGTCTTCCTCCCAACAGAAGATTTTCCCAAAAGCTCAGCAGATCAAGTCTCTTCCCCCCCCCTATTGGATGGGGTAGCTAGGATTATTATAAAACGTTAAAGCTAGGTAGGTGCCCAATGATAAAATTCAGTTGTATATATATATCAATTATTTAATCAATTCTTGGTACTGAAATACATAACACAATAAGCAATTCAAGCTATACTCATATAAATCACCTACCTTTGCAGACCTGAAAAACCTTGCTACTAAATTAAATAATTTTGCATACAGTGGTAGTACATTGCTAAATGTGGAATCAAATTAGAGATATTAAAACATAATCAAAATATTTGAATTTAAATCTTTTTATTATAGAATAGTTTAAATTAAATCACTTTGATCACTGCCATGAGTTGTACATATACAAGATGATGCACATAACTAAAAATGGAATAACCACAATAAAAAATATGTAGCTACACATATTACAAAGCACTGCAGGCTTAGAAAAACAAATATAGTAATGAGGATACTAGGTAAAAACAACAAATTCAAGGAATATTTTTTTATTCTGCAGAAAAATAATTGTGGTACATGGACAAAGCACATTGCAGTCTATGTTTGCTTGTGAAAAACTTATTACAACACACGATGTATGAAAAAATTCGAAGAAATTGGTAATTTCACAAAATTATGTATACATAACTCGGTGATTTAGACGCAATATTGGTGCACTACACGCTTCCTCGAGCACTTCCATCTTAAACACTGTTAACGTAAAGAAATTTTAATGGGCAGGCTGTTCGAATTGCAACCTGATCATTTCTAGTGCAAGGCTTGAGGTTGAGTATTCAGTTCACTAGAACTACTGATTTGTATAGCGCAAATTTAGCACCAAAAGCTGTCACAATTGCCTCCATTTCATACATGAATAAAGATGAAAATTTTGGATGACACCATTCACATCTTGAAGATTTCAAACTCGCAGAATCAAACATCACATCACCTCACCAAAAAAATTGTTGGAGAATCGAACTCTTTCGTTTTAAAATTCCAACGGAAAAAGAAAAATATAAAAATGACAAGCTCCCTGAAGGCCCAAAGTCCCCCAGAAGCTCAAACGGCCTTGGGGCCCGCATCTGTAAAATACCTTTACTCGTTCAGAGAAGCACAAAGGAATCCTAAAAAAAACATAACGGAAAACGCTTCCAGTGGCAGACGCCAAAACCTAATAACATCTAAATTCATCCGCAACAAGATGGAGAGGAAATAGTCCCGTTGAAAAATTTTGATTTAAAAATTAATAAAGTTGATAAATTAATGGAAACAAAACAAAAGTTAAGACAATTAATATTTAAATCGAATGCAAAGTAAATAATTAAGAAAAATTTAGATATTTAATGAAACGGCTAAAAATTATCGTTTGAATTTCAAAAATTGTCAAAGATGCCACATGAGATCAAAGAAACTTTGGTGGCGAAGAATTAAATAATTAAAAATACTGATAAAACCGAAAAATGATGTCGATGCAATTTTTGCAATCTGACACCCCCCTCTGAACTGTGTACAATCAGCAACCCCCGTGGAAGGGCGGGCTAACCGCAAGAATCCGTTCTATTCAGCTTGGAACCTATTCAAACTAGGTTTTACTGCTTTCGGAGATCCCACAAAAAAACACAAGACAAAATTACACTTCATGTCTTCGAAATGTATCATTCTCCCCGTGTCCATAACACCAGATGACAAAAATAAACAACGTTCGGCTAGACAAATGCCAGATCGTTGGGCCAAAAAAATGAAGGCTATATTACTTATTTTTCATGCTGTGATTTTCTAAAAATATGAACATCATCGAAGTTGCGTGAAAGTTGATATTCTTTAGATGTCTGTGACTTCAATTTATTTGATGTTTATTAATAGTTGTATTTTAGATATTGGCTGTACTTCATATTATTAGTTGTCTTTTTTATATTCTTGACTTCAATTTATTTTCAATCTAAACGTCAGCATATTAGTCTACGAATGTAAAAATTCTTTCCTTAATTTTAAGGATCAACAACAATGCCATTTATATATATTTTACTAATCTCTGATGGAACTATAAAAGTTCTCATATTGTTTCTTGATTTAGTATTCGATAAAAGGTAAAAAATTTAGAGCCGATCACAAATATAAACGGAGCTTAACTGGCTTAATCCGTTTTGTATGCACATAAACATTTATTATATAGATAGTCACAAAATAATCTATATTCCAAAATAGCCAGTAATAATTAATACATATGAAAGATTATAAATAACCTTCTTAACCCCTGAATAATGTTTTAAATAAAACAATATACTACAAGCCTTTTGTACTGAAACTTATATATGCTTTTTAAGAGGGCGAGTTAATAATCCTCAAACTAAAGATTACATTTAGAAAACCAATGCACTAAATGTTGGAAGAAATAGCTTATTCTTATACCTTTATTTAATACGCAAGAGATTATCTTCTATTATAATAAACGGAAATTTAATTCACCTGAAATTTGAAACTTTGATACTATAGTCCAAGTAATAGAGCATCCAGTCGCGAATTTTTCAAAATTAAATTTAATTCTTTATTTATAATTTTTTTATCGAAATGTAATGGCATATTGAGTTTTAGGGGCATTAGAGGTTTTTTTACCCGATTGAAACGAAAATTGGACAATTAGGGTTAAAAGACCACATACCAAATTTCATTTATCTAAGTCGTTGCGTTTGGGAATTATAGCGTTCACAAGCATGCGATTACAGAAACCGACAGACAGTCAACATTTCGAGGGATTTCTTCCAAAATTTGATACGGACCTACATTCCTGATTTTTGAAACTGTGTACCAAATTTTATCTATCAAGCTATTTAAGTTTTTGAGTTATCGTGTTCATATGAACCCTAACAGACAAATTTCCCGTTTACGAACTTTATCCAAAAATTGATTGAAATATAATAATTTTGTATAAAGTCCATACACTAGATTTCGTCTTTCTAGCTTTAACCGTTTTTGAACCGTGTTCACATACAAAATTCCAAAATTGTGTTTTTCGGACTCAAGGAGGTCTAAAACGTGGAGATTAATCAAAATCTCGTGTTGAAATTTACGACCGACGATTATAATACTTTCTCTTTGTATTATACTTCGTTTACTAGAAAGTAAAAACGATTAAACTTTTTTTCTATCAATTTTACGAAAATGCGCTAGCTACGAAATAAAAAAATTATTGAATTTTTTTTTCTACAGACAATTTTTTGCAAACTTGGCAAAATCAAAGAATAAGGAGGAAAATCTAACACCTATTCGAAATTATTCAGGTACATTTTCACAATTTATACAAGTCTTGGACGTTGTCGGTGTGGTATTCAAAAATATTTTTGTGCCTTTTCATACCAAATATAAAGAAAATTTAACTAACATAAAACTGACACTTTACTCTTTTTTTAAAAAAAATAAAATTATAGATCTAATTCAAATATATCATACAGCTTGGAAAATAAATAACAGTCTCATTATTATCCATTACAGTTCAGAATGAAAATAAAAACGTATGTATAAATCAGAATTTTATTTAAAAAATTATACTTTACAAATTACAGCACACACACAAGATATTGCGATAAAACACGTGATCTTTCATGTGACGGTAATATTTTGAAATAATCCAAAGCCAGAGACTGCTATTATTATTGGAAGAACAGTCTTCAAAGTTGTTATTAGTGGATCTGGGTGTATCAAAGGTTTGTAACATTTATTAGTGGATTTCTTTTCTCAGAGCATTAATGAAAATTTAATTTGCAGTTGGCATGGCATTTACCGAAAGCAATTCAATTTAGCTCTATAGACTTAATCATTTATAGAAGAATGCTTAATAACACATGAGAAAAAAATGGTGCTTCAAGGAACTAATGCGCAAATACAGTATTCGTATAATATTTTCTGATAAATATTTTTTTCTTCTTTTATTTTAAGCAAGAAATAAACATTTTCATTGATTATTGAAATAAACGTAAGAGAGTTAGGCTGCAGATATTATCAGTCTCATAATAAGATTATTAAAAGTCTGATAAGATCACACACCCAAACATCAAATTTAGTCGATAACGTTTTCATCTAAACTATATTTTCCCCTGCCTTTAACAAAAAGAAAATATTTTACAATGTAAAAAATAAAATTTTCTTCCAGTTTCTTTAACTTTTATTTCCATGTACGTTAATTTTTCAGTGCAGAGTGACCTAAAAATAAATTTCCGACTAATAATTATTTAATAAAATAATAATTATTTTTCGGAATGAATTTTTTCATTGTAATTTTTATGAATTTAAAAGTTATTTTTCTAAATATTGTAATAATGAAGTTAAAATCTGTTCTAGTCTAAAAAAAATACACTTAAACCTGAAAATTAATTTTTTTAATAAAAATCAAATCTATATAATGAAATAATCATTGTAAAACTGAAATTTTCGATTTGATCAGAAAGATAAAACAATAAAAATAATGCATTATTTTCCTATAACTTAAAATTTGCTATATTTTTTGACAAAAATTTAATTTTACTCTATTTTTTTAAAGGAAAAATGAGTAGATGGAGATTATTAATATGAAAGAAGTTTACATTAATATCATAAAAGTAGTTGAACGTGGGTAAAATGTGTTGATTTAAGAACACTGTTCAATTATATATAAATAGCAGATTTTCTTAGCAACCCCTCAGGCTTTCAATTTTTTTATGCTTGAATGCGGTATTGGAAAAAAAAATCTATTTTACTTAAACCACAATATCTATTTTACGTAACCATTCGATATGGATCTTTAAAGCATTGAGGCATTGAAAAAAAATCTTATATCACATAAATTGTATTAAAAGAATAGCACTTGAAACATAATACAGGATCAAACCAGGCTGACATTAAACCGAACTTATCCGGAATGCGATTCCAAATTCCGACACACACAATGCAAAAAAAATCCGACACTGCAATTCTTCCAGAAAGATAACCTCAATGCAAATAGCTTTAAAATTCCCCACACCACAGGGGAGAGTGGGGTTTAGGATCCTGTGACATCCCTAATTTGCAGTAAGTACATCCTTATCAGTCTTCATTGTGCTGACCGTTGCTCTCCCCAGATAATCAATCAAGATGTCAAACCAAGAAAGGGGGTAAGAAATTCGGAAAAATACGTGTGTTACACTTTAGAGACAGTTTAAAATGAACGTAAAATTCAGTGCAAACCGATTTCGAGGTGTTTTCGACCACACGTTGAAATGCGTGTTTTACGCTTTTGGGGTTGTCCAAGGTCAACGTAGAAATAAGTGTGAAACACTCAGAGGGTTAACTATTTAATCCCGAGGCGTTTTATGTTCTAGCCCCTTTAAAACCGGGAGTTGTGGGGAGGAAACAACATGAATTGGACTCTTCTAACCTGGGTGGTCATTTCCCCCCCCCCACCTTCTGCTGTAATCTTTCCTTAAGGCGCTCGGAAACGGGCTGTGTCTGCCAAGGATAATTGGAACCCCTACCGTGGTTATCTCCTAAGCGATCTCAGAACCGCGCCTACCCTCAAATAAGGCAACCGCCTCAGACCGGCCTCCGTCGCTGTTAAGAGGAAATTTTTAAACCGTTTGCATAACTGAGAAGAGTTATTCATTTGAATTTTATTATAATAACTACAAAATCACCAGTCATACCATGACGGGTGCAAATTGCCTCTTCATTCGAGAGATTTCCCGTCAAATGTGACGTGTTTAAATACATATATATATGCGAGAGAAATGCTGAACATTGATTGAAAACAAACAAAATAAACATATGTTTGATGACGGGAAATATTTTTTTTTATTTACATATTTCTTTATTCGAAAAATCATCGTGGCATCCAAAAAATCGATCGCAGTATTCATCCGTGAAATCCATCGTGCATCGTGGCGTCCAAACTATATCACGCGCATAAAATACGCGCATACTGACGTAATTTACTACTTTCTATTAGAAAGCGGAATTTAATTTGAAATATATGATTAATATAATTTAAAATGTCTCGGGAACTATTGATCATAGCGAGATAAATTTTATATCAATCGACAGAAAATTTTATTTCACCGTTTTAGAGCTATTAACTTTGAAATTAGAACGACAATTACCGTTTTAAATTTAAAATTACTCAAATCTAGGTACTCTAACAATGAAATAATGCTGTTGAACGTCTCGCAGTGCTATGGCGCGAGTTTTATTGTTAGTGACGTCAGAGCGTTACCGAGAGACAGATCTGGGCTTTTATATTATTAATTGAGGAAAATATTTTCATTTCGTTAAAAAACGTTTTTAAGAGCATTTTACGATATTTGAAAATGATCGTAAGTTTAGTGTAAAGATATAGTTGACCGTATATACAGAATACTACGTGTAATAAAATATAAATTCTATGATTAAAATACAAAAGCTCACATTTTTCTTTAAAAAAAGCAGAGAAAAATTTACGTCACACACTCGTACAAATAGATGGTTGAGATTACACATAAAAGCATACATGAGAATAAAAAACGTCTTCCTCTGCGGCAATATCTACTAGAGTAAGCGAATTCCATGCTTTTTCACAACTAGGTCATTATGTCTAACATAAGCTACGGGAGAAGCAGATTGCATTGGATGCTACTCTTCACACAATGAAAAAAAAAATCGATCAGGAAAAAACCGAAGCTTTAGTTGAGATTTTGAAAAAAAAAAAAAAAAAACGAGAGGAGCCAAGAGATTACGGTCGAAGCTACTTAGTGATTTTTTTACGTGCTCTCGGAAGATGAAGAAAAAAAATCTGAAAAAATTGTTAGCCTATTTGTAGCTAGCAAAAGCATCTGTTTCTTCTACTGCTTTTTTGTACTGTATTCTTCTTTTTCTTTCATTTTCCAGGATTTTTTACCTTTTTTCCCCTGCTTTTGTCGGTTCGAAGTTGGAAGTCCCACAAAGCGTGGCTCGTTTAATTTTTATGTCTTCATGGTGCCAGATTTAATCGATCTAGTTTTGTTGTCCATGATTCTAATTTTTTTGTATTTCTAATTTTGCTATTATTATTTCTTCTTTTTTAAAGATCGTGTGTTTGTTCTTATCGCTTGCGGAGGACCATTGGAGCGTACACAAAGCTCTCAATTTGAGACGGTGATTTTGCGACTCACTTACCCAAAAGGAACGATTGTTTTAGAGCCTTGTGATTTTTTTGTGAGCATTGGAGTGTGGTTAGCATAGAGGGATAATGTGGAGGTTTTGTACTTTGTTTTTAAATTTCATTTTATTTTTTGTCACTAGATTTTTTATAAACGTATTTGTTAAAGATATCAGGATAACGCTAAGAACCCGTTATTGATAATACTGTTACAAACATGGAAAGTCGCTTCCCAGCAATGCGAATCTTAAGGTTGTGAAGAGAGTTTTACAGGGGTAAGTATGGGATGACCGGCAACAGCCACGTCTGGATCCCTGACCTTGGCGACCATCTTGGCGGCATTGGCGACGAAATATGGGATGTCAAATGTGCTTAAATATTCTCGATATCTCTATTAGGAGATATGATACGCTTGAATGTACTAGATGATTCCATGTGACGTCACGGCCTGCCGGAGGAGACTATATAAGGAGACCGCTTGGATGACGGAATGAAGGTTGATCGACTGGGATCGCCTTGGAGCGCGAACGTCTTTGGAGTTCTATCCGCTGTGCGAGCTATTAAGCTGTTAGACGCCGAGGTGTAGTGTTGTTGATCCATTGGGAACGACTTTAGAGCTTCGTCCGCAGTGCGAGCTAGGAAGCTGGTGAGCTAAGCGCTATTGACAGTGCAGTTATTATCGTTGCTAGTTATTTACTGACTGTTTGTTTTGCTAAATATCAAAGTGCTGAACTGTTATTACCTGTGAATTGTTGTCTGTTTACATTGGTAATCTGTGCAAGAACTATTGTTTCCTGTACCACGTGTTTTCTTGCACATTTTAAATAAACTTTCATTCTCCATTATCCTGCGTGTTTGGCACCATACACCCACAGAAAGACTTTTGCAACAATACTTATCGATCTTGAGGCTGCAATAGAGAGGTAAATAGATGTGAAAGAAGCACAAAAAAAATAAAATTAATTCAGTGTCCTTTTATTCAGATTTGAAATATAAGAACCCAACTGGGCTTTGATTAAATTTGAAAATTTTATTCAATTGCGATACTTCATATTGTTAAATCTAATTCTATTATTTTGAACAAATAAATTTATGACGTCTGGAATAGCCTTACAATGAAGAGTAACAAACCTTTTGATATGCAATCCAAATTTGGAAATCCAAAGAATATTTTACATACGGGATTTGAAAGAATCTATTTTTGAGCTGAAAGTGACAGATGGAAAAAGCCTTGGGGGGTTAAATAATTTACGACAATAAATTTCATAAAATGATAATAATATTTTCATTTCATAATAATTTTCTTTGTTATATGAAATCCGTTACGGAAATATTTTAGCTCGCCATATTTGCTTATTTCTTTTATTTCATATATATTATATTTTTATTTTAATCTGTTCTTCAATGGCTTATATTTATGTCAAAATTTGAACCCATCACTAAGTAATGTTTAACCTTTCAGAACACGCACCCATTTTTGGAATATTAGTAAACGCGCGGGGTCATTTTGACCCCAAATTGTTAGACACTTACTCCCTATTTTATTATCTATTTGTACAAAAATAGAATATTGTCAAAATAAAATTTTTTTTGACTTTGTTTGTCTTGCCCTCGACAGAAAATTTGTCCATATTGGAACTCCTATGTTGGGTGGGTCTATGATTACGTCTGCCATTGGGGTTCTCCTCCAATTTTTCCATTTTGATTGTTATTTCTTTTGTTTTTTCTAGTTTTTTCTTTTATGTCTTTTGGATATTTTATTATTGGGGAATTTTTGTTGGTTAATTCTTTAGAGATGGGTTGGTTAGTTGTAGTAAAATGTATGATGCAAACACTGGATGCTGCTGCGTTTGGCGCACAAAAAGGTGTATTGTCATCATTGATCCCTTCTTCTGTTTCATATTTTTCTAGATTTTTTAATGTTCTTTTAAATTTTTTAAATTTTCTATTGGTTTTTAACATTTATTGTTTTAACATTCGTGATTTTGTTTTGTTCGTTTTTGTATTTATAGCTGCATATGCGCCATTCTATATAATATAAAGGGTTTAATTAATTTTTAATTAATTCAAATTTTTTTTTAAATAATCTGTTTAATTTTATTAATTGTAGCTGTTATCAAAATATAAGAATATTTTTTCGTACAAATAACTTGTATTTAAGACACAAAAACGATTTTTAGTAAGAAATAGGAAAGTTGTACTAATCTCCTTTTCACCATATCTTTTCTGTATTCTTTTCTTCTCTGCTGTGTAAATTCGTAGTCTCTCATAGCTATAACGTTAAATGAATCTGAAATACTAGTACACGCGCGAGTAAATTTGACCCAACCACCCCAATAAAAAGTGAGAAACCCCGCTTCACCTGTTTCTCCTGCAATTTTATTTTCCTTCTAGCTCCCCCATGAAGGTGTAAAAAGCAACAAAGTCAAATTTTTAGAAATTTCCAGAACTTCTTAACAAAAGAGAAAGTGTGGGGTCAAAAAGACGCCATGAAGGGTTAAAATCTAGAGGCTGAAATTATGATGCTTATAAAGTATATTTCTTCTTAAAATGACATTTAAAAATTATTCATATAATTTCTAAACCTGAATGCTGTGCTTTATTTCAAATCCTAACCAAACACTTGGAATACACTGAAAGGTAAGAGCGTAAGTCATTAAGTAAGTCACAAAAGACAAGAAAAAATAATTTACCATGATAATCACTTGGGAACATTTTTATTTTCAACATAATCTCCGTCAAAGTTGATGCACTTATCTCATCCTTTTATCAGCGCCCCAATTCCAGCTGCATAAAATTGTTTGAATTGCTGTCTCATCCACAGAGGGACTTCGTGTTGAACGCCGTCATCATCTGCAAGTGTTTGCCTCCAAGATGTTGTTTTAGTGCATCAAACAGATGAAAAGTCTGGTTGTTCAGTGCTACAGCATCCACCTTACAGCCCAGACTTAGCCCCAAGCGATTTTCATCTGACAATGACGGTGAGGTGATGACACGTTCAACACGAAGTCTTACTGTGGATGAGGCAGAAACCCAAAGAATGTTATGCAGCTGGAATTGGGGCGCTGATAAAACGATGGGATAAGTGCATCAACATTAGTGGAGACCGTTAAAAAATAGAATTGTTTCCAAGTGATTATCGTGCCAATTTCTTATCTTTTGTGACTTACTTAATGACTTACCCTCGTATTTAATCTATCTTTAGTGTGAAAGATACAAAGTAAAATAAAATGATGAATTTTTTTAGTTGTGCCAGATTATCCCTCTGTCTCGAACTTACATGCGGGAAATTTTGGGATGACCGTAAATTTTAACCGAAATCAAGTAGTGTAGACGTCTCCGAACATTTAAATAAAACCAACGAGAAAATATTTGACTATAAGAACATTTGACTGTACCAGGCCCGTGTATTATTTTCCGTAACATCCAGTATCGATAGAAACTCTGTAACGAAACAACGCCTCATTGAAATACAGTCGGACATCTAGTTAACAAACCTCTATTTTGCGAATTTCTCTATTTTGCGAACTTTTTCTTGAAACTAAGAACATTTTGCGAATTTCTTCGTAAAATAACCTCCAAATAGCGAAGTGCATTCTCTATTTAACGAACTTTTTCTTGTGATCCAATATTTTTTTTCTCTCTATTTCTCAAAATATTTCTAAACATTTCAAACTTATTCCTTCTTTTAACACATTTTAAGGTGATCAATGACCTTGAAGCTGGAAAATGCCAAAGCGAAAGTGCTTGAGCATCAAAGAAAAAAATTTAATTCTTCATGAGGTGGATAAGGGTTTGAAAAAAAGGATATTGCTTTAAAATTTGGTATTCCTCCAAACAGCTTATCAACCATAATAAAAAAAAGTCGTGATAAATACAAAATTATGATTTATAGAATTCTTGTTCAAAACGTTTAAATGCATGTGTCTATGAAGATCTGGATGAGCCAGTTTTGAAGTGAACAGTGTGAAAAATAAAAACAATACAGCAATGAATTGCGATGAAGACGAATATGATAAAGATGGAAATGATCATGATGCAGAAATCAACAAACCTTCGTATGATGAAATGGTGAAATACATTAATTTTAATATAAAATTATTTTTCTTAATTGAAAATATAGTGCATTTCCGGAAAATGTTTTGTTTTATTCTTGTTTTCCTTGCAAATTTCTTTTTGATGGGTAAAATATATAAAACAAATAGATATTAATTTACAAAATAAAGGTGTGATTAATTACTTTTTTAATAATATTTAGTGTTTAAGTATTTAAAATCTGTTCTGTGTAGTTTAAAGTATTTTAAAAAGTGAATCTCTATTTAACGAATTTTGCATATAACGAACTTTTTCCGGGATTTAGCGACTTCGTTAAATAGAGGTCCGACTGTAGTGTCATTCAGTAACATCAGTATACATCGCTATGCGGTAGGCACATGTTAGTAGGTCTGTCTCAAAAATTATTTGGCTAATCAGTGTTTGACTAGATTTATGTGGTCATCAGGAAAGTGTTTTACAGTGACTTACTGTTTTTTTAATATCTATATGTGTAAGAATTCTGTTAATCAAAAATACTAGAATTCCACACTACATAAAAAAAATATCAAGTAATTTCGTAACATTGATGAATCACGATAATAACTACTGACAATATTTTTATAATTTTAGCATATAAACTATAGATACAGAACTGCGTAAATGTATTTTAGTTTTGTGATGTTTCTCCTTCCTTATATATATATATATATATATATATATATATATATATATATATAAATTAACACGTTCCTAATTTTTAAAAACGCTACTAAAAATTTAATCCGTAAAATTATTTATATTTAAACTCTAACACACAATTAACCGTCACTTTAACAAGCTGAAATCCAGTTTCAACCGGTCTGACGTTCGGGAATTCCCCTCTTTTCCTATACTACTTAACCTCGCTGCGATTGTGCAACGCTCTCTTTTTTAAATCATGTAACCTTCGTACCAGACGCCTGTTTTGGCGTGGGTTGTTTCCTTCGTCGCCGGTGACCGCGCTGTGCGTCTATTTATACTTTAACAATGGCTTGATATTTTTCGAATTATTTAAAATTACCTGAAACCTATCGATTAAAGTATGATTGAATAAAATAAACTCATCTTCACTCGTCAAAGACTGCCTCTTCATTTGATTAACCAACGCTAGTTGAAATGATGTTTCATATATATATATATATATATATATATATATATATATATTTATATATTTATATATATATATATATATATATAATATAATTTTCTGCAAAAAATGTTATTCCCACATTTTGATTTTAACTCTCTGACACCGAGAGAGGCGTTTCCGGGCGGTCTAAAAATTTTCCTTTAACTGAGAAGAAGGCCGGTCTGAGGCGGTTGGCTTCTTCTGAGGGTAGAGGAGGTTCTGAGATCGCTTAGCAGATAAGAGCGGTAGAGGTGTCCAATTATCCTCGCAAACCGCTACCCATTTCTGTGCGTATTAAGGGAAGGTTATAGAAGGAGATGGGGTTGTGGGAAATATGACCACCCAGGTTGGGAGAGTCCAATTCATGTCGCTTCCTCCCAAAAGTTCCCGGTTTTAAAGGAGCTAGAAGGAAAAAGTCGCCTCGGGTTTAAAATGTTGATTATTTTTTAAATTTTGTTTCATACCATTTGAGCATAACCAGCTAAAAAGAATCTGCAGAAAATCTGAAATCCTTTGGAAAATAAAGCTGTAATATTAGAGAATATGGTTAAAAATATGTATTTAGAGAAATGCAGATATTATGGAATTGCGGTTAAATCTTCAAAAAATCAAAAGATATTGGTCAGGTTTAATGATTTTGTGAAAATCTGCTAAATAACTGCAAATTGAATTGAAGACAAAAGGCAAAGTCTTGAAAAATTTACAGGATATTTAAAGAAAAAATAAAAAGAATTTTTTGCAGATTTTATGCAGATTAAATAGAAGAAAAAAACGCAGATTTTTTTTGCTGTCTTACAAAATCTGCAGAATATTTAATGAAAAATATAATAAAAAGTTTTTTGCAGATTTTCTGCAGATTAAATTGAAGAAAAAAAAATGCAGATTTTTTCTGTATTCAAAAAATCTGCACAATATTTAGAGAAAAATATAATAAGAAAATTTTTTGCAGATTTTCTGCAGATTAAATTGAAGAAAAAATGCAAATTTTTTCTGTCTTCAAAAATTCTGCAGAATATTTAGAGAAAAATATAATAAGAAAATTTTCTGCAGATTAAATTGAAGAAAAAATGCAGATTTTTTCTGTCTTAAGAAAATCTGCAGAAATCTTTAAGAAAACTTCAAAAAAAAATTTCTGCAGATTAAATTGAAGAAAAAATGCAGATTTTTTCTGTCTTAAGAAAATCTGCAGAAATCTTTAAGAAAACTTCAAAAAAAAAATTTCTGCAGATTTTTTTAGCTGGGTAACATTACTATATTAACAGGTCTAATAAATTTTCCCTTTCCCTTCAATATTTTTGAAACATTCAGATCAGAAGAATTAATCGCAGGTTGTTGAAGAACTACAATTTATCTTCTCCGTCAGTGTGCCTTAAGTATGTGCGTCAGACGGGTAATTAAAACAAAATTAGCAAATATTCAACAATATCATCAAGAGCTTTCCATTTAATATTGGGAAAAATACGTAATACAAAATATTACATGAATAGAAAGATCAAAGTTGTTGATATCAAGTGTAGCAAATAACTTGTTAAGGGTTCGAACAAAACTATAATTGACAAAAAATTATTTTGAACCTCATCTTAAACTAATCAATAAAAACAAGAGGAGTGATACTCTGGAGGAAATGATCTTATTAAATGAATAGAAAAAGCACATAAAAGCCCGCAGAAATACTTTTAATTTTACATCTACATGAAATAATCTCCAAATATTGAAGTGCAATTCATTTCGAGATGACGTGAGTGCTTTCAGAACTAATGCTTTTGCAATTCAGCTGTGTCATATCAATTCTATTTATAAAATATAAGTTGAGGTAATCAGTTCAGTTTATAACTATGAAATGTTTTCATTTTTTTTCTGGATTCATTTGAAAATTAGAATAAATGAAAATAATGTTTATGGATACGTACTCCAATCGAAAGATTCTTCAAGAAAAGATTTCAATATCATAAGCTATTTCTTTTGAGTCCATTAAAATTTATTCTAGGCATGGAAAAAAATTCATGTAGAAATAATTTATGTACTTCATACGTATATTTTTCTTGTTTATAGAAGCCGGTAATTAAAAAAGGTTGCACAACAACAATTTTTTCAAAGAAAAATGACAGATAAAAAAACACACCTATAAGTGAAGATTTTTAAAAATTGCTTTGATGTTTGATGCACGTCAAATTGAAAATGGTAGAAATATTATTGGGGGAAAATTATTGTTTCTGGAATTGCTGAAGTATTCTCAGAAACAAAGCATTATATTGTTGCAAAATTGTAATGTTGCTTTCCTGTAAAACTCTCTAAGGTATGAGATGGCCCGGCCTGGACCCCTCACCTTGGCGACCATTTTGGCGATTTGGCGACAAAATTGGCGACCTTGGCGACAAATCGATGATTCCTGAAAATGCCATCCTTTTCTCGATATTTCTATTGGGGAAGAAAATGCGCTTGAATGTACGAGAAAATTCCATGTGACGTCACGGCCTGTCGGGGAGAGTATATAAAGGCCGCGCTTGGATCAGTGAGGTGTGTTTCATCGATTGAATCGACTTTGGAGTTTCGTCTGCAGCGGGAGCTAGAAAGCTGGTGAGCTGAGCGCTATTGAAAGTGTTGTTATTGTCGTTATTATTGATTTTCTGACTGTTTGTGTTTCTAAATCTCAAAGTACTGAACTGTTGTTCCCTGTGAATTGTTGTCTGTTTACGTTGTTAATCTGTCAAGATCTATTGTTTGCTGTTACCTGTGCTACATGTTTTCCTGCATATTTGTGAATAAACATTCATTCTTCATTATCTTGCGTGTTGGACTGTTTACACCATACACCCACAAAACGATTTTTGTACTAATATTTTCTTTTTCTTCAAGAACTGAGAAATTTCTTTAGATTCACGAAGCCCATTTGTTTATACGAGATAGAAAATTGGAATTAAAAATTTATAAAAGTCTCACCACATTCTCTTAAAAACGAGGATTGTTTAATAATGATACTTCACTGCAAATAACCGAGCTTTCTGGACTCTATATAACAGTTAATGGTAACAGACATTGACTAAATCAATGAAATTTATTAAGAAACGAAGAAATGGGGCATTGAACATACCCACTCTCAGGTACAAGCTGGTTGATTTCAACAAAATAAAATCGAGAGCAATCTGCTCTAACATGGCTTTCAAGAGAAGGCGGCTGAGAAGTAAGCATTATGGGATATCAAACCTGCCTATTTTAGAGATGGGGAGAAACCTACCGATTTTATCCGAAATTCGTTTTTTCTTTCGTTTATTTTTTGTTCCTGTTATAACCGTTATTTTTTTAAATCCAATAACCGGGCCAAAAAACCGGACAGGAAAATTGGTCTAATTTTCGGATCGATTAGACTAAAATTTACCAAGTCATGAAGCTTTGAATTTCATCGTCTTAGGCCAATCAACGACAACCGCTTCCTCGAGGCGTCTGTTGATTGGCGGATTACTGAAAGAGTCTTTATGAACAAATAGATATTGGCCAATTGATTGATTGATTTCCTGTGAAAACATTATGAATAAAGATTGTCTACAAACAATGTTTGTTTTTTTTATAAAAAACACCGAAATCCGGTTATTTCAAAAACCGTTTAATTTGAGTGGTTATATAACCTCCAGGTTAAAAAACCTGAATGACCAAAAAATGGTTATTTTCGCATTAAAAGCCATTCCTAGTCTATTTCGTTAAGTTAGGAGACATTAACACAGTCGTATTTATTAGAAACTTGGTTTTATTCCTTTTCTTACTGTCCATTTCCCACTTCCCCCTCTCATTAATTTTACTCCTCTCTCTAAAGTCGAGGATCAGCCGCCAACTCGTACGATAAGTCTAATATTCTCCGGTGTGACATTTCTACAATATTACTCATTTTTACTTTCTTGTATACGGAGTATACAAAGAGAAAGTATTGTAATCGTCGAAAAATTCGAACTCGAGATTTTGACGAATCTCCACGTTTTAGACCTCCCCGAGTCCGAAAAACACAATTTTGGAATTATGACTGTCTGTGTATCTCTCTGTGAACACGATAACTCGAAAACTATTAAAGCCACAGGGATGAAATTTGGTATGTGGTCTTTACTCATACTTTGTAGGATTCTATCAAATTTTGGACAAAATCCGTTCAACGGAAGTCTGTCTGTCTGTATGTCCGTGTTAATGTGAACTCTATAACTCACAAACTTAAATCGCAAAGTGGATAAAATTTGATACCCCTTTTTTATCATCAGGAATGTAGGTGTGCTTGAAATTTTGGACAAAATCCGTCAAAGAGTTGACTGTCTGTATAGTTACTTTGATAACAAAATTTGGTATCTGGCCTTCTTACCTTAATGGTAGATTTTTTTGTGTGTGTGTGTCAATCGGTTGAAAAAAGGCGCTCAAATTGCAAATTTCGTTTTCTTTATCTTACACCCATCCGAATTGGTAATCATTCCGGCTTCTAATTCCTCCTCCACGTTGGACGACCTTCGGAAATAGTGGTATGACGTTCCGCTTATTTTTTCTCCACTGCGTTAGGGGTTCTTCTTCGTTTTACTGCCTTTTAGGTTATATTTCTGTACATGTGTTCAGAGTATACGAGAAAGTTTAGGGGAGACCACTCCCGCTGGTGTGTTTAGAACTTGAAGAGAATCTAGTACTTCTTTGGAAAAATACCCTTTGAATGACTTTTTCCAAATTTTAAAATAGTTTTACAATTTTGGAGTAATCATTGCACACAAAATTTCATGAATCTTCCTTCTTAAGGTGTTCAGTTATATTGTCTATATACACACGGATTGACCAAAACAACCTACCCAATCTGTCTATTAAAATAACTCTGGTTAAGCCATGAATAAAGGTAGCTTGCTCTATCTTCCCACATTTTAAAGAAATTTGATTATCACTATTTTGAAATGGTATTTGAAGCTGCCAACATATCATCTAATTTGTTGTAATGAATATATAAGTATTAAATGGTAAGTTATTTGTAGCAATCCATATTGAAACGAGCAGAAAATAAATTAGATGGTGAAAAAAGTTTCCGATGAATTTTTATCGTGGATAAATAAAATGTTAAATGTAATGGCTCGCGTTTAAGAATTGTCAACAATTGTAATAATTGTCATCTAATTTGTTGTAATGAATATATAAGTATTAAATGGTAAATTAGTTGTAGCAATCCATATTGAAACGAGCAGAAAATAAATTAGTTGGTGAAAAAAGTTTCCGATGAATTTTTATCGTGGATAAATAAAACATTAAATATAATGGCTCGCGTTTAAGAATTGTCAATTCGCATTTCGTTGTTGCCTTTGAACAAGATAATAAAATGATGGCTATAAAAATTCGGCATTCAATAGATATCCAACATATTACATATAATTTGGTGCAATTCACTTTCTGAAAATGATATTAAGAAATATTTTGAAATCAGTTACAAATTTCACAAGGACTTTCTCAAAAATTCTTTCCTGCAACTCTTAGTTTCAGAATAAGCTTTCAGACTCGGAACATGATCACGGAAGAGATTTAAGCCCATAAGCGGTTTCTCTGTAACTGTAGCAGAACTAAGCATGACGTAATAAATTCTGAATTCCATTACGCAGTTGTCTGGCAGGGACAACTGCTGTTTTGTCACGTTATACTCTGGCGCGTTGCGTTTAGTTTGCTCCGACATTTAAATTCATGAAAGAGGCATCACAGTTGCGCGCTCCATTCCCCTTAATTACATGCATCTGCTTTTTGGAACTAATGGGGACATAACGCAACCCGCGAATTTGAATTTCGAGAAGCAGGGACTATGAAAAGTCCAGAAAAGTTCTGATATCTCATGTCGTGTGGAAGAATAATGGAAGTACCTTATCTACAGATGAACGCGTGAATATGTGTGTGGTCTTTTATTTAAATTATGCGATTCAGAAGACATTGTTGAAAATATAATATCATGCAAAAGCTTTTCATTTTAAGTTTATCGAGCGTCATATTTGATAGGTATTTGTTCTGGAATAAGAGTGTATATAAATACAAGTAGTTAAACGGTTGTAGATATTGTTTCTTGCTGATACAATACTCTGCTTAATTTGTTTACCTTTTCATTAAAAAGTTATTAATTGGCAAGAGTGAATGAAATTTTAACTTTTTTAATATTCGATTCCAAATACCATTTTTAAAATTCTTAGTGTCTTCAAATTTAATACTTTTTTCAAACATCTTGACCAATCCACGTAGACAACTGGTAATTTAAGCTTTTCTAATTCAGATGAACATCGCCATCTGCTGGTCGAAATTTGAACTATTATTTTTTACTGGTGATTTCTTTCCACCCTGATTCGTATGATGTATAAACAAAGTCAGTCGCAATACATATACGAAAGCGAGCTCTACACATACACAAGTCTGAGTAGTATCAGCTACATTAAAACCATCATGCGGAGCTTAACTAAAAGTAAAAACCATAAAAACCATGATTAACCATGAAGTAATTTACAATCAAAAGTAAAAACAATATTCAAAAGTTTCTTTTACTTAAAAAATTAAACAAATAAATGTTATTCATAAAGTTTATAACAAATTTTCTGATGCTTTTTTCCAACACATATCACCAAAAAGGATTTCTTCATTAAACATATGGGGGGTAAGAATTAAAGAGGATTACAGATTTTATTAAAAATAAATGAAGTTTTAATATATCGGTTGAATAAAGGGTCTTCCATAATGTCATTCTACTGGCCCACAATATATTAAAAAATCATCAAATCATTGTTGAATTATTTACAGTTAATAGAAATCCAGTACAAACTTTAAGTAAAAAAAATCATCGTTAAAACATGAATAATAAAGAAATAATGTTATGATAAATAAATAAAGAATATGATAATAAATGAAGAATATATATACATGATAATAAATAAAGAATATAATATATGATAATATATATATATGATAATAAATATAATATCATATATATGATAATAAATAAAGAATATGATAATAAATGAAGAAATAATAATAAATAAATGAATAATAAAAAATAATGTTAAAAACATGAATAAATGAATAATAAAGAAAACCATCATTCAACAACAAATATAAAATGAAATGTTGCCCCTAGAGCAACAACCGCAATACCAAAATCAAACAAAACACAACTTTCGTCATTAAGAGAAACATATTTCAAAAAACCACGAGGTGAAGTAAAAAATGAATCCTTTCTACCCATTTGTCTTTGGAAGAGGCCAGAACCTCTGTTTACAACGAAGATCAATAGCATACGCTTGATTTGTGACCGTGTTTCTCGTTGTTTTTACTTGTAAATCCCGAGAAAACCTTACCAAAAGAAACTAAATGGGTCCATGATTGTCGTTACACGAGTTTGTTTTTAATGGAACAGAGTCTTTAACCGATGTTCGCCATTGGACTTTGCTATTAGCCAACTAATGCGCAGGAAAAGATCTCAGGTTTATTCTTTATAAAACTTCGGGGTTTTTTTACTAAACAACACTTTTATGTTTTTCTAGCACTTTGAGATAAACTTTGCTTTTAAATTTGAAAGATTTGGAGATATTTTTAATAAGAAGTCAACCTTGGAAGCAAAATGTATTCACTGTTTTTCTTATATTTTAAAAGAGGTTATGTTATGTGTATAGTAAAACAATACTGAACAAAGCTTTCAAAAGGCTAAAAAAATGTCTGTTTTAACTACAGAAATATAATTTTGAGTTTATTGAGACACCCTAAAAACCTTTGTAAACAGATTTTTCATTATTCATTGAAAAAATTATACTTTGCTGTGTACAAGCTCTTTTCAATATTAATTTAAAATTAATTCAACTTACTTAGATTAAATGTTTCCTAATATGCATCTCTTATGACATTACATAGAATTATCTTGGTACAAAACATTGAGTAAATTTGAAGTCTAGTAAAAATGATCGAAATTCAGTAAAAGAAATCGACTGAAAAATGTATATTGAACAATTTTTGAAACCTAAATTCAAAACAAAATGCTTTCGGTTTGTGACGTTAATTAGATTTTATTATAAATTTACTTAACTTTTTAATATAATAATATTTAATAAACAACATATCATTGACTAAGGCATTGAAAAGTTTGGAAAAGTTCTTAGATCATAATTCAAGAATCACACTGATAACTATTTAACCTTTCTATTTTTTAAATACAGAAAAAATTAAGAAACGCACATTCTCGAAAATTAAACTAATTTTTATTGGTACATCTATGTAAAGTAAAGGTAAAATGTGTGCCCAAATGTTCTTTTCACATCTTTGGTCTTTCTTTCACATTACTTACATTTCCGTGCATTGCATTGATTCCTTTTCTGTTTTGCATTTATGCAACCAACTCTGTACTGAAACTCATCTCTATAAGTAAAGATATAAAAGACGTGAAAAATATTGCTTGAACCACTAAATAAAATACAATTAAAAACACAATTGATATTTCTCTATAATAGCTGTGTGGCCCGGCGTTGCATGGGCTATCTCGAATAATGCGTCATTCCCTGGTGGAGGGAAGTGTAGTCACATGAGGCCTCAGGATCCATATTTTTTCATAAGCCCGCCTCCGTTTTTTTTCCAACAAATATTGTCACTTACTTTCCCCAACAAATGTAAATATTCTTTCAAATCTAGTCTTTTTATCACTTTATTTTCATATGCCACCTCCGGTTTATTTTTTTACAAATATTGTCACTAACTTTCCCCAGAAAACGTAAATCTCCTTTGAATCCTATATTCTTTAATTAAACTTTTTAAATCCAGCCTTTTAATTACCTTATAGCTAATAATCCAGCCTTTTAATTACCTTATAGCTAATAATCCAGCCTTTCTCGGGATTCACATTTTTTCATAAGCCCGCCTCTGTTTTTTCCCTACAGATAATATCACCAAGCTTCCTCAACGAACGTAAATCTGGTTGGATTCTCTCTTGTTGGATTAAAGCTTTCAATTCTAACCTTTTTACTACCTTAAAACAACAGGGTTTGAATGAAAACGCGAATATAATGTTTATAAATTAAAACAGTTCAGCAGAATATTTGTTTTGCAAAAGAAAAATAAAACGAAATAAAAAAACAGAAACGATTTAATAGTACACCAAACTGATAAATTAAACGCCAGGAACATATATTTCGTCTTTCCCGTATTTGATTAATAATGAAAAAATGGATAAAAATGAATAAATATTGTTCCCAACAAACGTAAATTTTACGAAATGAAACACTGTACGACAGAAAAGAAATAAAAACGCAGAAAACTATTTTTTCCGATGTTTATAAATCAAAACTCCAAAAAGCGGAGGCTCCCTAAAAGGGAAAAAAAAAACTTTTCTACAAACCAGGTGCAAAAACAACAGATGTGACAGACAATTATAGGAGCTGCCGATAGATGGCGGCACAATATTTCATTCCCTTACACGTTGTCACATAGTTATAGGAGCTTCCGATAGATGGCGGCACAATATTTCATTCATTTACACTTTTTAAATAATTGTAATTTCGGAATTTAAATGGTCAAAACAGATTCCTTGGATTATTTCCCGTCTTTTGATACTTTCAGCTCGTTTCTGCATTCAGTAGTTCGGGAGAACCTGGCCGGACATAAATAGATACATACGTTTGCTTACCTTTAGATTTTAATAGGAATGATTACAAAATACAGTATGGAAATTAAAAACTAATTACCAAAAAGTATGCAAGATCATTTTTTTAAAAAATGGTACTAACCTTAAAAAGTATTAATGCAAATCAATCCAAGCAAGTTTCGTAATAATTTGCCCCTCAGTAGATGAAACCTATCAACGGATGAAGGCCCCGTTGAACATTTTAAACACGATGGGTTAGGTCAGAAGCCGAAGCCACACGGGAAGCAGGTGAGCTGCCATGAAGAAACCCATCTAGCAAGAGGGCCGCATAAAAAACCGCAGACCACCAAAAGGACAAAAATCGAGGACCAGCATCCGGCTCTTTCCCACAAGACCCTCGGAGTATCAAAGAGAAGAAAGTCAAAAAAAGTTAAACTAAAAATCCGATCCATCCACAAAAGGCCAAAGGGTTATCAAACCCAACTAGCTTCCTCAGAGAAGAGAATTTAGACAAAACAAGCCAAAAGAAAAACTTATGAAATGTAAAAGAAGAACGATGTATAATAGAATAGCAAAAAATAAATAAATAAAATGACGGGAGGCTGTCTTTTCAAACGGCCTTTGATATTAAAGGCGTAGGGCTACTTCACTCGCGTGACTCTTTTGTTTCTCGAACGTTTTTAAGTTTCAGTAAGTTTTTTATGTAAGTTCTGATGTTACCCTTTATCTCTAAAATAAGACATTAGTTATGTTTTTAGCATATGTAGTTACTGAGATATAGAGGATCGCGTCACCAATTCATACGTATGTTTCCCAACTTTGCGACTCAGTAGTCGCTGAACTACAATTCCAATTTTCAATTTTTTTTTGTAACTTCTGTTGCTACCCTTTATATCTAAAATAAGACATTAGTTATGTTTCTACCGCATGTAGTTACTGAGATATAGGGGATCTCCCATTTAACGTTTTGTGGTGTTTTGGCGTGTGAATCAATTTCCTTCCTGAGACCCAAATGGGAGGAACGTAGTCCTACGTTAAAACGAAAGTTAATATAAAAATTATATAAAGTAAAAAGAAATTTAAAAATTGAGACGCAAGTAATAAAAAAGAAGTAAATGTCACTGAAAATGTTGGTTAGGTATCATCTAGTTTCTTTGCCAAGAGTTTCCCCACAATCTGAATGAAAGAGTTCCTGACAAGCTGTAATTTTAGTAAAGTTTTCATTCTATATCCGTAAAGGAAGGAGATCACGTTCCACGTTGATTTTTCCAAACCTCATACTCTTTTACAGTACGTACCGCCATAATGGCGTAGTTTTGTTCATCGTCATCGTTCTGTGTATTTTAAAAATTTCTATGTAATTAACACTGCCCATGTTACGGAGCAAATGCTTGTAACTGACTTGATTGACGATAATCTGCCCGTTGGGCTGGGGCCCGTTCTTTCGCCTTGGGGCGCGCTTCCTTCGGCGACCCTTTTTATTTAAACCATTTTTTTGGTAGCGGGTCGCCGTGGGAATCTTCCTCTTCTTCTTTACAGCACGTAGAATCGTACCGCCGCTTTCCTCCTAAAGGAAATTTTATCGCATTTGAAAATCTAGCCTGATGAGCTTGAAGAACCATATCCAGCGAATATTTGGTTAAGGTAAACATTTTTCGTTGAAATCTTCAACATAATGGGTTGGTTATCGCCCTTCTTTCTTAGGGGTGCAGAAAATAATTCAATATAGCCTCATATGTAATGTTGCAAATAAAGTAAAATGAAAAAAATGAAACCAATGTTGTTTCAATGCACTTCATCATTTTACGGCCATTAATTCAACCAAGGTGTTTAATTATTGTCAGCATTATTAATTCAGGACAAGAACAAATCTGACATGTACATAATCATTTTGTTATAATTATTTTTAGAATATAATTGAAACGTATTTCATTTTACTATTACTATTATAAATGAGGAATAAGCGTCTATATTTCAAATTCGATTTTAAAGAAAAATTGTTAAAAGTTTTCAACGCGTTATTGCCATGAGCGTAATTGACTACTGGGGTAAGGAAATAGCTATTAGTAAATATATAAAGACAATACAATCTGAAATTAAATTAGATGGTGGGATCAGTACAAAAAGCCATTTTTTAAAAAGTTAAGATAAAAAAATCGTACACTTTACAAACAGTTGAAAAAAAACCATTTTAAAACCATATAATAAATTAAAAACGTTTTGCGTTGATAGTCTTAGAGGTTGAATGTCGTTTCTTCAACTAGATCATCAATACGAATAGAAGAACGCGCCCGATGCTACCCTTACACAATGGAAAACGAATCAATAAGAAGAAAAAAAAACCCTGAAGCTTTACTTGAGATTTTGAAAAAAAGAGAGGAGCCAAAAGATTAGGGTAGAAGCTACTTAGTGAGCTTTTTTACGTGCTCTCGGAAGTTAAAAAAACCTGAAAAAATTGTTAGCCTTTTTGATAGCTAGCAAAAGCATCTGTTTCTTCTACCTCTTTTTTTAACTCCATTCTGTTTTTCTTTTTTCTTTTATTTTCCAGGATTTGCTCTGGGATTTTTTGTTTCTTCTTTTGTCGGTTCGAAGTTGGAAGTCCCACAAAACATGGATCATTTAATTTTTGCGTCTCTATGTTGCCAGATTTTGATGTCCATGATACAAAATTTTATTTATTTCTCTTTAAATTCTTCTAATTTTTTGTTTTCCTTCTTGTCAAAAAGAAAAATAGATCGTGCGTTTGTTCTTATCGCTTGCGGAAGACCAATGGAGCGGACACCAAGCTCTTAATTTGAGACGGTGATTTTGCGGCTCACTTACCCAAAGGGAGCGATTATTTTAGAACCACGTGGGAATTTGTTTTTCATGAGCACTAGAGTGTGGTTTGAATAAAACGGATAATTTGGAAATTTTGTTATTTGCTTCCAAGTTTATTTTATCGTTTGAAAAAAGGTTTTCATTAACACATTTGTTAAACATATCTGAATGAAATTGCAGTGGCTCATATTTGTTTCTGGACACTTGTGTTTTTGAAACTTATTTATTAAAAACATAGTCTAAATATTAAAGGATTTTCTTCAAAATTTGTTCATACAAACTTTCTTTTGTCTATAATAAAACCTACATATAGTAATGAAAATAAACTCAATACCTTTTTCTGAAAAAAATAATTTACTGAGAAAGTGTTAAAAAAATTTCGCGTAAGTAATTGGATACTTTGAACAGTCAACAAATGTAAACAAAAATATGCAAATAAATCAAACATTTTAATACTTTGTTTTGTATCCTTTAGCTGAAATTACACTTTTAATTCGTTTCTGCATGGTTTTTAAACTAGTTTCTTTGTGTAAGAATGTTCAATTTTGTTCCATTCTTCTGTTAATACTGCTTTAAGTTTTTCTTTCAAAGAAATATCATGTTTTCTTGTTCTTTTCTCCAGTTCATACTACATTTTCAATTGGTTTTAAATCTGGAGAATATGGTGGGACTCTTGATATCTTTGGGACAGTTGTACAGCAGCCATAAGCTAACATTTAAGGCTGTATGTTTCGGGTCATTATCTTGATACAACTTGAATGTGTTTTGAATTCCAAGTCTTTGGGCAGATATTTTCAAAGTTTCTTTCGGGATATTTATATACTTATATTGGTTCATATTATTTTCAATTCGAACTAAATTTCCCATACCAGAAGCAGCAAAACATCCTCCACCTCCACGTTTGACAGTTGGCAATAGATTTTTCGATTTGAGGTCTTCGTTGGGCTTTCTCCACACAGTTATTCACCCATGAGACCCAAATATGTTAAATTTTGATTCATCCAGAAATATGACGCTTTCCCAAAACAATATACCTTTGTCTACCATGGATTTTGCAAAATCCAGACGTAACTTTCTTGTTTTCTCAGAGACGAAAAATTTTCTTCTGGCAACTCTAATGTTGTACCCATATGATCTAAGAACCTGTATAACAGTTTCAGGGCTTACTTTTAGTGCAAATATTTTTTCTAATTCTGTTGTAAGTTTCACTGCACTAAATCATGGATTTTTCTTGATTAAACTTCGATTCCTGGTAGTTAGCTGGTGAGGAGCTCCTGATTTCAGTGCATTTTCAACAGTTCCACCTACTTTCCTTCGTTTAATAACAGCAAACACAGTTGAATTACTTACTTTAACAAGTTTTCTGATAGTTCTGATGGTAAAAAAAATCAACAGCTTCAAAAAACTGCCCCAAGGAAGGTGAAAAACCAAGCTTTAGTAAAAGCACACTTCGTTAAATTACAGCTGGACGGGCTGAAACCATCTGAAATCTTAGGAGATGAAAATGTTAAAGTTTGTAACAACAATGACGCTGCCGTTGACAAAATTACTCCTTCAAGTTCCACTCCTCAAACAAGGCTAAAGCTTGCAACATTTGCAAGAACATTTGACAGATACGGAGTTGCGGATCGGCAAGCTGCCGTTCTTTCTCCAGCATTACTTCATGATCTCAGCCACTGCTCTCTGAGCCTTGCTAA
>BGPR01001975.1:189393-205442 GCA_013235015.1 Araneus ventricosus | reverse complement strand
TATTTAAAACTTTAAAATTTCTATTCTGATCATAACAGATAATTTTAATATAGAATAAAGACTTCTTTAAAGCAAAACCATTCTGTTATCAAAATCATTAAAAAATTGTGAAAGAATTGTTATGACCCTTGTAATATATGAATCTCAGTATATAATGCCTATTAACATGGTTTTTTAATGTTAAAATTCTTAAGGATTGTTTATCATTACATTTAGTAAAATGCCAGATGGCTGAAAACTACTGTCTAAAAAATTGTTCTTACGTCTTTCATGCTTTTGTAGCTTCAAGATAGAATAAAGTCACTGGTGAAAGAAAATGATATTTTAAGAGAAACAAATGAAAGATTATTAACAAGGTATGTTCTTAGAGCTGTTATGCCTGTTTTTTAAGAAGGGAAAGGCAATTTATATTTACAGTATTGAAAAGAAAGCTCTTTTAATCTATTTATAATATAATCATGACGTATGGAATAGATTTTTTAGCAAGTCTTACTTGCACAACATAATTTATTGACTTTGTAATTAATTCTACTGTTATTCGTGTACACTGTTTATTTCAGTTAAATTAATTTAATGAAAAATATGGACAAAAGTGGTTTTGTAATTATATTCTGCTATGTGTGACAGTTTTCTTTTGAAATGTATGTTATTTTGTATGTGATCTATTGTTGTTGAAAATCTTTCACAAGTTTCGCTAGCACTCATCCGATTAAAAAGAACATAGACAAAATTTCTTAACAGATAGAAATTAAACAAATAATTCAGACTTACAAACATTTAGCAATACAATAACAATACATATAAAAAATTAATTGCATATAAAAAAGACACTGCTCTAGCATTGAAAGTAATCTTTTTATTTTCACGTAATTTACAATTTCTTTTTACTGTGCATTTAACAATTTCCAGGTAAAAGCTGATCCAAACTCTTCACTAATTGCTGATTAATTGAACAGCAATTTCAATATATTATGATTTGATATAACCAGGGATGTAGTGGAGCCGGAACAGTGTTCTGGCACTGCTTTTTTTTCACAAGTAAATAAGAAGAAATTGCAAAAATGTTCTTAAACAAGGTGATCTTTGTCACCCAGGTTAGAATGTTCCAGCACTGCTTATTTTGCAATACACCATTGGAGATAACACTATGTTATTAAAACCTGAGATATTTTTTAGTTGCCAAATTTGACAAGAAGTAATCAAACTTCACCAAGTTAGTTCAAACTTTTATTGCAGTGACTTAATGACCTTGACTGTCATTAATATCTTCAGATACATATAGTCAGTGATTCGCTGGAAAAGTAAAATAATATACAGTTATTTAACCCTGTATATCCTGAAGGTACTTAAAAGCTTCTCTTTAATCATGCTTATATCTTTGTAATATGGCCACTTTTGTGATGCTATTCACAAGATGGTGCTGAAGGTAGAATTTTTTTTAAAATTAATTATTTATTAATCTGTTTTTCTTTCTTGTTCTTGGGGTTATTCTGCACCAAAACTTATTTAATGATGCAAAAATAAAAGTAAGAAATACAGGGTTCGTACTCCTCCTGAAATTCCTGAAAAACTCCTGAATTTTGCTTTTTTTTTCTAAGGGCCCTGAAAACTCCTGAAAATTGTGTTTTTTATCCTGATATTTCTTTTTGTCTCCTGAAAAATTACAATCGAAGAGCAAAAAATAAAATTATGATAAAACATAAAAATATGACGTTTCCTTCTTGATAGAAAGTCGCTGGAATCCGGAATTCTTACTTCTAACCTTACTTAGCGCCGAAAAAGTCTACCGCGCATGTTCCGAGTCACCGCAAGCGGGAAAGATGGGAGAATTGATATTTAGTATAATTTTTTGCCAATTTTATAAAAATTGTCCACAAAACCCCCTTCTCCAACTCAATTGATTTTTTTTTCTTGTTATCTCCTGAATTTTCTGTCCTGTACTCCTGAAAAGATCCTTAGAAACTCCTGAATTTTACTATCATATATACAGTATGAACCCTGGAAATAGCTGGTAAATGAATTTGAGTTATAAAGCTTTAAAAGAAAGTAAATTGAAAAAAAAGCAGCATTTAGAATTTAAAGAAAATAACATTGGGAACAATTCATAAAATAGTTGCTGTTATGTACAAAATTTTTAATTATTATTTTCATTTCAAAGAATATGGAATAAAACACAAGAATGTCTTTGTTGCATTAGTTTCAGTTGAAAAGATTTTTTATAGAAAAATTTAACTGTTATGAAGTGTATGTTTTTATTTTAAAATTAAATTAGCTATATTTTTTTTAGTTACTTGTTTCCTTTTTAGTGCACTTAATGTAGAAAAAGAAAGATCATTTAATCACCTTGAACAAGTTCTTAAGGAAAAAATTGCAAGCTTGGAATCGGCTCTTGAAATGCAAACAAAAACTAAAATCTCTTTAGAAGAAGAATTGGCTAAGGAAAAAGGTAAAGAAAAATTTAGTATTTAAAATCTATTCTTTTGGAATTATTTAATTATTAAGAAATACATATTAGAATTTTTCTCATAAACATAGATTTCATTTTTTTTTGTTTTATTACTTTTATTGCATGTTTATTTATATTGTTTTTCAAATCGCCTCTTTGAGAAAACAAGAAGCCTTTGGTAAAGTTCATATAGATATGAAAATGCACTTTATTGTATTTTAACATTCATTATGTTATGTTGCGGGATTGTTCCATTGAATATAAAAATCACGCTATTTGCTTTTACAGAACAGCTATAAGAATTATATTACAGATTGAAAGATATATTTTTATAAAGTTATATTTGAGCTATGTGCCGTTTTCTAGTTGTTGCAATACTCATGATTCCACAGAATTAGTGAAGATTAATCTTTTTTTTTTGTTGTTTTATACGTAAAAATTAAAAATGTGCCATGTAAAAAGAACAATAGTCTTTGCTCAATGGGCAGAATTGGTACACCTTAGTCATTTACAGTAAAGTATTAAACAATAAAATGGTTATGTCTTTCAACTTTTTATTTGATGCTGTGATTATGTATCAGCTTTTTTTGCTTTCAGCTGATTTGCATTTTATTAAATGTATTTGAACTTCACTCCTTTCATTATGTTGCTGGATCCTTTGCTGAATGTTCTTTCTTCTTAAAAATTACCATTCACTGTGTTAGAAAAATAATATCAAAAGTAAATTTAAGCAATGTTCAAGAAAAACAGTTACAATTAGTAATTAGATCATTTTGATTTAATACATGTTAAAATTTTATTATTATCAGCTATTTAACTGTGCATTGTTTGAAATTGAGGAAAAAGCAACCAAGTAACAAGAACCAAATGGTCTGGAATGTGTTAATAAAATGTTAAGTTTTTCATACTAAGTTTTAAACAAATAAAATGCTAAGTGTTTAGAATTCATGTTAGCACATATTAAAGATCAAATTTCCTGCATCACTACGAACAATGACACAATCTTTTAATGAAGCTCAAATTGCTTATATGACAGTTACTTGAATGTCTCTAATTTTAAAATAACTCTTTCCTAATGAGATAGTTTTGACAAGAGAAACTGGAGAGAATAGTTGCTCAAAATTCCTAGAAGGCACCAAGGATACTTCAGTACATAGCCTATCTTCTGGAACACAGTACACATGATAAGTGATGTTCAATTTTGTTATCATGCATATGGGGCATACTCATTACTTAATCTTATAAAGCAAATAAAAGCTTTATTTTGCTTTATAATTTGATTAACCATGTCAGTATATTCCAGTATATTTTTAGCTTTGCAAATGTATGTAATTATCAGTGTTTACATTTTAACAAATTTTCTCAGCGAACTTTTTGCCTTTATTCATTGACCGAGCGAAGCAAAGTCCTGTTTTAACTCGGCCTTTTAGCATTTCATATTTTTGTCTGTAAATTTGCTTTTTATGCAGTTATGACCAAATGTGTTCTTCAATTTTCTTCGAATCTGGCATGAATGTTCATTGAAATCTCTGAAAACTGCATATCTGTGAGGACTTTGATTTTTTTGATACCGTAGTGATACCAATGTTAGTGACATTATTTGTAGGGAAAATAATGGAGCAGCATATGAAATTTTTTTATCCCACTCAGCACCAGATTGTCAACTAGTGCACTGTAAATAAGATTATAATGAGAACAGCTTTGATATATGGCATCACTGCCGATAATCTTGTATTGGCGATTTTTTGGCGCCTAACCGAACATCGTATCGTTAAGTCACCAAAACAAAATATTGCCAATGGGGTCCTATATTGAAGCTGTTGAAAAAAGTCGCCAAAACAAAATTATCGCCAGTGATGCCATATATCAAAGCTGTACCTCATCATAGAATCGCTCCAAAAGACCACTCTTTTTTTATGTACATTTTGCAACTGATTTTCAAACTGGCATAAATTTCTTATACATACATATGTCTTGTTTACTTTGTTTATAGGATTAGATAATAAAGTATCTAAGGTAGTTTTTTTAATGCACATTGTTTCTTAAATCTAGGCAGTATAATATCTAAGGAAGAAGCATGTAATGCTTTGAAGATGCAAATTAATGAGATGAGAACGCACATCGAAGAGCTGGAAACTAAAGTTAAGCTTCTGAAATCGGTATGAAATTTTATTGTGATTTTTTTCTATAAAAACAAATTTAATAATATATGCCAATATAAGTTTCTCTTAAGAAACTTAAGTTAAGAAACCTTTTCTCTTAAAAAATGTAACTTAAAAATGCTTGCTATGGTAATTTTATTTTGAATTATTATTTCAGAAATACTAAACTAAATGAAATGCATTATACATTGACTAAGTTAAATCAAATTTGGGAACAGTTTTGATATGCGGTGTCACTGGGGATACTTTATTATTTGGCGACTTTTTAATTGCGTAAACAAACATAGCATCAGTTGTGTTGCCTAAACAAGCATGGCAACTGTTTTTTTTTTTTTTTTTTTGCATAGCTAAACATTGTATCATGGTTTACGCAATAAAAATGTCGCCAAATAATGAAATATCGCCAGTGATGCCATATATCAAAGCTGTACCCAAATTTGTTTGTACATCATTTCCATTGATCATATTCAAGTAATAAATGTTTAACAAAGAGTAGTTGCTTTTGCTAAAATATATAAAAAGTTTTACTCATATTTTTCTTTTTCAATTTGCTATAGAATGTACTAATAACAAGTGCATTATATTTTATTAATATTATTTTTAATATTTTGCTTCAAATGATTTTTTTAAAAAAAATTGGGCAATATTTATAATGTCCGCATTCGCTTGTCATTTTAGCAGCTCAAATTTGAAATATTTTCAACTTCATTATCTTGTTCTGGCTCTGTTATGTTCAGGTTTAATTCCATAATTTGATTACTAAAAGCTATAAAAATAAAATCGAGTTCAACACAAAAATGTTATAGTCTGTGAATTATTCTCAAAAAATTGCAAAAATGTAATGCTCCGATTGCCACTTTATAGTTTACAACATCTATACTTAAGTAAAACATTTTATACTAGAAGATTTGTGCTTGTCTAAGATGGACTTTTAGCTAGCCAACAGTATTTCGGATTTGATTGTCACAGATTTACTAACAAAAGTTGTTGAAGAAAATCTCATGTAAATTGCTAGAGTGCTTAAGAAATAAAAAAAAGCATGAAAAACAGAACTGATAAATCAACTGACACTAACTTTCATTTTGTTAATAACTTGATTTGTTATAATTACTTTCGTTTTGTCAGAGTAAAAATAATGGAAAATCCACTAACAGAAAAAAATGCATTACCAAATTCAAAATTAAAAAAAAATGATGAATTGATGAATGCAAATCTTTAAGTAAAAAGAGCCTTTTTCTGTGTGTAAGAATGGTCAAATCAAAACTAATAATTAAATCTTTATAACATTTAAGATAACTTTCCTCTTAAATATTCAATTCAAAAATTAAGTACGTATAAGGAAGAAAATATCTGATGCACCATTGGAATAGAGAGACCTCAAAATACTTTCTCTTTCAAAGATAAGGGAAATTCACTTCCCCTCTCAAAAACGGCAATGACAGCTTGCGCTTTCTGCATTCTAAGAAACCCCTCCCCTGTTCCCCAAACCCTTCTTGGGGGGGGGGGGATGAAGAAAGCTCTGTGGGTGTGAAATCAGCCACACTGCTTCTGGTCTGAATTTCTTTTGGCACGTAGCCATACGCACATTCCTGAGCATTAGTTCCATGTCTGGACAATTCTATTATAGATTGGCTATGAACTTATACATACCAGAAGTATTTACAATTGCTTGGCCAGGTGGACATGGAAGGTGAACTGGTTCGAATTTTGTTTCATGCATATTTATATCTGCTTGATGGGAACAATTGCAAATTTCCAAATAGAATAAATTTTGGTGTATTAGTTATGATATTATTGTATCTGAAACATTTTTTTAATATAATATCTTTTATGAATTTAAACTATCTACTCTATCTAACTATTTATACTTTCTTTTTCCCACTTGGTGTCTAATTTTGCATTTGTACTTTCTACTGAATTTTCATACTGGTTCCAATGTTATGTGTCAACTTTTTGAACTTCCTCATTTTATTTCATTGTTTTCCAGGAAGATGTAGATTTTAATGATTTGAATGAAGCTCTGGGTCTTTTAAAGTTACAAAAGGAAGGGAAGTTGGAGAGTATAAGTAAACCTGTTGAAATATTGCACAATGCAGAGACTGAAATATCTGAAACAAAAGACAATTCAAATAAGATTGAAGAAAACAGTAAAATTTCTGCTGAAATCGAAAATGTTCTTCAAAGTAAATCATCTGAAATAGAAAGCTTAAAATCAAGATTAAAAGTGGTAAAATGATTTAATTTATTTAAGTGTAATTTTTTGTAGTAATAGTTAATTTTTTTTATATATATATATTAAATTTTACTCCTCTTTTATTCTTATAATTTTTATAAATATTATAATAAGAGCACATTTTTCAGTGTGAAACAGAACACCTTGAAACTCTGCATGAACTGGATAATGTGAGGGAAATGTTAATGACTCAGTGCAACATAAATAAAGTTACACAAGATGAAATGAAGTTACTCACTGAAAAACTTGAAGAACAACAGAAGGAATATCAGACTCAACTTCAAGAGTATTCACACTTACTGGATTTACGTGCTGCACGTATTCTGGTAGCATTTTCTCCATCCATATAAAATTAAACATTAAAAAATCATAAATATTGAGATAATGATGCTGTATTAAAGAGTCGAATAAGTCATTTATATTAACCTAAATGTTCAACTTCAAGAGCATTCACACTTCCTGGATTTATGTGCTGCATGTATTCAGATAACATTTTCTCTATCCATATAAAATTAAACACTAAAAAATCATAAATATCAAGATAATGATGCGGCGTTAAAGAGTTGAATAAATCATTTATATTAACCTAAATGGGAACTATTGAAAATTCTATACACTAATATAATTATCCTGATAAAAAACTGTTGTATTGATTTTTTAATGTAACTAATTTTCTTGCAATCTATGCAATTTAGTGTTTTGAAACAAACAGTTAGCAGTCTTAGATTTATTGAATTAAATTAAGAAGTAAATTATGACATTGAAAATACCCCCCTTAGAATTAATTAAATTGTATCTTATTGGTCTGTGATATATGTATCTGTGTTGCTAAGATTTTGTTTAGAATAGTTGATTCCCCATTGGAATTTTGAGACATTTTTAACATCACTAAGGAATACTGAAAGGCTGGATAATATTAAATTATCCATTATGAAAGACTGGTGATATATTAAATGGGAGATAAAGGATAAATACCAATAAATAGCACAATTTCTGCTTTCACTTGGATAATTACCCACCTTCTCTACACTACCTAGAAGAACCTTGACCTATAGTGGAAGAATTGCTGAAATAAATCTACAATAGCATTGTGACACTAATAGAGAGATATAAGAGATTCAAAGTTTTGAATAAATACTTTTATTTACATATTTAAACTTTAACCTGCCAACTTTAAATTAACAATATTCTAGAATATTGAAATACGAAAAATTCACGTTCGTACAGATTCTTCTGATGCACACACCATACAGATAAAGCCAAAAATAAACTACACATTAATACAAAAAAAGTTAAAATTAATTATTGCTGCAGATTTTTTAAATTGAATAAGATCATAAAAAAATGAGAGAGTTAGAGAAATTAGAGAGCTCTCTATAACAATTATATTTTATCATATCATAACTGGGCAAAATCTCACTTTTCGAAAAAGAGTTTTTGCTGCTGCTGTGCTGAGCTAGTGTTCTTGGTGTGACAAGAAGAAAATTTGAAATGGTTAGTGAAATTGCAGATTTTTACTGCAGATCAGTTCACGATCCGTTTCAATGAACTTTATTTGAAAATTTTTTATGTACGCTGTTCGCAATCTTGATTTACACGTTACCTTTTTGTTCACATTCCATTCCATTGACGCACCATTGTTCTGATGTGGCGCAGGACAAAGGATAGTCTCAGCACATCAACACCTTGTCATTTTCCCAAAAAAGATTTTTAACGAAAACTTTAGTTGTCATCTTTTTGCGGTCTGTCACTACATCATCCAACAAAATATATTTATGCCCGTCTGCACGCCTGAGAGGATGAGAACTGAATGAATTAATCATCGGAACTCGAACCCTCCAGACGTGTGACTGTTATGTTCAGTATTCAAAAAGCAATTAGCACTAGACAAAGGAAACTCTCCCAGCCAGGTGATGCGCAGACAGTTAACACACAAAAGCTTCCACCGTTAGAATGGCAAGTATATAGTTCCAGGAGATAAAAGTTATTTACAATTTAATAAACATTAAAACAAATTACATAAAAAGTTAAAGTAATTAATAATTAAGTTGATTACTACAAAAAGAAAAATGATAAATTGAGATATTTAATAAAACTATAAAAAAATCCGTTGAGAATTTAAAAGTTGCAACAAGATAAGAAAGAAACTTTGGTGGTGAAAATATAAATTATTTAAAAGTACTGGCAAAGTCGAAAAATGATGTAGTTGCATTTTTGCAATCTAACAAGTACAATGAAACAAAGCTTTTTTTGTGCTGCTATTTAGAAATTTCAATTGTTGCTTTGGTTTATCCTAAAAATTGCATCTCATACATTATATTTATTTCCATTTTTTTGTGGTTTCTTGATAGTTTTCATTATTATTAGCATCATGTCCCTTATTTCAAAATGCTTTTGCTTTCCTATTTTCTTAACAAAACTCAATGGTGTTCAGCAATTTCATATAATTTTTTTTTTGTTCTTTTTTAAAGTACTGTTTTAAAAAATCAAAAGTAATATTTACATGAAAAAAATAAAACCAATAAATTGTTGATGATCTTAAATAGTTTATTTATAAACTTAGTCATGAATTTGGTTCCAAAAATTATTTTTCATTTTAGAAATTGGAAAAGCAGTTAAATGATATAGCATTTGGAACATCAACTATTCCTGCAACTGTATCAAACTCAGTAAGTTTATTTTCAAAATGTACAGTATTAAATTAACAAAATAATTTGTAAACTGAACTGTTTCAATGTTTGCTTGGAAATATTCCAAAAGGGGCTTAATAAGATGTGTATTTTCTTTGCTGAACAAGCAATAGCTTAATTGTGCATATTTACATTTTTTGGCATGATAAAGAAGTGCTGTTTTCTCCTTTATATTTCAGAATTTAATTATTATATCAGGAATTGACTTTATTATACATTATTACAGTCTTGGAAAATAGTATAAAGTCAGGCACCATATTTAGAAAACTACTGTAATTTCAAACTATACAAATTTTTAAGACTTGACTTAATGCTACTGGATAATGTATCGAAATATATTTGTAGAAAAACCCAGATATTTTTTGCATTATGTAAAAATTATCAAATTCAGTGGATGGCAGCTTGGAAAAATGTATAAAGTCACCTGTTGATTACACCATCTGAATGAAGAATTAAACTGAAAAAGCATTTTTCTCTGATTCTAGAAACAGATACAAGTTTTTTGGATACAGAATTGTTTTATTCTTATGCATTTTAATGCCATTCCGAGAGGTTGACAATTAACAGAAACCAAAAAAAGCCAAAATACTAACTTTTAAAGATGCTGGTTACAGTGGTGCTGAAATTGCATGAAAAATTGTCAAATTGAAGACTGTAGTAAACCACTTTATCATTAAACCTGGTGATTCACTTATAAATTTTTCCTGGGCACCAACCAGAATAATGTTATGTTTTTTTTACGAAAAAATGTTTAATTTAAATGATTTAGATGGATTTAAGTTTTACTAGTATGATCTGCATAAAGAACATGACCCTTTTTCAAAACGCCGATTTGGAGAGGGATCTGTCATGGTTTGGGACGCATTTACCATCTGTGGTGCAACTCAAATTGTGTTTGTCGAAAACAAAATAAATTCAGTGTCATATCAAAACATTCTGGCAGATAATTTGTTGCCGGTTTCTCCTCTGATTACATCAGGAGATTGAACATTTCAACAAAACAAAGCATCTGTTCATATTTCATACTCTACAAAATCCTAGATGAAAGCAGTACCATACAAATTCTTGGTAAAGACTCTTCAATAGCCATTTCGGAGTTCTGACCTGAATGCAATTTGAAAACTTTCAGGCATTCTGGCTTGATATGTTTACAAGAGTGCATGACAGTAGAGAAGCAAGTCTTATCTAAAAAGCACAATAAAAAATTTCCGAAATAAAATTGACCCGGATACCTCCCAATGTCTTTCTGGTTCTGTGAATCGACTATTAATACAAGTAATAGAAAAATGAGGTTCTAACTTCACTTACTAAAGAATAAATCATATCGTCTCTATACTTTTTTCCAACTTTAACTGTATTGTAATTTCTTATAAAATTTTACATAATGTAATTAAACTTAAACTTATTTTGTCTGTTATTTCTTTATATCACGAAGTATCTTTATATTTCATAAAAATTTGTGTTTCATAAAATTATGATATATATTTCTAGGCTTATGTCATGCATTTTTGTGACTTATGCTTTTTTCCATGACTGTATATACAAATCATTCTATGTGTATTATTATTGAAAGTATCTTGGAACAAATTCCAAAGTTTTCCTGATGTTTATCTGTTTTTTGAAAATTCATATGTAGCTTTTATATTCATTACTGTTTCTCCCTATTAAAGAAAAATTTATAATTAATATAATGTTTCATTGACTATAAAATCTTAATATAAATAAAAGTCGTTGTTGGTTTGTTCCACATTTCCTCCTAAACCACTGGACTGATTTCAACCTAATTTTGCACACTTATTATTTAAGACGAGGAAAATTATTGTCAACTTTTTGAAGTTCGAAAGTTAATTAAACAGTCAGTTAATTAGAAATTAAACAAAACCATTTTTCTGCAGTAACTTCGAAGGTATTTGTTCCACAAAAAAATATTTTTTATACCAACTTAAAGTTCACATTTTTATCTTTTCATTGATACCAATTTTATATCTGTGCAATGTTTCCTCCAACTTTTATTAATTTTTCAAAATTTAATAAATAAATGATTACATGCAGATGATTTTGAAGTAAGCAAATTTATAGATACTTCGTTGCTAGGCAACGGTGCGACTTTCAACCACTAGCATTTTTTCATTCAAACCGTATTAATGTAGAATAATAAACAGGCTAGATTTAAAGGTTATCTCTGTATTAGAAATCTCTGCATTTAGTGCAGGTTGATCTTTGTAGTTAGAAAGCTGTATATTTGACAGTTTACTGTACAAATTTTTATACTCGCTTTAATCATTGCATTTACATGTTGTTTGAAACTTTAAAATATATGTTCATCGTTCAAACTCTTTTCATTTTCATTCAAACCGTATTAATTTAGAGTAATAAACAGACTAGCTTTAAAAGTTTTAATTCAAAGGCAAAGGAAGTTTGTTTGTTATAGAAAAATTGTGACAATTTTTGTGAAATAAAATGTGTTTGCCTATGAAGATATTATGACCCTGAGCAACACTGGGTATATATATATTTATAAAGCAGAGTGTAAGCCAAAAAGTTAATTAAAAATTAAGCATCATTTTAGGGTTTTCCAGCAATATCTTTTGAAAATATAATTTTGTAAAAAAAACTATTTTTACATTGTATTAAAGTTAAAAAAATTAGTTTTTCAGTGACACAAATTCCATTTCTGTACAATTTGTTTCTCTAATTTTAATAAATTTTTTCAGAATTAGTTTTATACGCAATATGTATGATTTTTTTTTATTATTGCAGAATAAGAATATAAACAAAGAACTGTTGTCAGAACACATTAATAGAATTCTGTTAGAATACTATAAACATACCATAAGAAAAGTTTAAAAAGCAGACGATTAACACTTTATATCAGGAACAACTATTGATTTGGATTAATTTCATGGTTATATAATAAAAAATAATTAGTTAATTAATTGTCTACTTAATTAAACATGGAGAAAAATAACTGATTTGACTTGATTATTTTTAGAATCTTTTGGTTCAATTGATATTATCATTTTAATTAAAAAATGTTTCAGGTAATAAAATGATTTTGTGTGTAATAATATTTTAAACAGGGTTCCCACGAGTCTTAGAAAGGGCTTATAAGTGCTTATTTTAACCTTCCATTTCTAAAAGCCCTTAGAAGTACTTATTTTTGGTCAGTAGTTCTTAGAAAGTGCTTATTTTCCTTTTAAAACAAAATTCTTTTTTCGAGCAGCGAAATTTTATTTTCCCAATCGTCTGATTTCTTTTTAGCGCCAGATTGGTGATTAAACTATTTATTAAATATGCTAAACAAAATATTTCACATCTACCTTCATAGGCCATTCACAGTCTGATGACATATTATCAGCATTCCTAAAGTCTGTCCATAAGTTAGATTTATCAAAACTTTTGCACTTATCTATGGACAGGCCCAATGTTAAATGAAAATTTTATTATCATCTTCAGAGGTGAGATGAAAAAAGAATTTAGTAGGGACATAATATGTATCGGTAGCTGTGGGTTATATATTATGAATAATTCATTTAAACATGGAGCTCTAGTGCTGACTGGAATGTAAATGGCCTTCTATCATCTTTGTATTGGTTGTTCAAAGATTCACCAGCTGGTAGGGAGGATTTTGAAAAAGTCTTGGAATTAAAAAAAAAAACTCCCCCTAAAGTTTTGTGGCTATAGATGGCTGGAAAATGTACCAGTTTTGGAATGTGTGATAGAAATTTGGCCTGATATCAAAAAATATGTTCATAATGTTTAAAATAACTTACTTAAAGTGAATAACAAAAGCTTCCATACTATAGCAGGAGCTGTGAAGAATGAGTTGATGCTCATCAAGCTAAATTTTTTCTTGGCTGTACCAAAATTACTCTTGCCATTTCTAGAAATTTACCAAAGTGATAAGCCACTTGTGCCTTTTTTTGCTACTGATATGTTGAAATTAGTGAATCAATTGATAGACTATTTCAATATTTTAAAATTTGAAGCCAAAAAGAATATCTCAACTGCATGCAAGCTATGACAGTTTGACTTCACAGAGGCTTCTCTTGAGAAGGTCAGTGTTGGATTTGTCGTTGACAAATTAATCAAAGAAAGGATAAAAATAGAAAGCAATTTCTGACAAAGAAATGAATTTACGATGTGATTGTAGATCAGATAGAATTTATCACAAAATTACTTCAAACTCTTTTGACTAAATCACCAAATAGTTATTCCCTTGTGCATGCATGTATTGCATATAACATGCATATATCCATGAGCAAGATAATCCCGAAAGTCTAGTGAAACAAATTTTATTACATTTTTGTCAAAAAAAAAAAAAAAAATGTTACAGAAGAAGAATGTGATACCTTAATGCTGTCAATTTAAAGAGTTTTTAGAAACTCCTGTCTCCAAGTGCTTAGCATCATTCAAAAGCTTTGATCCAAAATCTGACAGACAGCTTTTTAAATGATTTTCTACTTCAAGATGCAGCAAATGAAAATTATGGAGTGTAATAAAAATTCTTATGATTTTATCACATGGACAAGCTACAGTAGAATGAGGGTCCAGTGTAAATAAATCATTGGAGGTAGAAAACTTAAAAGAAGATTCTTATATTGCTCAGAGGCATGTTTTTGAGAATGCGAATAATTCTAACGATATTCACTCTACAATTGTTACAAAAGAGATGAGAAGTTTTGTCTCTTCTTCGAGGCAGAAATATATCCTTCATTTGGAAGAACAATGAAAAATTGAGAACCAAAAAAATTCAGAAAGCGGTAGGAAAAGAAAAGTAGACAAGCTTAACTATTTAAAGCTATCTAGCAGATATTACAGCAATGGAAAATTCAGCTGAAGAACTGTCTAACAAGGCAGAATCTTTCAAAAATATTTCCCTTTTTTATAAAATCAAATGCACTGCAAAGAGATTTTAGAGAAAAGGCATCTGAAATTAAGGAATTAGACAGTCAGATTTTTGAAAAACAAAAATAAATCAACTGAAAAACAGAAATGACTGTATCAGGATTTTAAAAATATTCTTCATTTACTTAATTTCTGAAAATTAAAGCATTTTAATTTAAGTTGATTTTGATATTTGTAAGGTCATTTTAATGTATTTCATTTGTTACATAATTGCATTAGTTCAATCATTAAAATTTTAATTGTACCCTCTACTTTTATTTTGTATAATTTCCAGATATTTTTAATAGGGCCGAAAACACTCCTGTGAAAAAGTTAGATTTTCTGTAAATATTCATACTGTCTTTTTTTTTATGTGTGTGTTTATGTGACTTTGTACTTTAGTTTAAAGCCTGTCGAAGCTCTGAACATTAAAAGCTGAAAAGAAAATCTTGGAACATTTTAAATAGAAATGAAAATTCTTTATAATTTTGGTTTAAAGTATGAAATTTTTGAAAAAAAAAATTGCTAGAATGTAATATGTTTATAAGTCAAGATTTTTTTACTATATATATAAGCAACTTTTAAACTTTGAAGATAGTGGTAAGTTAAAAATTTTTTTCCCCTGCTGTGCCTATTTTATAGTTTGTTAATATGCGTACATATTACTGACATGTGTGCATATACATGTCCATATTTTAACTGCTACATTTTAAAAAATGGGACTGAGCTTATTTTGAAAAAAATTTATATGCCATTATTTTTTGTATAATTTAAAAAAAATAGACTTAAATATTGAATTTTTTTACATAGTATTGTTTTTATGAGTTTAGCTAAACTGTGAAGGCATCTCATTAGGTTGAAAGTCATGTATTAAATTGTGAAATACGGCTTTTATAATATTTTATTTAAGTCCTTATAAAGTCTTAGAAGGTGCTTATTTTTAGTTTGAAAAGTAGAGTGGGAACCCTGTTGAAAGAAAAATAGTTTTTGAATAAAAAAATATTAGACATGAAATTAATTTAATCTCAAGCAAGGCCAGGCACATCAGCTAGTAAGAAATAATTCTTTTATTCTTTTTAAAATTATTAGTTGCCTATTCAAGTTCCTTTCACTACTTCTATTTTAATTTGTTCATACAAAAAATTTTAATATTCTGCATTTAAACAAAAATAGTTGTGAAAAAAACTTTGTCAAGTACGATGTACTTGATATTTAAAAACTATTGATATTCATGATCTGTCTTCACATAGAAAAGTTATTAGATGGGATATAAAATAAATGCAAAGTAATTTAATGAAATCATTTACGAACTATAGTTCTTGAAACAATGAATAAAAGCTTAGCGCTATCTTATGAATAATGCAAGTCCAAATCGTTAATATCTGGATTTATTTATTTCTATTTTAGAAAAATGAAAATCCTAGTCCAGTAAGGTTAAGTAAAGGAGAAAATATTTTTGAAATCCATATTGAGCAGGTATGTACTATTTTTTAATATTTTTAAATATATTATAAATGTTGTCAATTTGTTATGTGGAATTACAATTTCTGCTTTTATTTAGCTTTGTTCCTTATTTTCATTAGATTGTTATTGTATTTTATAGAAATTCCTTAGTTAACCTTTATTATGAA
>BGPR01001975.1:84830-189383 GCA_013235015.1 Araneus ventricosus | reverse complement strand
TTGTTATTGTATTTTATAGAAATTCCTTAGTTAACCTTTATTATGAAATTTCTTCTATACATTTCTTTTATGTAATAACAAATTTATTAGTCTATATAAAAAAAATATCACCTTTATTTTATTTAAAATAGTTTTTCCTATTTTTAATCCTTCACAAATTTTGAAGAAAAAATGAGGTGATATATATATATATAAATTTTCTTAAGAACCTAACAGAAAAATCTCGCTCTGTATGAGGTATTATTATTAATAATAGTTTGTTAATAAAATTTACGATGCAATTATTGTTTACATTCAATGATATTAACATATTTTTTATGTTATCATGCTCTTAAAATTTGGATTAGATGAAATTTACCAAAGAGGGACTTGAAAATCTCAGTAGTCCAAACTCTAAAATATTTCTGACTTGGAACTTTTATGAATTTGAGCTTCAGTCTACTCCAGTTGTTCCTGCTGAAAGGTAAGCTAACTGTTCAAGAGTTTATTTTATTTATATTATGTTTTTTTTTATCATTTTAAATTTCTCGATTTTTTTCCTGTTTCTCTGTTTATTATTTTTTGTGATTTACATGCATTTTGTGTATGTATTTTAAAACTTATCCTTTAATATTGTTATGAAGTTGTTAAGTTGTTTCCCTGACATGCTAATTTTGGTGACAAAAGGAATTTTCTAGAAAAATCATGCAAATGTAGTCTTATCTCTACTAGGAGCATTAAATCTCAAGAACTTTCTAGATATTACTATGGGACGTTGCTTCCTGTTGAAAAGGTATAAAAGCAAGCTCTCAAACCAAGGGTCAGTCAGTTGAACTTTAATCAGCAGTGAAGCTGGTGAACTCGGAAACATTTGAGTGCTATTGAAAGTGCTGTGACTGATATTTATTGGTGATCTCTGCTGTTAATTTATAAAAGCGCTGTTCAGTTTTTGTTACCTGTGCTTAATGTTTTTTGCTGGAATTTTTGTGGAATAAAGCTACATTTTTTTTTATTATTATTATCCTGCTGTTGGACTGCATTCATATACACCCACCATACAATTTTTGTAACAATATGCATAAATCACATTTTATATCAGTGTCGTAAGTACTTAAAGTGCATAAAAATGCAAACAACTGCATTTTTTGCTCACTATTAACTAAAGAATATTTTTTGCATTCTCATTTCAAAAGATTGATTTTCTTAAGAAAATAAACAATTGTATGAAATGAATTTAATTTTTTAAATTCTTTTCCACCTAAATACTTTTAGTGGAAATTGAAAAGCCAAGCATTTTACATATATATACTGTCATTATGAATTATGGTTCTTTAGTTTCATTTGAATATGTATTTGTAATCATTTTTATGTATGCTAACAACTTTTGCATACTTTTTAGGCCACAATTCAATTTTACTGCCCAGTATACAGTAGAAGTAGATGATTATTTTCTTTGTTATTTGCATGAAGTAAGTTCAGTTGCATAGAGTCAGTTTTATTATAAATATGTATGTATAAATTGTTTACTTTTTGTGTTAATATGATTTCAACTTGTTTCTAGTTTGTGTTAAAAACTTAGTAATTTTTTGTACAAATTTAAAGCCACTTCCTTTCTTTCATATGACTTTTCTATTATATTTTCTCATTCTCATGTCTCATATAATTAATTTCACAGAGACAGTTTTATTTATTTGAAGTGTGGATTTTAATTTAATCTTCCAGCTTATGCCCAGCATGAGAGGTCATGTTTTTTTCCTAGATACACAGTATCATTTTTTAAAAGGGTATTTATTAATAATTGGGTAAGTGCAATTATTTTAAACAATGTTTATTTAAAAAGGAGTGGAAACAATGTAAACATAAAATACAAAAACAATTTTAAATCGGTAAAAGAATTAGCAGAATGGCAAGAAAACAAAATAACAGGGTGTCTACCCACCTAGAAAAGTCAGGAAATTTTGCATTTTTCTGGTGAAAACCTGGAAAAATTTCTTAAGTAAAGAAATTCAATTTGAAAAGGTTTATTTTCCTTTTTTTTCTCTTAAAAAAAATTGTGCAAAAATTCCCCTGAAATATATATATATATATATTTTGCAACAACTTGAGACTGCTAGAAGAAAGTATTTTTCTTTCCTTAAACCAGTTTTCCATACCGCCTTTTGTTCACTACAACACATTCCAGTCTTCCCAGAGCCTGACAAACCCCCCTCTAAGGCAGAATCCACATAGTTCTCTCCTTCCCTGGGGCAGCAACAAACAATGACAGTTGGTGGAGTTGCTTCTTAAACTGACATTGAGAAGCTGTTTAGTTCTTACTTACCTATTGTAGATGAACTACTTCTTAGAAAGGGCAAACTAGTTTGCAGAGTCTACTCTTCATTTTAAGGCCTGGTGCACACCAGCCGATTTGTATCGTTGAGCAGTAAATTATAATAGGAACCCTCATTCCCCCTGTGGAGCAACAAAGGGGGAACGTGGGTTACTATTGTTATATTTTACTGCTCAGCGACACAAATTGGCTGGTGTGCACCGGGTCTTAGTGTTGCACACAGAGTTATTCTATGAGTATTGCTAAAGTGGTTGTTAGTCTGTTTCTATATGTATGTGGAGGTCTGTTTGTAGGCTGATGTTTAACATTTTAAATTCCTTGATTTAACCAGCTTTAGTTAAAATACTGCAAAATATTTTATTTCTATGCTGCAAAATGTCAAAGAAAAGTGCGTTTAATCATGATTAGTGTGATAAGGAGCTTAACCCTAACTTGTCAACATGATTGGAACCTGTTCAAAAAAATCCATGTTTTGCAAAATGGTCAGCCTGTAAGAATTAAGCAATATGGTGCGTCAGGCAATCATTAGCCATGAAAAGGGACCTAAACATCAGAAAAATATTAAATTTAAAAATTCTTCAGGTATGCAACTTTTTTTTGGCAAATTTTATAAATAAATCTCAACCTAGTGCCTGTCAGTAAAGAATCAGTGTCTGCAACCAGTGCTTCAGTGTGTATGAAAACAGAGTCAGCTGAGAGTATTACTCCAACACTGGCATTTTTAGATGAAGGAAGTTCTTCTAAAGGAACTGTTGTAAAAAACAATCAACAAGTACTTCCTTAATGGCTAAGTAACTAAAGCTGAAATGGTGTGGAGTCTTCATACAGTTATGACACATTCCTCTTTTCATTGAAATTCGGTCTTGCCTGATATTTATAAACTCGTGTGTCCTGACATAGCTACAATATTCGAAATGAAAAAAGATATCTTATACAATTTGTTTTGGATTGGCTCCTTTCTTTAAAAATGAATTATCAGCTGTTCTTTCCTCTTCAGAATTGTATGTTATATGTTTTGATAAATCTTTAAACAAAGTTGTTGAGGAGGGTCAAATGGACATACATGTCAGATTTGGGCAAAAAAATTTAAATGCTGTTACAACACAATATATAACATCAGTTTTTCTTGGGCATTCATTTGCAATATCCTTACTGAATGCTCTAAAAAGTTCTCTTCCATCATCGGATATAAAAAAAAATACTCCAATTATCTATGGTTGGTCCAAATGTTAATCATAAAATACATTCATTGCTACAAATTGATTTAAAAGAGCATGCTGGCCCTAAATCTCTTTGGGATCTTGTGTCCTCCACATTGTCCATGGTGCTTTTAAAACTGCACATAAAAGTACATCCTGGGGTATAAATAAATTTCTCTATGCTGTCTTTAATTTGTTTAAAGATGCACAAGCTAGACAAGCTGATTTTGTACGTTTGACAAACATGAATATTTTTCCTCTGAAATTTTGTTCCATTCGGTGGCTAGGGAGTTCAGTTGTTGCACAAAAGGCTTTTGATATTTTGCCACACATAAGAGTCTTTGTTCAAGAGGTGAAGCTAAAAACGCCGAACCAGATACAAAGACTTATGGTACAGTGAAACCAATGTTAAACTGCAGTGAGCTTTTAGAAGCAAAATTGGGTTTCTTTATTTCAGTGGCATCGGAAGTACAGGGTTTTTTAATGAAATTCCAGGTTGGTAAGCCAGTGGAATCTTTCCTGTAGGAAGAAATGTATTTGATGCTTCGCAGTTTAATGAAGAGATTTATTAAACATTGTGTTTTAGATAAGAACAGTTTTGCAAGGAAATTGATGAAAGTGTAATCTTTTACTAGTCACTGATGTAAACATTGGTTTTTCAGCAAGGCACAGCCTTAATGAAAGTAAAGCATTAGATACTGTAAAGTCAAATTTTAAGAAATCTTATTATCTTTCATTTTTACAGAAAATGACTCTGAAATTAACAGAAAGAAATCCATTTCATTTTAAGCTTGTTAGAGGCATAAGCTGCCTGTCTCCAAACATTCTAATGTCCGCTTTAAGTTCATCGTGTATTCAGAAAATATAAATAGCTTTGGATACTTTTGTGGATTGCCATCAAATGACGGCAGTCACTGCTGATAAAATGAAATCAGAATCTTGTAAATTTTTTGCATCTCCTCATGTTAAAAATGAAATCTTATAATTCAAAAATGAGAGTGAAAGACTAGATGTTTTCTATTCTTCATTGATGGATAAAAACACTTAACTATCAAAACTTATTCATGTTCATAAAAAGTGTTCTGATTACGTCACATGGATATGCAGCTGTTGAGAGCTGTTTCAGCATTAATAAAGCTATGCTGATTGAGGATGCACAAGAAAGGTTGGTAATTGCTTTGCAAACTGTTTATGATGCTGTTGGTAATTCTGGATGTTTATTCAAGGTAGATATAACGAAACAAATTATACTTGCCACCAGAAATGTTCAGAGTTGCTATCATGAACTAAAGGCAAAAAAACTTATTCAGAAAAAGTCTGAAGAACAAGCATCTAAAAATAAGAGAGATGCAGAGGAGATAAAAGAACTGAAAGTGAAGAAAATGAAAATCCAATAAGAAGCAGAGAAGCAAATAGCTGAACTTGATGGTTTTGATAAAAGATCCGAGTTATTAAATTTTTCCTTTTGATTTTAAAATATTCAGATATTCTTTTTGTTTATATAGATGCGATTATTAGATTCTTAAAGAACTACAGCAGACCAAAAATATTAATTTTTGCGAAAATTATTTCATTCAAGTTAAATTAACCATTTCTTTTTCAATCTGTTATTGTGTTGAATTTTTAGCCAGTACTTTGTTTCTTGTTTTTTTCAGATAAAGGAAATCTATTTTTGTTAAAATACTTTCTTTAACTTCAAGTGTTTTTTTTTAACAAATAGGTTATGGCTTATGTTATAATGTTTGTATGTATAAGCCATATTATTTTCACATTTATAAATTTTTCAAGAACCAACTTGAACTAAAAATACATTTTCATAGTGTTATCTTAAATGATTTGCTTGGTTTCGAAATTGCATTTTCTTATGACTCTTATAATGTAAAACATATTTAATTTTACTCTGATATACCTTTATCTAAAAAAGATATTTTTTGATTGAAAATACCTTTTTTCTCTAAAAAGTTTAGAATCCTGGCTAGTACATGGATGTATATGTCGTAGTTTGGTATCGAAGTAGTAGGTCCTGACTATTACCCCTAGTGTGCATAAAATGGCTTTTGAGTGATTCAACCAACCCTTAAAAAAATGACGGGAGGCTGTCTTTTTCAAACAGTTGCTGATGTTAAAGGCATTGGACTACTTTACTCGCATAGCTCTTTTCCAATTTTTTTTTTGTAACATCTGTTGTTACCCTTTATCTCTAAAATTAGACATTAGTTTTGTTTTCAACATATATAGTTACTAAGATATAGATGTTCTCGCATAGTTTTGTGGCATTTCGGCATGTGAATCAAATTCCTTCCTTAGACCCCCAATGGGAGGAACATAGTCCTACATTAAAAAAGATACCTGGAAATTTTTTGTTTTTGGTCTGAAAAAGTCAGGGAAATTTGAAATTTTTTTTGAGTAGACACCCTGAAATAAATGAAATTGCCAATATTTCAGCTGAAATATAGAAGTTAAAAAAACAATTGAAATTTAGATATAGAAAGCTAGAAGTCAGTTTTATAGTCATTTCATTGCAACACTCACGTGTATTTCTGAAATGCAAATAGCTGATTTACAGCGTCCTATTAACGCCTGAAATTCCAAATGATGACTAGCAGTTTGCTAAAAGGAGCTGGAAGAACAGCCAAGGTCATGCTTTCATAGCATGCTCTGGTAAAAAGATATAAAATGAAATTCTACTGTATTGTATCTCTCACATACATGCTCCAGATGGAAGGTTTATTTACATTGGCCTTGATCAGCACAATTAATGTTTCTATCGTTTGACAGGAAATATGTAAAAAGGATTCTCTTTCTGGGTCCAAATAACCACAAGTTACAGAACCTTACTAACATCCTTGCCTTTAGGTAACAAAAATCATAGTAAACAATAAGCTTCTCCCTTCATAAGTTTCTTTTGTAGAAGTGGCATTGATTCCTAGTTTGTGTGTGCGTACTGTTCTAAGATTTGATTGTATATTCATGGATAAAATTCCTGAAAGCCATTGAAACTTTTTTTAAATTTTACATTTCAACTTTTATCTTCTTTTGTCAACTTTTTCTAGCTAAAACTGCTGTGATTATGTTCCTTAGATAGTGTTAGTTGATTCATTGCTTTTGAAGTGTTAGCTTCCTATTTCTCCCATACATATTTAGTATGTGTTGCACTAAAGAACTTTGTAATCTATTTTAGGTTTTAAGTAAATTAATCTAAATTTTAAAATCTTTATTCTAGGAAAGAATATGAATTGATATTCAACTTTTGTAATTGTTTCATTAGCTCTAACATTCTGTTTAAAATTATGCTATCATTTTTTGAATTTAAAAATGATTAAACTAATTTTCGTTTGTTTTTGTATTCCAGAATGTTGTGTTGTTGGAACTTAATGAATCTCTTGGTGTTGATTTTAAAAATGTCGCATCTTGTCAGTTGAGATTCTCAAATATCTTCACAAAGCCTAAGGGTCGAATACATGGAACACAAAATTTAACAGGTATGTACGAACTCCATAATATTTAGGGATGAAGTTTCATTTAATTATGATTGATAAATATTTTGTACCAATTAATTCATGATTAGTTATAGTTTTATTAATATGTAAATTTAAGACGACAGGGAAAGAACATAATAATTTTTTAATGAAAATAGTCTCATCCCCCCATTTCCTGAAATTTCACATTTCATCTGTTGTCTTCACTTATTACTTTCCTTAACCTAGGTTAACAAAAAATTTATGTAAAATAATAAGTTTTAAGCTGTTTTTTTTTTCCTTTGAAAATGTCCCAACATTCTGTATTAGACTGGCATCACTTAGGAGAACTTTTCAGTAAGTGTTGGAGAATGAAAATATACAAACAGTATTTTAACTTAATACAGTATTTTACTTTACATATATCTAAAATGTAATATAAATACAACATTTTTTTCATATTTTCGGCCAAAAGCCCAGGTGTTTTCTCTTTTTAAATGAAGCTTGCTGCTGAAAAGGAACTAATTATGTAATATAGAGATAATATTTATAGTAAAACTTTGATTAACTGTCACTGTCTTGACCAGGGCTGTGATGGATAACTGAAATCTCTTACTATATATGCACAGTCATGTAATTTCACTGATGGTTGATTGATTGATTGAGATGGGATTTTTAGCAACAAAGGTCATTATCTCCTAATGCCAAAAAGGATGCACTCAATAAATGTCAAAAAAGATGCCCTCAATAAATCTCAAAAAAGATGCCCTCAATAAATCTCAAAAAAGAACTGATGATTGGTTTTAGGAGTCTTAAAACATGGGTCGATCCAGGCGAAAATTGGGGCCGTTTTGCGGCCCCTTCACAAAACTCAAATTCACAAAAACGGTCCCTTTTTTTAATCTGACTTCCTTTTTAAAAGTTTTTGAATGAGGCATTGTACAAAATATATATAGTAATTTTTTTTTCATTATTATATCAAATTACTGCATTTATTAGGTTCAATGCGATATTTTTGATATTAAACGTAAAATATAGAAATATGACTGCTAAAATTGAAGGTTTTACATAATAAAAAAAAATTTTCTCAAAAATTAAAAAAAAAATTTCACAAATATTTTTATTTTTCACAAAAATAATTTTTTTTTTTTCACAATTTTCTTTTTGCACAAAAATGGGCCCCTAAAAAAAAAAAAAAAAATCTGGATCGACCTCTGTAACATCTCTATCACTCCTTTGCATTTTTGACACATGTTGTTCCATCTTTTCAGCATCAAATTTGATAACATTGGCTGTTGTTTTTCTAACACCATACATCTGAGCAATACTAGCGGCAGTTTCACCTTTCTTCAAATGTTTGATAATTTCAAGTTTGTAGTTAAAACCTAACACGACATGTTTCCACTTTTCAGCCATTGTAAAACAATTTTACAGAACAATAAAATCAAAGAGATTGTGCCTTCTTTTTTAGGCCTATAAACAGCGAAATTTAAACATGGCTTAAAAATACAGAACAGTAGCAGTATTGTAACATTATGCTGAAAAAGTCAATCAGGTTGCTATGAAACAAAGCATTCATTCGAACACACAGACTACTCTGTTGCGACTAAGATCAGTAACACAATAGCAACTGGTTAGCACTGGATTTAGTGCAACAAATCAAGATCAACTCCTCAGCCACTAACAATTAGTCACTTCTGCCATGATACAGAACAGTCACTTCCAGCTACACTATATGCCCAAAAGTATCCGGACACTTGCAGATTTTCACAATTTTTAGAATTTCTCCGGAATGGTTTAACCGACTGCCTTTAAACTTCGGACATGTAATGAATAGACAATAACTCACATTTTACATTGAAGATTCGGTCCTGAGGGCAATTAGGGGACCGTCTACAAACTGATGAAGACAAAAACGTTTTTGGCCCACCCCGCTTCACAGAATACTGATAACAAGATGAAATTTTTAGAAATGGTAATGTTTAATGTGCGTAATATTTACAGGAATTTTTGTAAACTCAGCGCAAATATTTGCGAAAACATAAAGGTTTTCTTAAAAAATCTCAAATTTTCCCACCCGTTTTTTGCTTATAACATGCAGAGTTTTCTGTTATATTATACGAAACTTACAGAAAAGATGACAATATGTTAGAGAAGCATTTGTGTAAAACTTTGGAAAACAATTGTTCAATATTACAGGAATTATGAGCAATTTTAGTAAATAGTGTTTTACTGCGCATGCACGAAACATAGTGTAATTTTTCTTTCACAACTTTAAAGCCAGATATATAGGGAAACTTATATAAAAAATTCAGTTCAATATCATTAGTATTCAGAAAGATATCGGCATTACAACGAGCAGAACTTTAGCTCCTGTCGAAGAGAAGCTAAAAGATGAGGGGTTGTACACAAATTGATATTTTTTGAACTTATATCTTTAAATAGAATTTGCTGAATACCCATGAACACTTATCAATTACGTGCATAACTTAAATTCCAGCTAATTAGGCACTATAAATAACAAACATTTTATTACTTTAATTATATTATTTACATGATTATTAACAAGTTGCATATTACAATTTTACGGCCAAACGATATTTTTAAATATATTTATTTTATGGCGAAACGATTTTTTATCTAATTAATTTCTTTTCTTAAAATATTTTAATAATTCCACATATATATTTTTTTATTCGTTACGAATATTAGATGTGTTCATGGGTATTCAGCAAATTCTAACCACTATACAATTCAATATAACTATTTAAAGATATAAGTTTAAAAAATATCAATTTGTGTACAACCCCTCATCTTTTAGCTTCTCTTCGACAGGAGCTAAAATTCTGCTCGTTGTAATGCCGATATCTTTCTGAATACTAATGATATTGAACTGAATATTTTTATATAAGTTGCCCTATACATCTGGCTTTAAAGGAAAAAAAAAAGTTTGTGAAAGAAAAATTACACTATGTTTCGCGCATGCGCAGTAAATCACTATTTACTCATAATTCCTGTAATATTCAATAATTCTTTTCCAAAGTTTTACACAAATGCTTCTCTAACATATTGTCATATTTTCTGTAAGTGTCGTATAATATAACAGAAAACTCTGCATGTTATAAGCAAAAAACAGGTGGGAAAATTTGAGATTTTTTAAGAAAACCTTTATGTCTTCCCAAATATTTGCGCTGAGTTTACAAAAATTCCTGTAAATATTATGCACATTAAACATTACCATTTCTGAAAGTTTCATCTTGTTATCAGTATTCTGTGAAGCGGGGTGGGCCAAAAACGTTTTTGTCTTCATCAGTTTGTAGACGGCCCCCTAATTGCCCTCAGGACCCAATCTTCAATGTAAAATGTGAGTTATTGTCTATTCTTTACATGTCCGAAGTTTAAAGGCAGTCAGTTAAACCATTGCGGAGAAATTCTAAAAAATGTGAAAATCTGCAAGTGTCCGGATACTTTTGGGCATATAGTGTATATACAGTAGGGTGTAAATGTAATCCATGGACAGTTTTAAAGATGTCTGTTTGTTTGTTGATACTTTTTTAGACTATGACGAATAGCAAAAACTGATGGTTAATCAAAGCTTTACTGTCAGTAGCTATTTGAAATTATACAGGGATGAGATTCTTCCGCTTTTTCGCGAATTTCCGCCTTTTTGTTATTTTGAAGAAATTCCGCTTTTTGTTTGTCTTTTTTCTCACAAAATGCATTTTTTTTTACCACAAAAATTTGCTTTTTCTTCCGAAAATTCTGCTTTCACTCAAAGAAAAGAAACCTTCCTATCTTCCGTTTTCGAAAGAAAATTCTGGGAAAATATGCTCGCCTGTGCGGCTTAACCCCATCGGCTGGGAAACTAGCTGATTCATCTTCTACTGACGAATCAACATTATATCAGCAAGCTCTACAAGGTTGACCATTCCAACATTCAGTGCCATTCAAAGTATTAAATACCACCTTTTTGCAGAAAACAAAACCTCTGTGGCATATTTTGCAAAAAAAAAAAAAAAATTTGCATGAACATGTTGAAAAAAAATTAGTTGAAAACTTATCATCTTGTAGGGCATACCAAGATGAAGAAATAAAAAAAATAGAACAAAAACAAATAAATAAACTACATAAAAAATAGAAACTCCTGCCAAAAGAGGCAGCTAAAAAGCTGTGTGCAAATGCAACAAAAAAGCAGAGAATAAGACATAAATAAAAAAATAAAACATGATTTACCTAGGCATTCTAGAGATAGTGTTGTCCCGACAACTATGCCAGTAATTAAACAGAGAGATACTAATGAAGACTGCAAAAACTTGAGCCTCTACTGAAAATAAACTTGCAGAGGATGCAAACACATCCTTTATTGAAGAAAAATCTGTCAAAGATAGGAGGCCTCCAAAACAAGGGGTGAAGCGTGTTAATGGAGATCTGTTACCAACAAAAGCCACACAATTATAAAAACGGAAGAAAGCCACATCTTTAACAATTATGGAAATGTTTCAAAGGATTTCAAATAGCAATAATGAAAAATGAATCTGTCATTGTAACAGTACAATATTTCGACCCCTCTTGCTTTATAAGGTGCAAAATCATTGTGCTATTACTTTTGCAAAAATTTATAAAAATAAAAGAAATAAAACAGAAATCAGTATATGATACATTATTATAATTTATAAAGAGCTAATACACTTTACACAATTGCATGAAGCAAAAGAAATTATTTGCCCATATTTTTATTTATTTTTTGAGCTAACTTTTATCAAAAGTCTATTAAATATAATTCTTCTCAGACTTCTGTTGGGTGTATGTTGAATCGCAGTGATGTACAGGTGGTATATGTTTTAATGTCTAATTTTGTATTTTCTGATGCACCTGATGATGTGTTAATCTTGTTTGTTAACTTTTAATGTGAATGATTTAATAATAATTTAATGTTCTTTTTCTTATTTATACATACTGAATTATAAATAATTAAATTATTAATTATTATAGTGTAATATTTTCATCATATTGTGTGTTCTGATGTTTTACTTCTTAAAACATCTTTCGCATATAAATTATGGTACAAATGTTTTGCTCGCGTATGATTTCAGTCTTTTTGCTTTTTTGCCAATCTCATCCCTGATTATATTAAAAGTGTTTTTATTGTGATCTGTTATTTTTTTTAGTACAGTTTAACAAAAAATTAAAATGTGTTTTAAAGAGAATATCTTATTTTAAACTTGCTATTTTACATAAATCAGGAACCATGTCAAATATGCTAGTTATGATATGATTGAATAAGCAGTAACCACATACAAAATATTTTCACATTTAGTATAACCGGTTTTTAATTCAAACATTGGTAAAGTTATACACATTAAAACTATAAGAAAATGAATTACAACAACTTCTCCTTGGAAGATGAAACCAACCTATAAAATATAGTTTATTCTAATAGATGTTTTCTTATCTAATAAATAATTACTATTATAATAGCCCAGATCTGTCTCTCACTGAGCCAACAATAAAATTCACTCCATACCACTGCGAGACATTAAACAGCATTATTTCATTGTTAGAGCACCTAAATTTCAGTAATTTTAAATTTTAAAAAGTAATTGTCGTTCTAATTTCAGATTTAATAGCTCTTAAATAGTGAAATAAAATTTGCTATCAATGGATATAAAATATATCTTGCTATTATCAATAATTCCTGAGAAATTTTAAATTATATTAATCATATATTTCAAATTAATTTCCGTTTTTTAATGGAAAGTAGCAAATAACGTCAGTTGTATACATTGTGCATGATATAGTTTGGACGCCACGTTGCGTCTGATTATTTATTGCAATCGTGGTGATATAATTTGATGTTATTTTTTGGCAACGTTTGACAAGCAGAGAAGTGCTTTGTTTTGATTAGACATCTGAAGTACAAGGAAAATTGTTAAACAACGAAAAATACTTCACACGGGATGTTATTTACCAAAAGTTTTTTTGTATAAAGAAATATGTAAATAAAAAAAAATTTCCTGTCATAAAACATATGTTAATTTTATTTGTTTTCAATCAATGTTAAACATTTCTGTCGCATATATATCTATTTAAACACAGTGAAATTTGACGGGAAATCTCTCGAATGGAGAGGCAATTTGCACCCTTCATACCACGATGGGTGATTTTCTAGTTGTCTAATAATATCCCTATTGAAACTATCTTTTCCCTATTAAATATTCAGGCAGTAACAAAAATTGTAACATATCATGTTACTAATAAAATGTGGGGAAAATATCTTGCTTTAAATGGAAATACTTAAATGAATTCACTGGCTCAAGAGCGAAAAATTAAAATGAATAGCTTTCTTGTTTCTCATAGATAAAATAATATATATTCAGGTTCTCAGATTTAGAATAGCTTTATGTTGGAATATGCAGATTTTTGCATTGTAATAAATCAACCAGCTTAATAGATTTGTTTTAAAAATTATTATATCATTTTGTAAATTATTTTTTCAGGTACAGTTAAAGGAAAAAATATTGAATTTGGAACTATAGACTATTGGATTCATTTAAAAATTCCGATGGAAGATGCATTTAAATTTTTTAAGGTATTTTTTTTTCTTTAGTATTTATTTCTTTAATAAAAATCTTGTGTTGATTAATATCTGACTTGCTAATCATGATATTGCATCATTCAGAAATTTGCAATAGATTCGAAATGTTATGAAAGTTATGAATTGATTTCAAGATATTGAAATAAGCACCAATTACAATTTAAGCTTCTGAAACTATGAATCGGTATATGAATAATTACAGGTGTAATATTTATTAGCTATCAAAAGAAATTTAATTTGTAACATAATATATGATCATATAATTAGTTTATTAACTTCCCAATTTAGCAGTCCACTTAAGGTAAAAATATATGTCATTATCGATGTGTACTTCATAAATAGCAAATTTTAAAAGATTCTTAAAAGTGATTCCCTTTTTTGTGATCGTTAGTTATGTTTTGGTTTAAGTAAGAAATTCTTCACTTATATTTCATTTAGTTATGTAATTACTTTTAGCATAAAGAATGCAATAAATCATTAGCAATAAATCTTGCCTTTCAATTAAAAAAAATCCATTTTAATTTCAGAAGTCAGATTACCAAATTTTTTAATGAAAACCCTAATTATACTTTTATTTTAACTAAAGGAGAGGATAAAAGCTCTGAAGTATATTCATACCAACAAAGGAATATCCACAGCTGCTGCAAATCTTTTAAAACAGCCTCAGGAAAAAGATTCACATGTTAATGAACTGCATGTGAAAATCCTCAGGGGCATCGATCTAAAATCAAGACAGAAAGGTATTCCTTTTTCGTTTTAATATTTCTACTGTTTTGAAATAAAAATTTTTGTTATTCTATTACGCCACAGTGGCCTAGTGGTAAAGTGTCAGCCTCGGAGATGGATGGTTCCACGTTCAAAACCCAGTTGCACTGAAAATCTGTCATGTATTGGACCTGTTGCACGTTAAATCATATGTAGGGGTGGTTCATCATTTATCTCTCGTTGGTGTGGTGCAGAAGTTTGGAGAGGGGTTGCCAGCTCAGATGTCGTCCTCATCATCTGATTGTGGTTCAAAATTATGAGGTGTATCCTAAAATAGCCCTCATATTGCTGCAAAATGGGACATTAATTTACCTACTATCAAATCATGACTGAAAATGGTAAACTACTTCTTTTAGCTATATAATATAATGGTATAGGTCTATGTTTTACTGATTTCATAATCATTTTAGTATATTACCATACTTATTATGCCAGACATTATTAAAAATTTTAAAATATTAATTGTTTTTATGATAATTTATGGCATCATTATTTCATTAATTACTTACAAGATATTAAGGATTAATATAAAATGAAATAAATTAAGTGATAATTACAGCACTTTCATTGCAATAACTCTTCTTGAGTAAACATTTATATATATTTCTTCTTTCTTGATTTGTTTATTGCAGATCATAACAATAAAATACAGTTATTACTGGATACATTGAAATTTTTTGGATTAATTCATTACAGTAGACAGAAATTAAAATGGCAACCATTATTCCAGTAAACTTTTTAGGTGTTTCTTTTTAGTAAAATTTATGAGGCAAAACTCAAATTTTAATTTTGTTTTCAAAAAAAAACTGTTAGTTTCAGTTTTGTATTCTAATGAAATCACTGTGAATTTAATTTATAACTTTGCATTTTATTCCCACATTCATGATGGCGCAGCATGGCCAAGTCTGGCTCTTGCGCCATAAAACCAAAACTCACTCACTCACTCACCCACATTCATGATGACATACAAAGAAATCCTTCATTATTTTGATGCTTTTTAATGCATCTTGAAAAGTTGGAATTAATTTTTTCATTAATATTACAGATCAACATTATCTCTATCAAATCTTCGATTGAGCACATTTTATTTGTAATAAAATTCATGTGATCATCAAATGTAGAATGTGCTCTCAAATAAATACAGTTATTTTCTCCTTGTATTACTGTTATACAGGGATGAGATTCTTCCGCTTTTTCGCGAATTTCCGCTTTTTTGTTATTTTGAAGAAATTCCGCTTTCTTGTCTTTTTTTCTCTCAAAATTCCGTTTTTTTCTTCCGAAAATTCCGCTTTCACATAAAGAAAAGAAACCTTCCTATCTTCCTTTTTTGAAAGAAAATTCTGGTAAAATATGCTCGACCGTGCGGCTTAACTCCACCGGCTAGGAAACTAACTGATTCATCTTCTACTGACGAATCAACATTATATCGGCAAGCTCTACAAGGATGAACATTGCAACATTCAGTGCCATTCAAAGTATTAAATGCCACCTTTTTGCAGAAAACAAAACCTCTGTGGCATATTTTGCAAAAAAAACAAAAAAAAAACACCTTTTTGCATGAACATGTTGAGAAAAAAAATTAGTTGGAAACTTAAGGTAATCTTGTAGGGCGTTCCAAGATGAAGAAATATAAAAAAAATGGAACAAAAACAAATAAATAAACTACATAAAAAAAGAAACTCCTGTCAAAAAAGGCAGCTAAAAAGCTGTGTGCAAATGCAACAAGCAGAGAATAAGACATAAATAAAAAAATAAAACATGATTTACCTAGGCATTCTAGAGATAGTGTAGTCCCGACAACTATGCCAGTAATTAAACAGAGAGATACTAATGAAGACTGTGCAAAAACTTTAGTCTCCACTGAAAATAAACTTGCAGAGGATGCAAACACATCCTTTATTGAAGAAAAATCTGTCAAAGATAGGAGGCCTCCAAAACAAGGGGTGAAGCATGTTAGTGGAGATCTGTTACCAACAAAAGCCACACAATTAAAAAAATGGAAGAAAACCACTTCTTTAACAATTAAGGAAATGTTTCAAAGGGTTTCAAATAGCAATAATGCTAAATAAATCTGTTTTTGTAACTGTACAATATCTCGACCCCTCTTGCTTTATAAGGTGCAAAATCATTGTGCTGTTACTTTTGCAAAAATTTATAAAAATAAAAGAAATAAAACAGAAATCAGTATATGTTACATTATTATAATTTATAAAGAGCTAATACACTTTACACAATTGCACGAAGCAAAAGAAATTATTTGTCCTTATTTTTATTTATTTTTTGAGCTAACTTTTATCAAAAGGCTATTAAATATAATTCTTCACAGACTTCTGTTGGGTGTATGTTGAATTACAGTGATGTACAGGTGGTAAATGTTTTAATGACTAATTTTGTATTTTCTGATGCACCTGATGATGTGTTAAACTTGTTTGTTAACTTTTAATGTGATTGATTTAATAATAATTTAATATTCTTTTTCGTATTTATACGTACTGAATTATAAATAATTAAGTAATTAATTATTATAGTGTAATATTTTCATCATATTGCGTGTTCTGATGTTTTACTTCTTAAAACATCTTTCGCGTATAAATTATGGTATAAATGTTTTGCTCGCGTATGATTTCAGTCTTTTTGCTTTTTTCCAATCTCATCCCTGTGTTATAAGAATTTGCTCTTTGGCCAATTCTATTGTGTTAAATAAAAGGGAATGCAATGATTTTATTTGAGCTTAAAAAGAAGTCAGTATTTGGAATTTCATTGTAACTAACACACTTTTAATATCTGCAATGTTATAAAGAATTTTTTAAACATTGAAATGTGTAGGATTATGTTTGGATGAATGCAAAACCACATACTAAAAAAATTTCACTGTATTTCCTTTTGATTTTTCCCTTGTCTTAAAATGAATTATTTCTGTTTTCAGTTCTTTTTTTCCCCCATTCAAAAAAATAAATAAATAAAAAATATGCCTTTATTTGGAAATATTAACCCAAATAAAAAGTAACTCGTAACTTTTAGATTATAGCTGGGCGAAAGTTCAAAAATTCTTTAAAAATGGGGTGGGAGATTCAGGCAGAAAAACCTGAAAGTGCTCCCCCTTCCCTTTTTAAGTAATTGAAAAATGAAATCCGAGTTCCATTTTGTTGTCCATGGGATAAATTATTCTTGTCCTCTCTCATCAGCAATAAATCTAAGCATTCTTGAATGGGAGAGTAAAACAGTCTATAGAATGATTAGTTCCACATGAATAATGACTTCAAAGTACAGCAGCAGTACCGCTCATAAAAGAAAAAGTTAATAGACAGTAATTTATATATTAATTTTGTTTGTTAAAAGCAAGTGGAGAAAATGATTATGCCAGCATTATAAAATCTAGAAATCTATCTATATATAAAAGAGGAAGAGTTTTTTTAATAGTCGATTAAATAATATGCAACTTTAAAAATTATAAATGTTAAGCATTATCAGGGGGCATTATCAGTGAGGGCATATTCCTTGATTTGTAATAAGGCTATTACTTTTTAACTTGTAAATTGAGAGAAAATTATTAAGTTTGCTTGAATTTAATATATGCATATCAGCTCTATTATTTTTTATTTATAATCGTTGTTAGGCATTTTGCTTCTTACAGTTGGGAGGGAAGATCTTTTTCAACAAATTTTTGGGCAATTAATAGCAATTTTAATTAGAAAACCATGACTGAACAGCTAATTTTTAAAATTTTTCTGTACCTTTAAATTAAATTTAGTCAAGTATAGAGCTTTCGTTTTAACTATTTTTTTTTTATTCACTTTCAATTCTTATAAAAGTGACTGCTTTTATCTAATTTGCGTTATGGATAATTAACATAAAGAAATATTATTTTATAAGGAATTATTAATCAGTTTATATACGTAAAAGGTTTAATTTTTATTTATATAATTAATCTTAATCTGTTATAAAATATATCCATTGGCAAGTTACATATGCTAAATTCTTTTTGTTTTTACACATAGATTTGCAACCAACTACATTTTGTGTATACAAATTTTATGATTTGCCTGATCAAGATACAACTACAGTTCCAGCTTCAAATAACCCAGAATTTTCTGCTCACCATATTTTCTCTCTTTACATTGATCCTGCACTTGAAAAATATATAATGACAGAGGTATTCATGTTTTTTTTAAGGCATTTCAAGGCTTTCTGTTTGTTTTAAGGGAAATTATTTTTCATTGCTTCCTATTTATTTTGCAGAATTTGTATGTATATGTATTTGATGATAATGATCCTGATATTTCTACACACATTGGAAGAGCATCTATACCTCTTCAAGCTCTGGCTCAAAATAAACCTATAAAAGGAATTTTTGAGTTAGAAAAGGTTAGCACTTTTAATCATAGCATTAAATGAAAAACAAATGTTATTATGAAACTTAAATGTTTATATTTAGTAATATTTATGTAAACAATATAGAAGATTTTCTTTTCCTTTGACATTGCATGTTTTTGTCTTTACTTGTGTGCAGATATTTATAAAATATTTATTTTGACAAACTCTTGATTATATATCTGTTTTTTTTTAAATTTTAGGAAGGCACATCAGGATATGGAGCTATTGAAGTTTTGATTTATTGGCAGTTTGATTATTCTCCAGCCTCTGAATTTTTCAACAACGGTGGAATGAAGGTGTAAATTTTTCCAATCCATTTCATAGCAACATATGGATGTTACATGAATGAATTCTGTTTCAAGCCTCTGTGCTAAATAATCTATAATAGAAAAGCCCTGAGATGTCTGTGACACTGGGTGGATCTTAAAATAAAACTGCCCCTTTTTTTGTGCGTGTTTATTGAACTAGCAAATTGTATAAGATTATTACCTTAACTTTCAACAATGAAAGATAAACACGCAATTCAATGCTTGTTTAAACAAAGAAAATGGTTTGAATTGTATTGCAACAATGAAAAGGATTGTTGTAATACAATTCAAAAAATATTTTTAAAAATTTATTAAAATTAGAGAAAAAAATTGCATGCAACTTAATTGATGTCATTGAAAAGGTATATTTTTGTACTTTCAGATGGTGCAAAAATGATTTTTGTGCTATAATATTTTCGGAAGTTGTTGAGAAAAATATCAAAATTTTGCTTAAGTTTTAATTAACTAAAATTCTAATTAAAATTTCGAAAAAAAAGGCTCTGAGATGCACATTCCCATTCTCCAAAGTTTATTTGTGCCGAATTTCATAGCTCTAGGTCCAGCGGTCTGCCCTGTAGAGCGCTGACACACATTCTCCTTTGTTAGTACAGATTTGGTAATGCAGTTTTTTTTTTTTCCTGTTAGTGGATTTTGCATTATTTTTACTCAGATAAAGCAAAGGTAATCTTTAAAAGTAAAGTTATTTACAAAATGAAAGTTAGAGCCAAGTGATTAATCAATCCTGTTTTTCATTTATTCCTTAAGCACTCTGCCAATGTACATGAGATTTTGTATTACATCTTTCCTGAGTAAATCTGTGACAATCAGTTGTAAGATATGATTTGTGGGCCAAAAGCCCGTCTTAGACTGACACAAATATTCTAGTTTTGTAATAAATGCTTTAAAATGCTCTGTTATATAATTATGTAGAATTAATATTTATATTCATTTTTCCAAATTTCAGGAATCATTTTCATACGCACCACAACCAGTTACATCATCATCATCAAGTTCAGATGAAGAAATGACTGCCATTCAAGACCCTAGTATGGATGTTACTTTAATGACACCACCCGTGCCAAAGCCTAGGAAAAGCATTCCATCTCTACAATCTACATCAACCCCAGTAGGGGAAGATACCAATAAATCTGTTAGTATTTTTAATTTGAAACCAGTTTTCCCTTCAATAAAAATAATTGTAATATATTTATATATAAGAATGTTTATTTCATGCAGTTTAACATATTATACTTAGTTTAAGTATTGTTTAAGTGTGCAGTTTTAAGTATAACAATAATTATAATGTATTTATATATAAAATAATGTTGCTTTTTTGTGCTGATTTAAGTATCATACTGTAATAATTTAAACTCGATGCTTATTTTTATGTGAGTAAATGCGCTAATCTTCATCAGGCTCTAAATATACTGAAAAATATATTTTGACTGAAACATGTATAATTGCTTGTCATTTTTTCCCCAGTTTTGATCTGTTAAGCTGTTTTATTTTCAATGTAAATGCTGAAATGATTTATTATTATTTTTTATTTACTCACACTAGGCTTAAAATTGTACCATTTTATCAAAACCACAAGAAAAAAACCTTGCTTAAAAGATACCGTTTCCATTCCATGTACTTCATTTCTGACATATATTCAGTAAATGATGCACAACAATTACTTGCTAAGTAACAGTAATTTTTTAAACCAAATAACCATTTAGTAATTTGACTTTTAAAATTATACTAAGTAATTTCAAGTCAATGACATATTGTAAACAATAGCGGCTCATGTAAATTATTTGTTGCTGCCTTTAAGAGAACAATATTGTAAAGAATGAAAAAAAAAATAGTTTGTAAATTGATTTAAATATAGCATATATTTTAAAATTCATTTGAAACAACTTAAGCAACAAAGATGTAGCTTTTAACTTATTTAAACTTTTGGTGTGAATATAATGACCTTTGTGTAAGATATTTCATCACAGATATATCAGATTTCAGTTGTCACACTATTATTAATTCATTTTCTATGTATAAGTGTTAAATTATTTCTGAATTAAATTAATTTAAAATGGCATTGATGTTAATCTTTCTTACAAAAAATTTTTATATAATATTTTTTTTTATTATTTAGAATAGTGACAGTAGTTCAAACACATCACCTGCACATGAAAAAGAGAGACAATCAGCTGCCCCACAACCAGCAAGAAGGATAGTTCAGCTCAGTGGTTAGCTTTAAATTCTGTTTTGTTAATTTTGAATATTAAAACAATATGCATATGGTTTGTTTTTGATGTAAGACTAAATGAAAATGAACAGGCTTTTGAATTAAAATGTGATTATAATTTTCATTTTACTGATAATAAACATTTTACATTTAATTTAGAATTCAAAATAAATTTTATATTTCACTTTATTAATAATTTCAAAAATTGCTAATTGCTTTTTTTATTAATATTTTCAGATCAAAGGCATGAATCTCCACATGGAAAAATTCAAGATCAAGAGGTATTTTGCATCAGTGTATTGAAATAAAATTTTAATGCAAACATCTATTTTGGTCATTTTTAGTTTAATTCTGTATTATATTTGCATGCTAAATTATTGTAATATTTTTTCATGTCATTTAGGATGATTGGTCTGATGTTATGTCAGATACAGAGAAGAGAGCTTTATATGAAGGTTTGTATCATATTAATTATTCGCAAAAGTATTTTCTGACTGTTGTGCATTACATTTTATATTTTTAGAAGTGCATTAACTCTTATTTCCCCAACTGTTATATTTTCATTATATCACTGCTAAATAGAAATTTTTCATTAAAACTGTCCTTTGTTTTTTAACACGTTAATTAAATTTTGAAAGATGTGTTTTTACTTTATCGTATATGAAGTATACAAAGAGAATGTATCTGGATCGTCAAAAATTTCAGACTCGAGATTTTGATGAATCTCCGCATTTTACACCTCTCTGAGTCCGAAAAACACAATTTTAGAATTATGTCTGTGTGTGAACATGGTAACTCAGAAACAGTTTGAGCTAGAGGGATGAAATTTGGCATATGGATCTTACACAAGATTACTAGATTTCTATCAAATTTTGGATTAAATCTGTCCACAGGAAGAGTGTCTGGCTGATGTCCGTGTTCATATGAGCACGATAATTCAAAAACTTAAATAGCTAGATAGATAAAATTTGGTACTCAGTTTTATCATCGGGAATGGAGGTCTGTAACAAGTTTTGGACCAAATCCTTCAAGGCTGTATATATAGACCGACTGTCTGTCTGTCTAATAGCATGCTTGTGAACATGATAACTTGTAAACGCAATGACTTATATAAATGAAATTTGATATGTGGTCTTCTAATCGTAATTGTAGGTCTGTGTCCAATTTTTGTTTCAGTCTATTGGGAAAAAAAGGCATTCATATTGCACATTGGGATTGTGTATTGGTGAGCATTTTGCTTATTTTACTCCCATTAGTATTGTTGTCTTTTGACCTTGGTGGTCTAAGAAGGAAATTGTGGTGAACACCAAACCAAGGTGCTGATGAACACCTCAAAAACTATGGCAGTCCCTAAATTGAGACTTTGCTCCGTATGGCATTTTCCAGATAGACACCTGTGGTTATTCAGAGGTAAGGCGAAATCTTGTGTGATATCTGTAATAAAATTGTGTACTCAAAAGCATTCCATAAAATCTTAATACTTGTGGCACCCTCCACACTCATAAAAATTGCTTATGTCCCAAGGGTGTGGGAATGACACCTTTTTTAGAAAGTTGAGGGGAGATCTCGCTGGTTTAGAAGAATGCTTTGCTAATTTATGTTGAATAGCCTTGTGGCAGGAAGTTCCTGGAAAATAATAATAAATTCTTCTGTAAAGGAATATAATTATTTTTAAATTTTAACTCCTTTTTTTATTTTATAATTAATTATATTCATTAGGCAATATAAATTTTAATTGTATTATTGTTATATTTAGAAACATCTGATCAAGAAAAACAAGACTTATCATATGAAGATTCTGAAAGTGATGATGATTTTTCTGTACATAGTCCAAAAAAACAATACGAGCAGGTACGTAATTTATTGAATGTGCTGAAAATCATTACCATTTTTATTTTTTTTTATTTCTGTCATTAAAATTCTCCAACAATTTTGTAATGTTTGGTTCTGAAAGATGGCAAATAAAAATGTTCAAGCCATAGAAAAAGTGTTGGTGCTTTAGTTTTTATTAATGACTAGTCATTGTACTCGTTGCTCCGCATGCGCTTATCTGTTGTATACAATGAAAGAAAAAGAAAAAACGCATTTGCTTTTATATCGTATAGTTTTTAGAGTATTAATATTATATATATATTATTAATATGCAAATACTTAAGAGCTTTTAGTACCCTCAACCTTACTAATAATACCTAATTAATTACTACCTTAAAAGTTTCGAATAAACATCATTTTTGGTCTCGCCGTTTGGAGCATATATGTAAAGATTGGTTGGAGTTTTAATTCCAGAAGATGCCATGGGAAAAACAAATATGATAATGGCAGATTTATTTGGCATCGCACACTCATTCCAAATGATAAGTTTGCAATTTGTTGGACAATCGCCTTATCACACCTTTTTGTTTGTATTGCATATAGGATTTTCAGTGTGAGTACATTTAGATTGGATTTCAGTAATATCAGATTAATTAAAAAATGTTGTTTCAGTTCCACATGAGACTTCAAGTAAGAGAGGTTCACCATTCTCTTCAGCAATCGAATTCCCCTTTACTTCATGCGCTGTTGGCTGATCTTTTGTTAGTCAAGGTTTATTTGTTCACACCATATCTTGGGAAATATATATTATGTAATTATATGTTACAAATCTCTGTTCAAAGCATCATGTGTTGACGTGTAGACATGGGTAATAATGTTATTTTCCCATTAATTAATAAGCATCTTGATATCAACTGCTACTAAAAACCCACAGTTTCAAAATTCATCAACTCTCAATAAATATTCACTACACAAAATGCAACATGCTCAAAATGGAATGCCAACGTGAATGATTTTGGAAAATATTTTCGGATCTGTTTATATGTTTGTGAAAATATATAAAACATGTGGTTGGTTCAAATTTTATGATCTGCATTCACACCTTACTATATTAAAAGCCTTGATGTCCAAATGAACAGGGGGATATATTCTTGAATTCTAGATACTATGAAGGTAAAAATAAACCAAAAATTTGTAGTTAGAAAATGTAAAGCTAAAAGGAAATAAAAGTGGAATTATCCAAAGAAAGCATATTAATTTTAACATTACTAAAACACATGAAAGGTTTAAAAAATGAAATAGGTTTAAAATGACAACAAACAAAAACGTTATAAATTGTTTTTAAAAATTTAAAAATTAATTTTAAAAAGTGATTAAAAGTCAAGGAGATAGTGGTACGAAAGTGAAACAGGTGTCGTTGAGAAGCTATATTTGTTACTTTTAAGATGGTTCAAGAATAATTTTTGTGTGATGATATGCTGTGAAGTTACTGTGGAAAAACGTTAGCAATTACCCATTTTACTCCTGCTAGAAACAAACAGACATTGTATGTTTTAGCTATAGATTCACAACATAATATTTAGATTTTAAGTTCAAATGATATGGCAGTATGTGCTAATAGGGAAAAATAATGCCTGAAATATAGATATTAAGAAGGTAAAAAAGAATGAGGCCAAAGAACCTGTAGTTAAAATAATGCAAAGGTTCCATTTTTTGTCCGTTGATAGGTTTTAAAAAGTTTGATTTTGAAGGTTGTGCGAGAACATAGACAATGCCATAAAACTAAAAACTTATAAATGAACTATAATCTTATTTAATGAGATAAAGTAAAAAAAAACAGTCAATTAAAAGTCAGGTAAGCATTAAGAATTTAAAAGTGCTAAAATCCGAGACAAAATTAAAGCAAACTATAGAAGAAGTTGCAGCGATTTTAAAAAGCAATGTTTAAATGTAATTTACCCCACACGGATATTAAAAGCTTCAAAATTCTGCATGCGAAAATGAAAATGTCTAAAGAAAGCAACTTAACATTGACAAAAGCATGCGAGTGGCAGATGTGTTTAGGTTTAAGATTGCAGCAAACTAAAGAATTCTTACAAAGTGTGTTTAAATTAATTTTTAAAACTGATTATGAAAGAGGAAAAAAAAAAAAAAAAAAAAAAAGGAACAGGTGTCACTGAAAAGCTAATTTTTTAAATTTTAAGAGGGTGTAAAAATAGTTTCTGTGCGATGATATGTTCCAAAGTTATGGCAGAAAAATGCTAAAACTTTTAATCCCACTTTCACCCCCTTTAGGTGGAGTTATAAACTTTTTAATTGCGTAGTTAATCCTTCTAGGTGCTAAGGAACAGGTGTGCCAAATTTCGTTCTAATCCATCAAGAGGTGTGGAATTGTATAGGGTTCAAACAAACAGACATACATTGAATTTTATATAGAGAGATGTTTGAATTTATAGTTGTGTATTTGTAAAGGAAAGATTCTTAATAATCTGTGCTTATGTAATATCCGAAGAAAAAAAAGAAGAAATGAAGTGGTATACAACTCATGTAAGTCAAAAAAACAATAACTTTTTCAATAAAGCAATGATACTGTACTTAAATAAGTGTAAACCTTTATATTTGTAACTTAAGAGTTGAATTGAAAATTTAGGATGAAAGTGAAAGGAAAATTGGGGACTTGACTTTGATTTGAAAGACTAGGTTAGGAGTTTCACACATGAATAAAAATTGTTGTAAATGCACTTAGATATTGGACCCCGGGGGTTATTCATAGCTTAGTTTCAGAATTATTAATCTGAAAAAGAAATTGTTTCATAAGTATATTTTGATTTTGTCTTCAGTTCCATAAGAAATTTATCTTTATGGTTCTTCCACTATTTTCATTGTATTTCTTTATTTACTTAATTTTTTTGTTTAGTGTTTGTAATCAACTTCATATATTAGTGTTTTCAAGTTGTTCAGTAACAAAATCATGCAATGCTTTTCTTATTTAGCCTTTTTTTTGTAAAACATATGTCTAGTAATTTCAGTTTGGTTTAAATGAAATAAGAAATTTTATTATGTTGAATGTGTTCTGTTCTCCTATTGCTTTCTTAGCCAGCTAAATGTTAGATTGAACTTATATAAAATCGGTTATATATTTTAAAAGCATCTGTCATTTACATTTCCCCATAATGCATAATAAGCATCATAATGCATAATGATCGCTAAATGGTGAGTTTATTATTTTTATATACCTAAAATCTCTGGAAATGTACATTGCAGTAGGTTTATATATTTTATGATTATTCATGATTTAAAATTTGAATTAAGGGTTTTTCTTTAAAAAGTTAATATTTTATCTAAATTTGTGTAGAACTGTGGTGCCTTTCTTGACAAAAAAAAGTTAAATGCTAAAGATTTGCAACATCACTGTAATAATATATACATCGAATGACAAACTTTTTAGTGATTACATTATTTCATAATTCACCACATATGTATTGTGACAGAAAAAAAATGTGAAACAATTGTTGTAAATAATTTTGTATTTTAGGTTCCTACTATTGTGATACTTGTATCCCATCTGCAGTTGAAAGCTGGTGCTGCTGTATTACAAGATCCTTTGATAAAACTTTTATATGTTGAATACCGATTTTTAGATTATCCTTTAGAAGAACTAGAAACACCCTTTTCATTGCCTAAAAAGGGAGAGCCAGAGAAAATAGTTTACAATTTTGAGAAAGGTAAAAATTGTATTAAAATTCTTATAAAATAATGCTTTTTAGTTGTACAGATCTCCTTTGTCTTTTGTTGGGAAATTTCGGGCTAAGAGAAGCTATATTTGGTGTAATGCAATCTTCTTACAGAAAAATTTCCCAATTATTTTGAATCCATTTCGAATAAAGTCTGTAGCCCTTGATAAAATGGACTAGAATGGATTCCTTGTTTGTTTTTATTTTATTCCCTCGAGCTTATCTTTGTTTTTTGGCTTTCTTTGAATTGTATTGATTTCCATTGTTCTTTTTTTTTTTGTATGCAGCTGCAATTGCACACGACTTAAACATTGTTTAAATTTTTTTTATCTAAATTTTATTGTTTATTTTTTGTTTTCATTTAAAGTTAAATTTATTATTTTTAAAATTTATTCTACTTTTTCTAGTTGATTGTTTTTAAACTGTAAAAATTGTATCTTGTTTTCACTGATAATTTTGATGAATGTGTAACACATTTCTTTGTGTGCATATAGTTGTTATAAATATAATAGAATACATTGCAAAACTATATTACAAAAATAAGAGACTGTATTAATAATCAAGAGAAGTGAAAAATGTGGAATTTTTTTGCATTCAAAATTATTATTTTGCTTTATATTTATTATTATTATTTATTTATTTCCTGCTTTCATGTTTCTTATTACAATGTATTATTTTGTATTTTACTTATCTTAATAACATCCTTGTCTTCCTTGAACATCTAAATTTAACCGTCTTAATATTTCTGCTGTAGTATTGCCTCTAAAGCTAAAGGACTTAGAAAGGTGGAATTTGCTGTCCAAGATGTTTACATCTGATTCTCCTGATTCAGGCTTGTATGTTGGTTACAATTTTCTATTTAGTTTTAATTATTTGTGCATTAAACTGTATTACATAATGAATAAAAAATAACTTGAATACCATCAACAAAATATTGTTGGATGAAAATTAGAATGATTTTTTTTTCTGTTTTATGTTAATTTAACAGGATAAAGTTTACAGTTGTCAGTGAACCCTCTCCTGATGAACAGAATTTAGATTGTGAAGATATTGGTTTTGGTTCTGTGGATTTACGTGAGGTAATTTCATAATACCTACTTACAAGGGGAGGGCACGACTTGGGAAGTTCAATTCTGGATGAGACTTGGTATATTAATAGTATACCTTTAGGGTGTTCATCCATTAAAATGTTAAAGCACAATGGCCAGCCAATTCAGAGAAAATAGCCCTCAAACTTTCGATACAGCTTATATACCAGTAAGTTGTCACCATTGTTGAAGCGTGAATAGCCTTGTCAGTATACTTGCATGCAAACATTTTGCCCCGAGTTCGATTCCATGTCCACTTTTTTTTCCAAAATATTTTTTGAAATTAATATTTAATTAGATCAAAAAATTATAAACATCTTTTATTAAAATTTTAATAATTTTTAAGCTTTAAATAATTTTTTATTCATATGATATATGAATTATAGTCATAATTTAATTTTTAAACAGTTAAATAATCAGTAAAACAAATTTAATGGTGTTAAATATTATGTATAATTACTATTATCATTATATGTCTTATATGTCATTAAATTTTTGAAAGATTCAATTGAAGTAAGTACAAAATTTAACGTTCTATCTTTACGGAACTGGTTTTGGAGAAAAGAGTGTATTTATAATTATTTAACTGTTTAAAAAGGGTGTAACTGTAATTCAAGTATCATATAAATAAACAGTTATTTTTGCATGAAATGATTAATTTTTTAAATTAAATGTTTAAAAGTTATTAATTCAATTTGAAACTATTAATTTCAAAAATTGTGTACAAAAAAAGAAAAATAATATATAAACCTAACTTCAATGTTGATAAAGAATAACTATTAATAGTTACTCTCATTAGTTAATAATAATAGTTGCTCTCATCGTGAAAAAGTTTCATGATGATTTTTTTTTTCATTTGTAAATTTTTGAAATTCTTCTACATTTATTATTTTTTATTTACATACAGGAACCATATTAATAATTCTCATAAGAAAGATTTTGACATATTGCATAATTAATAAATGGTGTATGTATGTTTTAAAGATCTGTTGTAAAATAAACTTCAAATTTTGGACTTCTTTCTCTGTATTCAAAGGACTAATGCTGCTCTTTCTTTCTTGATCAAATCCGTTTCCATGAAGCTAGAATGGAAATTTGGTAATTACTTTAATGCAATAATTCAAAAATTTTAATGACATATCATGATAATAATTATTATACTTATTATTCAACACCATTAAATTTCTTTTTATGATTATTTAACTGTTCAAAAATTAAATTATGACTATAATTCATGTATCATATGAATAAAAAATTATTTAATGTTAAAAAATAATTAATATTTTAATAAAAAAAATATTATAAATTTTTAACTTAATTAAATATTAATTTCAAAAAATATTTTGAAGAAAAAAAGTGGACATGAAATTGAACCCTGGGCAAAATGTTTGCATGCGAGTATACTGACCATGTTATTTGCTCTTCAACAATGGTGACAACTTACTGGTATATAAGGTGTATCGAAAGTTTGAGGGCTATTTTCTCCGAATTGGCTGGCCATTGCACTTTAACATTTTAATGGATGAACACCCTAAAGGTATACTATTAATATACCAAGTCTAATCCCGAATTGAATTTCCCAAGTCATGCCCTCCCTTTGTTAGAGTGGGATGACTTTTTCACGATCCTTGTGTCAGATTATTTTTTCCTATAATATGTTTAATTGTATTCTCTGATTACATGACTCTTAAATTTCATCTATTAAGATTTCAGCAAATATCTGGAGAAAATAACTGTTTAAAATGTGTTAGTATACTTTTAATGCTGCATGTAAGGAGGAGTTACTAATATATTCTCTCAGTAACTATCATTATGGGATACATTTAGGCTTTTTTTAATCTTTCTGTTTCCTTATTTAATTCAGAAGAAAATTTTAGATTGATTATCAAATTCTTATTTTCATTAAGACAATACATTTCCAAATGACAGATATGCCCTAGGGCAGTGGTGCGCAAACAATTTTCATTTCAGACCCCCTCTCTTTGTGTAAAATTTTTTAATGACCCCCAGAGGGGTCGCAACCATGTTTTTTGAAGAAAAGCCTTATATTTTGAATTGTCAAATAAATTTCTTTGAATTTAGCGACCCACAAAAATTTTCTTCTGACCCACGGTTTGCACACCACTGCTCTATTCCAAAGCACTTAATTCTGCACCCTCTCCCTTTATTCACACACCACAACTATAGAGATAAGCAACTTAAATGTGCCACCAGTTTATTTAATTTGTATAGATATGCTTAAAAAACAGTATTTTATATGATCTTTTCAAAATAATACTGACGTTGCTAAATATTTTATTGTAATTTCTTTTATATTTGTGCCCTCCGATTGTTGCACCTTTGGCCATGGCCCTATGTGAAATCTAGCCCTGTTTGAAAATAAATTTCCTTTTGGAATGATGAAAAAAAAATTATTATTATTATTGTTATAGAAAATGTGACACTATTTAGTAAATAAATTATGGCAGCTGATATATTCTGTTTGTTTTATTTGCTCCAAATATATGAGGTTTCTTATGCTTGTAATGACAATATTCATCATCTTCAGCAAACTGTATGTCTAGTGCATAATCTTCCATAAAATTACTATCATTAGAAATTTTAAAAGTTGAAATATTATTACAAAACAATTTGTAAATTGAAAATTCCAATCAAACACTTTTAATTAAAATTCTGTATTGTATTTTTTATGAAATTTCATGTCTAAAAATTGAATTTGATGAATTTTTTAAAACCGTAATTCAAAATATGTGGTTCACAAACCATTAGTTAGATATAAGCTGTGTATTTTGTTAAAATATAGTAAATTATTAGTAAAAGCTTCAAATACTAAATATTTAATGCTGCTTGAAAATTGATAACTTTTGAATTGTTGATTGCTGCATCTTTGAGTATTCCATTAAATGAATATGTGATATAAATTACAAGCCCTTTAATTATTTACTTTTTTTTTAATTCTTAGATTTTAAGTAACAACAAGGATATCATTCAGGAAGATATTTTAAGTAAGTGGCTTATTATGAATTAGGATACTTTATTTTCCTTAAAATAGTTTATTATGGTTACATCTTGTTTTTGCCATTTGATGATTAGTTTATAGTTTGTATAATTTCTCTTTTTATCTTAAAATATAGAATAGAGTAGATTAGAAAGAGAGAGTAGAAAGATATTAGGTTTAATACATAATAAGGATATTTTACATAAAATGTGTTCCTTCTTTTTTTTAACACAATAATGTTTTTATGTTGACATACCATCTGCAAATTGTGTGACATGGAAATTTTTCATGGGTGAAAAAAAGTATAAGCAGGGGTCGATCCAGGTTTTTTTTAGGGGCCTATTTTTTTGGAAAAATAAATTTGTGAGGAAAAAAGATGTATTTTTGTGAGAAAAACATTATTTTTGTGAAAAATAAAAATATTTTTGTGAAAATTTTTTTATCATGTAAAACTTTCAATTTTAGCAGTCATATTTCTATATTTTATGTTTAAAAATCAAAAGTATTTCATTGTTTTTATGAATTTGAATTTTGTGAAGGGGCCGTTTCTATGAAGTGGAATTTTGTGAAGGGGCCGTAAAACTGTCCCAATTTTTGCCTGGATCGACCCATGATAAGAGAAACTATAAAGAAATACTATAAGACAGACTGACATTCTTTCTGTAAATTGTGCGATATAAAAATTGTTAAAAAACACAATGCAATGGCTGGCGCAATCAATACACTTTCCTAGCTGCTGTCAACAGATAAATGTTAAAAATGAAATATAATCCTGAATTTAAATGCATACTGTCAGTTGGTGAATAATTCCATTACTGTTAATAATTACTACTGATTTTTTGAATGATACTATTAAGTCACTTTTCCTCTAAAGCATTAGTAAGCAACATACCCTATTTAAATAAATAATTTCTTTCTTTTTATTCCAGCTCTTTAAATAACAATGTTAAATTTTCATATATGGTCCTTATTTTAAAGTATACAAAAATTATATTAAAAAAACTATTATTCTTATAGTAAAGTTTTATTCTCTCTTGGTTGCTTGAGTTATTTAAAAAAAAAAAAACTATTATTTTTCTATATGCATTGTTCAGTGCAAGTAATTTGTTCTTCATTTTTTTCTAGTTTATGATGCAAGAGACACAAGCACTGTAATTGGATCATTAAACATCAGCATTAAAGCATTAGATGCACTTCTGCTTTTGCGGACATTTGCTGAATTTTAAAATGATAGTCATATCTATTGTATTTTATTCATATGTACAACATTATCATTTGAAATATTCATACTTAATTTATTTTTTATATAGATTTTTAAATATTCAGTTCACAGAGCAATCTTTCACTCTTAAATGATTATGTAAACATAAAAATGTATATTATACATAGAAAATTTGTTTAGACTTTTTGCTACTGTTTGATAACTGAAACTAATAATTATTATGAATTTTCATACTTACTTTTTCAATATATTTTATAAACTAATCTTTTATATTAATGTACACAAGGGATTTTATAACATTTTCCACTTTCAGTCCTTTTTTTTGCTGATCGTGTTGTCCATTTTCACACACATATTTGATATTGTGGTATGATCACCAATTAGTATTGATTAAAAAAATTAGAGAATATTATATTAAAAAAAAATTCCATTGCTGCTGTAATTTTAGATACATTCTGATGTTTTAAACTTAATTTGAAATTTTTAAACCGATGCTAAATTGTTAAGACTTAACTACACCATTTATCTTGAATTTTCTCCTTCATTATGTTTATTTTTTAGCTTTGTTCTTCTGTATTTTATCACAGACATTACCTTAAAAAGTCGAACAATCATCATCAATCACATAATCATAAGTCATTTCATTATTGTTTCAATTTAATTATGCATATATTAATTTAATAAATATTTTTATTAAAAAGTTTGCAAACCTAATGTAAATAATAGTCATCAGTATTAAAGTGGTTTGTCATACAATAAAGTAAACTGTTAATACAGGAGAAACATACCTCATAATTTCTGCGAGTCAAAATGTTTTTACCCAGGAAATAATATTGAGCAGTTATACTACTTAACTCTTATCAGACAAAAAAAAATTATTTTTCTATTGGAAAACTAACTTTTATCAGCCTGGTAAAATTTATGCTGCCTTTGTGATACCAGGATAAGAAATGGCATGTTATATCCTAATTGAATCAATAGAATGTTGATCATTTGTTTTATATGTTTTGTGTAAAAGATAAGTATATTTTTTTGTTAACATTTCACATCTAGTCATGTTTATTTATATATATATATATTATTTCCATATATCAAGTCCCAAGCTAACTTAGAAATAAGTGTGCCATGTCCTGTGTTCATTTGCAGAATTATTCTGATATCCTATATACTATTCTTTCATATTGATAATCGTAAAGTGAAAGGGCTGAAAAAGAATTTCTCATGGTTCAATCTTTTTTATTTGATATTATTTTGAAAAGCTATAGCGTATTGTTTTAATTTTAAAATATAACATTTAGGGCATATCAATTTGAAACTAATTGCAATAACTGAAAAATAGTATTTACTATTTTTCATTTGATATAAACAATTACAGACCTGCCAACCTCCAGATTTGAAAAAGAGGGAGACATTTTCAATTATACATATACGATAACAAATGCGCAGCAGGGACAACATTTACTTTACTTAACTCATTACAAAGAAGGTGGAGGGGGCCCTAATAAGACAATCTTTTATTTTGGCTATATTTTTCTCAAATTTTATATTTTTTTTACAAAATAAATGAAAATGTATTGATTTTTAAAGATTGCTTAGCTGGATTTTAAAATAATCGGATCAGTTTTTTTTAAATGCACTTTTTTTAGTCCTCACTCTTCCATACATATTTTATATCTAGACAGTATTACCAATATAAATTACTGACCTACCTATATATATATATATATATTTGTACTTCAGAGCTATAATTTGTGGATTTACATTTCTTCATATATATATTTCTTGATTATAGTTCTTTTCATATTTACAGTTGAGTACTACTTATAAATAAGTTCTATTTACAAATTACATGATAATGTACTTTTACTCCTTTAAAGAAGTTGTTGCAAATTTTGCCAGAAGCAATTGAAAAATCACATGTACAAATGCATACAATTTATCTTTTTTCGAAGCGATAATAAACGAATATTCATCGGAATAAGCCTTGGTAAATACACTCTGGTTCTTCTTTTTAGATTCTTTCGATGACATCAGATCTGGACTGGTGGAAAAAGAAATGCACACACACACACAACAGGGATGAGATTTTTCCGCTTTTTGGTGGATTTCCGCTTTTTTGTTATTTTGGAGAAATTCCACTTTTTTGTCTATTTTTCTCGCAAAATTTCCTCCCCCCCCTCGGATTTCTGATTTTTTTCCCCCCCGCAGAAATTTGCTTTTTCTTCCGAAAATTCCGCTTTTACACAAAGAAAAAGAAACCTTCCTATCTTACATTTTTGAAACAAAATTCTGGGAAAATATGCTCGACCGTGCGGCTTAACTCCACCGGCTAGGAAACTAGCTGATTGATCTCCTACTGACGTTATATCAGCAAACTCTACAAGGATGAACATTCCAACATTCAGTGCCATTCAAAGTATTAAGTACCACTTTTTGCAGAAAACAAAACCTCTGTGGCATATTTTGCAGAAAAAAGATATTTTTTGGAACTTTTTTATTAGCTTTTAATGTGAATTATTTAATAATAATTTAATATTCTTTTTCTTATTTATATGTACTGAATTATAAATATTTAAGTTATTAATTATTATAGTGTAATATTTCCATCATGCTGCATGTTCTGATGTTTTACTTCTTTCACTTATAAATTATGGTACAATTTTTTTGCTCTCGTACGATTTCAGTTTTTGCCAATCTCATCCCTGACACAAACAAAATTTTAAAAAATGTTTCGGCGATACCCTAACACGACACAAGATCAGGTGAAGAGATAAATAAATTCTCCCCGTTTCCTTTCTAGCGTGGTAAACAGTCAAAGCAGCACATGCGCTGAAAACCCATGGCAATAGTCACAAGTCAACAAGCCTGGACATGATACCGTGGCAAAGAGCTAACGAAGAATCCGAAGCAGAATGACGTCACACATTCAAAATTTAAGGAGAATTTGGTTGTGGCAAACTTCTAGATTTTTCCTTTGCTGCTCTTTTACTCCTTTTATTATTATTACTATTTATTTGTTTCGATTTCTCAAAAATACTAAAAAGCTGGTGAGAACCGGGAGGCGGGAGAAATTGTTAAAAAGCTGGAGACTCCCGCCAAAAGCAGGAGTTGGCAGGTCTGCAATTAAAATTAAATTTTCTTTCATATGTGCATTGTTAAACAGTCACAAAAGCAAGGTATTTCATTGGATTCAGAAATTTACAACACAGTCAATGTAATGCCATTATTATGTACCTTCTACTTTTGTCTCTGAAAATATGTATTTACATCATTACAAATTATTTTGCATACATATTTAAAACTTTGTTAATAGATTTCAGCTTTGATTTTTTTAAATTTTAATTCCTGAGCTTATTTATAATATGATGTCATCCCCTACTATTGTGCTATTAAAAATTTGTTATTTATATTTGCCGAGTCAAACTATTGGCAAATTACCCAAATAATTTCAGTTTTATTTAGTTGAGACTGACTGTAGTAATTAATGTTTCAAAGTGCCATATAATTAAATCTGATCAGTCAGTGGAAGCTGATCCAAAATGTCTCTTTTTCCTCAAATTTTCTCTTTACTTCCCATTGTCTGTTATTGATTTTTGAATTAAGTACCTAATTATAAAACATTCAATAATATGCCAGGACATGCAGCTAAATTTTATTTTATTGATCTGTAAAATAAAATTAAGCTGCATATTCAGGTTTTTCAATATTATTGACAACTTAAATCTATCATTAAAAATGGAGAGGCGCAATGTTTTAAAGCGCTTTTGAATAACATTTGAAATGCAGGCCATTTATGACTGCTGTTAATGGCTTCAATGATTTCCTATAGCCTGCAATTTTCTGCTACAACCCATCCCCCCCCCCCACAATCAAGTTAATGATATTAGCTGAGATAATAGTTATTGAAACTACATGTACCTTTACCATACTTCTGCTTGATCGTCACAAGAAAAACTTTGTTATATATTTCATTTTGTATTAATTTCATCTTTAATTTTTAAAAAGATCATATATCATGTTTTGTCTCGGTAATGTACTTTAAATTCGCCAGATTCTGTTGAAAAACGTTTTTTAAAAAAGTTGAACCCTCTAATTGGTCCTAACCCTCGGGTCAGCTTTTTTCGTATTTAGTTTAAAAGTGGATTCATTTTTATATTTTCTAAAGATTCCATGGTAAAATATTGAGTTCAAGTTTTGATTACATATCAAAAAGTACAATTTATCTACTTCAGAAGCTAGCACTTAAATATATTCAGTAAAAATAATTGGCAATGAGAGAGTTAAAAACCAAGTTGTTAGTACCTAAAGGAACACCTGGTGTTTATCATTTATTTTTTCTAGTCATTGTCTTTTTGTTCTAGTCAATTATCAGCCTTTCAAGATTCTTTTCATAACAGAAAAAGAATTTTTATAGTTTTCTCACTTCATTCTATAGGTTTTCTTACTTAAATGCTTCGAACAAAGTATATGTAATTCCCAGTTGTAATATATATTATAAATTTAAAAAAGCAAAACTTTTGTCTGCTTTTCTTTTTAACAAAGCTATCAAATTATTTCCCATCACCTGTAGCACATTTATACTTACGCAATATGCCTATTTGTCAAATATGATAAATAAAAGAATGAATATTCAGTCTTGTAAAACAAATGATATATTTTAGCATTAAAAAACTAATATTTTTGCATTTCATGGAGAGAGAAAAATCAGTTGTATGTACACCTGAATAAAACAATTCAGTCTTTATTTTTTAATAATTTCTTTGTGGATAAAAATCATTGTATAAACATGCTTCACAAAAGACAGCATTTCTATCTTAACATAAATAAGTCATTGTGGGTATGTTCCAGAACTCCTCCCAAACCATTGCATCAATTTCAACCAAACTTTGTATACTTATTATTTAAGATAAGGGGAAGATACCTGTCAACTTTTCAAAGCACGAAAGTTAATTAAACAGTCAATTAAAGTTAACTGAAACCGTTTTTCCACTGTAAGTGCGGAGAAAATTCCCCCCCCCCCCAAGAAAAAAAAAATTATACCATCTTAAAGTTAAAAATTTTACCTTTACAATGATACCAATTTTATATCTGTGAAATTTTTATTAATTTTTCAAAAGTTAATAAATAGTTGATTACACACAGATGATTTTGAAATAAAGCAAATTTAATGATACTCTAGCAATGGTGTAATTACTTTACCATTATTTTTCTGATGTTTCTGTTTATTTTTTTCAAATATCGTTTGGCAATGTTTTCATTGGTTTTAAAAGAATTCTAAAGCTTATTTAATTAGATTTAAAAATCGCTGCAGTTAATATTGCTTGACATCTTTACCTGCATTTACTACGAAATAATAAATATTTTAATTGAAAATATATTATTACTGTCTTAATATTGGCCACAATTCCCTGCAGAATAAGTATCAACACTTGTTTGGAGACTTATGATATCAGTGTCGAATCCAGGATTTCAGTCGGGTGTGTGTGTGTGGGGGGGGGGGGGGGCGGAGGTCATAAAAATTCTGTATTGCCATGACGAATGTCAAACCTTATGGCTTTTGTAAACGAAAACACTAACTTTACCAGGGTGCGTACTCAAATTTGTAGGAAAAAAGTAAGCACCTTAAGGGGGAAAGTAAGGACTTGCAAAATTTTTAATGCCGGTGATCATCTTTTTTTCTTAATTTTAATAAATATTTAAGTAATAAAATATACAGGAGAGAAATTTAGTACCTATCCTACTGTCATGACTAGAATATATCCTCATTAACTTATTACAGGAAAACATTTCTACATGCAGAAAAATGAACCAAAAATGCTTATGCAACAAGATTTTGAGGTACAAAATTATAATGCTAAATCATTAATTTCAATTACTTTTATACATAAAATAGTTCTTGCATGGAAACTCGTAACATCTTTTTAAAAATAATGAGTTTTTAAGCACTTTATACAAACTGTGAATAAAAAGTAAGCACTTTTAAGGGCCTTCTAAAACCAAAATAAAAAGTAAGCAGTTTTTAAGCACTTTTCATGACCGTACGCACCCTGTTTACAGAGTTGACTCACTGACAATAAGAATCATAAATAACAAAACAATACTTTCTATAATTTAATAAAAACACAATGAAATAACTAGGCAAAAAATGCCTTTGACCAATGCTACAAGTGGAATGACTAGAAAAGTAGGAAAATTTTTGAGACCCTGTCAAGCCAGAAAACAATGTCACATTTCTATTATTATTATTTTGAGAAAGGGAAATTAAGAACAAACAGTTGTAGTGATTTTAAATAAAGTCAAGATTTCTAGAGGGCTGGATTTGCCACTGATTTATATATAAATGACACAAGGAAATAATAAACTCTCCTTTTGGAATATATAGTTCAAGTTATGATTCATTCTGAAACTTGTAAGTACATCAATAATAGTTAAGATTCAATGTCCTCAATAGAAGATATTAATGCATGACTCGTAACAAATCAAATAGACAGTTTCTGCTAAGAAAATAAATGTTATAAAATCATAGTAATTTAACTCTTTGCAGCACACTACTCTTTAAAGTTTAAATTAAGACAAAAAAAATTGTAGGCAGTCTATTTAGGTCTGAAGGAGTATGCGGGTAAAATTTCGTAAAGATTGCACTCGCACTGTCCCACTGAAAAGTACGACTAAGCGAGCATTGCAGTGAAGCACAAAAATGAGTAAAAGCTTTCGGATATGAATGAAAAACACTGTATTATACCTGTGTAGCATATTTAACATGATACACCACAAGGAGGCCTGCTACTCTACACACCCCCCCCAAAAAAAGTCTTGGTTATATGATTTTCTATGAGTGAATGAGAAATATTTACAGTTCCACAAAAATAATTACAAATTAGCTTCATGAAAGCTATAATACACTGGTGTAAGAAATTAAGAGAATTTGCAGACTTGGTCGATTATCTCTAGAACTACTGGACCGATTTTAATGAAATTTGATATGTACATACATTGATACAATACAAAACAAATAACCATTCAACAATTGTAATACACACACATGATCGTGCGTAACACTCATTGGAGTCTGAAGTTATGAAACAGCGGTTGCAGAATAAACAAAAAAATGGGTTAATAGGGGGTATGGTCCCCTCTTACAGATATACAGGACTTGCAGCGTGACTTCATACTTGAAATAAGGCAGTTTATCATTTCCTGTGGCAATTGGTCCCACTCGTTCAGCAGCGCTGTTTTCATTTCCTGGATGGTTCTCGGAGGAGGGTTGCAATTGCACTCCCCAGAGCGTCCCAGACATGCTCTGCAGGGTTGAAGTCTGGAGATCTGGCTGGAAAATCCATCCGGCGAATATCCTCACTCTCTAGAAATTCGTCGACCAGAAGAGCTCTATGTGGCCTCACGTTATCATCCATTAAAATGAACTCTGAGCCAACTGCACCCCTGAAAAGGCGAACATAGGGCTCCAAGATCTCATCCCTATACCTCACACCAGTCACAGTGCCTCTTTCAAAGACATGGAGAGGTGTTCGGCCATCCAACATCATGCCTGCCCAGACCATTAAATCCCCTCCGCCATAATGGTCGATTTCGCGGACATTGGAGGGTAGGTAGCGGATCCCTGGTTCTCTCCATATGAACGTACGGCGAGAATCGGTGTTTAGGCTGAACCGGGACTCAGTGAAGAGAACGGTCGCCCATTGATCCATACTCCAATCTCTATGCTCTCTGCACCATGCTAAATGCTTTCCTGTTCGTAGAAGTGAGCGGGACGCAAACAGCAGGTCTTCTTGCTAACAACCCTGTCTCATGAAGTCTTTTGGAAACAGTCACCCTTGATACATGGGTTCCTGTGGCTGCATACAAGTCACGGGAAAGCTGAGAAGCTGTAACACCCCTGTTACGCCTCACTATAATGGACAAATAACGATCTTCTGTAGCCGTGGTGGCTCTTGGACGACCTTGCCCAGGCTTTCTCTCGATGGATCCGGTATCCTGGAACTGTTTCCATAAGTTACACACAACGCTGGGCATTAAATTGAACTCTCTACAAATCTGGACTTGAGATTGGCCTGCTTCTAGCCTCCCCACAATTCGCCACCTCATTCCATCATCTAAACGTTGGTGGTTACTCATTTTTACTGTTACAATTTGAATTTTACCGATTGCTGCAAAATAACATTAAGAAATTCGCTGAGATGTGCTAGCGAACGAAATGCGTCTTACCTTACGCGTGCTTATCAAGCCCGTTTCTCTACTAGCTCTGCCTACACACACGTGTACGCTTACGTATTTGACGTAAAAGATTTGCATTTTCGTCTAGAAGCAGTGGTTTTACATTCAGTTCAGTTCTTTTCATGAAATTCGATAAAATATGCAAATTCTCTTAATTTATTTCACCAGTGAATATAATCAAAATATATCTACACAATTATATAAAATGAACGGTAGCGAAATTCAAAATCGAGAGCAAAAAAAATCGCACATCTCTAAGTAAAGATGACTCGAGCTACTGATAAAAGTCCAGAGACCCACAATGGGAAAAGTCACTTCCAAGAAATCCAACCCTTCCCCGCAATATTCCTTGGCCCGAGTTCATTCCCCCAAAAAAAGATAAAAGTAAAACGTAAACACGCATATTCTCTCTCATAGCATTATGCTGGGCAATATGAAAAGGGCTAGAGAGGCGCAGTGTTCCAGCTCATGGAACATCCCATTTTATTCAATGATTCTACGTATGCTTTTCTGTATAAAAAATTTAAAATAATATAGAATAAATAGTTTAAAGTATAGCCAACAAAATAACAAATTTTTTTCATGCAATTATTTTTACATCGGGAAAAAAAATTAAGACAAAAAAATTCCTTTGAAATACAGGGATTTAAATAATGCATCACACCTAAAGATTATGGATCAGTGTGTTGTTGCCATCTATGCTTAAAAAAGAAAGTTAAAAGTGAATGGTAAACCTATTTTTTTTTTCCCATTTATAGTTGAATTTAATGGTTTGAGAAGCGAATCAAGTTGGGTGTTCCCCCAGTGGCAGCATCGCTGCGTCGTACGTCGCAGATTTTGGACAGTGTCTGCAGATTATTTTGTAAAAAAGTTATGTGCTCATAAAATAAATCGAATCATTAAAAATATCAAAGTTAGTAATCACGCTTGCAAAAGAACTTACATACATACATAACCCACGGCGAACGACTCACCCGAAGGGTTTAGAGTCAGCAAGGATCGACGGGGAAATAACTAGCAGAGCCTTGTTCCGATCCACGGAGCAAAAGAACTTGACAATTGTTATAAAACGCACATTGAATCCTCTCGCCCTACAGCACTCATCGCCCCCCCCCCTTCTTCCCTATGCTGAAAGGGCTACCCTAGCGACTGCGATTTGACCTCGAAGTACGCTAGGGGCCTCATATCAGTATTGGTCTCGGCCAATGTTTTCTACGCGTCTCATTCCGATACGTTTCTGGCACGGAGCTTTTGGTTTCTGGAAATTACACGGCGTTTTTACTTTGAGATGGATGCGTAAATAGATAAAATTCGTTGATTTGATTGCGATGGTTCATTATTATGAAAAAACTTAAAGCAGCATTATTTACACCATCATGAAAATAAACCTCCGAAGTTTCGATCGATATCTACGCCTGCAATTCAATCATTTTTTACAAACGGGAGTGGGGGAAAAAAAATTCTGAAATTGATGAAGACGAGGAACAGAGTTCAAGCCAAGATTAGCCAATTTTAAACGTTCTAAGCCCGATATTTTGGGAGATGAGGAAGAAGAAATTATTCCAGAACAGATGGACACTATCAAAATTACCAGGGAAATTCCGGTTTCCCTCGAGTCGCCCAGTCACGGTGTCACAGAATTTGCAGCTGAAATTAATGATAAATCAGATAAATGTGCTAATAAGTTTCAAAGTTTTTGTTTCATAAAAAAAAGCAATTATTTATCGCATTTCAAATTAAAAACAAACAAGAAAGACATTTTTTGACATACTTAACTTTTTTTTTACAATAAACAAGAGGCATAAATTTTTAAATAACATATGTAATATAAAATAACATGTAACATATTGAAGAATATTTCATTTATATGAACTAGTGAAGTATTCTTTTGAAAAAAAATCACCAAAACCGAAAGACGCCAAGTCCTGTGTCTAAAACGGAAAAGTACCCAAATATAATTTTCTGCATAGGTATTTGTGTAGTATGCTTAATTTTACTTCTGAAACAACTTGATACTTCATTATTGTTAATCATCTTCCCAGAGAAAAAATTAATCTTCATATGCTTTTGTTTATTAATTTATACAATTACATTATACAAATAATAAAGATGTTATAATGTTTTTAATTTATATTTGTCGCATTTTAATAGTTGTAAGTTGATATAAGTATTTAAAAAAAAAGAAAGCAAAACATTTATAGTCGCGCACTTATTCTGCAGACTATTTTTAAGAAACCCAACCTCCGTTGCAGAATGTTGAAAAGTATTCTGCCACTGGGGGTGTTCCATGCATTGGAACACTGAGCAACAAAGGGTTAAATGAATACTAAAAAAATCTTAAAATTTCCAAAAGTTATGCTGAAAAAACAACAAAGAAGCTAAGTTATCTACACATATACTCTTGGTACTAAAAACAGCAGAATTCCCTATAAAACAGAGAAAAAAAGTAAACAAGAATAAAAGAAAATATTTATTTACTAAATTTGTAGAGATAACTAGTGATAATGACATTCACATATCATAAAATTTCCTCTTAATAATTTGAATATGTTATTCCTTTTTTATGTATTTACGGCTCTTTCTTGGTTATCTCTTGTATCATTTTCGCAGTATTCTTTGTCTTCTAATTTTACTTTTCGGATATAGAAAGGTGTCCTATCTCCTTTCACAACTTCACTAGTAATTTGTACAGTTGCTATGTCAGAACCAGGAATTTCAAACATTGCTTCTAATAGAATGTTTTCCTAAAATAAATAAATCAACAATTAAAAGGAGATGCAAATACATTTTCATTAATAACTAAAATTGACTTATATACATAATTATAAATACAGTTTAGCATAAATTAAAAATCAAATATAAACTGCTTTTAATTTTAAATGTTATTTGCCTTGAATAATTATGCATTTTTAATTAATTGCAAATTATTCTACTTTAATTGTAATCTACTGATTATATTCTGTAAAAGTAATACAATACGAATAATGATCAACCAAAACTTTGAATGAAAAAGTATCAAACATTTGGCAACTACCTTCTCAACTGAAGAAAAGTCTATAAATTTTTCCTATGATTTTAAAGAAACTACTAAATATAGATATTTTTTTAAATACATCATTACAAAGCATACGAAAGTGAACCTTTCCTTAGTTGAGAGCAGAAAGCAAATTTCAAGTGTAATACTGCAGGACTGTTTCTATTTTTAAATCAGATTTTATTTGTTGATGTATATTATTTTGGTATCTCTGAGTAGTCACTTTTGCCCCCCCCCCCATTTTGTATATAAATTTGGATTTTCATCCTTTTTAATTGTAACTCGCAAATGTCTTTGAGTTTGTTATTTGCCTATGTAACATGCAAAGTTATATTTTATATAAAAAATTTAATAACTGCAATAAAAAAAAATTTTAATGTTTCCACATACAACTTTTGCTAATGCCAAAACTGAATGATCCATCCCTGTGTATTTGGAAACATACGCCAAATTTTTAAATAAAAATAATTAAATTATTTATAATGATAATTTTTACTCAAAGCTACTTCAATAGCTATAACTAAGATTTCTCAATAAAAATTACCATAATAGCTCTCAGGCCACGAGCTCCAGTTTTTCTTTCCATGGCCGAATGAGCAATTGTTTTCAAAGCATCATCGGTGAAAGAAAGTTCAACCTATTTATAAATATTAAAAATGCATAAGTAATGTTTGTCTTCGATATATATTTTGCATATATTATATATCTCCCTCCATGCTAACAACATTTACAATTCACATATCAATATGTTAATTTTATTAACACAAAAATCTGCTCTAAATGCATTAAGCATCCAATGAGGAACACTTATTCCAGTATTTGTACAGAATATTATAAATAGCTAATCAAAAAATACTTAAAAATTTCAAATAATCCTTATTTGGAGAAAGGTCCATACTTTCCATTTAATGCATTCCTAGTAAGTCAAAAAATTTATTCAAATGCATAATATCTACTCTTAACTCTATCGATACAGGATCGTCCCTTCCAACTAAAGACGGTGGACGTCCGAATATCACTGTGAAGTTTCCACCCCTTTCGTTAAGTGTGATTGATTTCATAACTGCAGTGCGCGCTTCCTTCGTTAGAGTGGCTCGCCCAGAAGGGTTTGGGGAACAGGGGAGGGGGTTCATAGAATTCGAAGAGTGCCAGGTGTCATTATGGTTTTTGAGAAGGGAAGTGAATTTCCCTTATCTTTGAAACAGCAACTCGGGTGTTCCCATATTTTGAGGTCTCTCTATTCAAATGGTCTTAGGAATCAGAGGGTTAAGAGTTATATGCAACATGTAAATTAATATTATAAGAAATACAGCCGAACGTCGCAAATCCGGAATCGTCGGGACTTCAGCAATTCCGGATCTTAGATCATTTCAATATTAAGAAGTGAATTTACCATCATAAAACACAGAATTCAATTTAAATTTTTTAAAAAAGTTATTTATTACTTGTTTTCTTTGATTTATAAACATAATTAATATTATTTCTTATTAATTTTAACATTTTTACAAAACATTTAATTTAAAGTGAGTTGCTTCATTAGTTTCGGTTTTTAAGTAATTTCTCTTTTATTTTATGTATCGCCATTATGTCTGACTCCGAAATAAAGTCCCTTTGCTCAAGTCCTTTTATTGCGGTGTTCAACACTTCCACTAAACTGTCAATTGGTATTTTATCTTCCACTTGTGTTTCTTCTTCGCTCTCCTTGCTATCGGATACTGAAGTTTGGGAGTTCATCAACACCATACTGCATATTTCGACATCAGTGAGCTGACACTCTGTCGGGGCTTTATCGTCGCAATGCAGTACTTCAAAGGCGTCATCCTCGGCAATTTCTTGTTCTATTGACTTGATGTACTCAAGTAGTTCAAAAATTTCAGCTTTTCTTTTGAGATCCTAACATTAGGATTACAATACCCCCCCCCCCCCCCTCGGGTAATACCTTCGTCGCACATCAAGATTGTGCATGTGGTTAAACCCTTCCCTCCCCAGATGGTATTACGACGGTTTCTGCTGACTCTGGGCACGATTTGGTAGATAAAGTTAGGACACATATATATTTTTTTTGGGGAGTTATGGAATGAAAAAGGTCCGGATTTTGGACGTCTGGATATGCGACGTTTGACTGTATTACAATCACAGTTTAGGAAGTAAAACTGAATAAAACACTTTTTGTTTAGCCTCAGGTTAAGGAAACTACAATTTTCTCACAAGGGGGGGGGGGGTATTTATCTGGTATATAGATCCTTAGCAATTTATATACAAAGTATTAACAGTAACATGTACGTCAACAGATTGATCATTTTTTAAAATTAAATTGTTACATTTACTTGAAATAATTAAACTTGTATTAGTGAGGGATGAAATAAATGTATAAGAAAATTATTTCCCCACAGTTTCATTAGGAACTTTCTAAAAATTCCTGCTGGAAAATTATTCAACTTCCTGCCAAAAAATTATGGGTAAATCTCCAAATAATTTTTTCAGTGCAGAAATCTACCAATTTGCAGAATTTTACCATTTCTGTTCTTATTTCCTTCTAATTAGTGTTATGAAATAAAGCAGGTCAAAGGCATATTTGTATTGCTTCACCATGTTGTAAATAAATTTTACTAAGCACAGTAGTAAGAAGAATAGTAATTGGTAGCTCTAATAAAAAGATTTAAGGGATGTACTCTTTCTGAATCGGTTTTAGAGCAATAAATTTAATAGAAGAAATGGGAAATTATTGAAGACTACTATATTTCTTTGCAAGCAGGCAGAATTTCATTTTTCAGGCTGCATACAATTCCCCTTACAATATTTAAAATAAGTGAAATGTTTAGAGAATTGATTTATATTTTAAAAAATAACAATTTTTTTAAAACTATTAATTATTATTTCATCAGTCACTTAAAAAGATTAATTTTCTTTCAATTAAAAAATACATACTTTGTCCATTGTAAATAGCATCTTGAATTGTGGAACCAAGGCGTTCTTAGGCTCAGTTAAGATTTGTACAAGCATTTTTTCATCTAGACTGTGAAGAGGTACAACAACCGGGAAACGGCCAACAAATTCTGGAATCATACCAAATTCAATAAGATCTCGAGACTCCACATAACGTAATAAAGCATCTTTCTCGGCATTGTCTTCAGCTGCTGAACTTATTGTGGTGAAATTGGCAATGTCAGCTGCAGATGCTGCTCTTCTACCGGGAGATTCAGAAACCGGTGCACCAAAACCAAGGTACTGTTTTTTAAAAAATCGACGAGGAAAAATTATTAAAACATAATAATGGTTAGACTTCATGAAAAAAGGACTATTTTATATTTCAGAGCATTATAAATATCATAATTTAATTTATTGCAAACTAAGTAGATGATATATCAGTAAAAACTTTCATGTACACTCTAGAGGATTGTGAACAACTCTTCTGCCATATAATTAAACTGTAAATATGAATTAAATGTTAAGGAGAGTAGTATTTTTAAATTAGAATGACATCAACTGGAATAAGTGCCAAATGAGGAAATACTATAAAATTATGATTTTACATTGCAAATTTGGTGTAATATTGCAAGTTTTGGAGCAAGAAAAAGAGATAAACTTTGCTCCAATAGTTATGACTTATGATCAGTGCTATCAAATCAGCAGAAAGCTTTTAATGGTATCTTATAGTTAAAAATTAAACATAATAAATTTTGGCCAATTGTCTCAATCTTCATAGCATTTATATTATTGTAATCCCAGAGTGTCAAGATATATTTCATCAGTTCTTGTAGCCATTATCAAACAGTTTTCATAAAACTGTTTACAAATTCATTACCCAACATTCTGTAAAAATTCTTTCACTATAAGATTACTTTCCATACTACAGACATTAATGAGCCATACATTTAATGCACACAATGCTTTGAATTATCAATTAAAAGCCTTTACCTTTTCATTCTTTCGTCTGCTAACGATCCTATCAAGACCATTGAAGGCTCCAGATGCAACAAAAAGGATATTTGTGGTATCCACAACAACAGTTTCACCTCTTAATTTTCTAGAATTTCTTTCTGGGACATTAACCAACGCTCCTTCCAGCATCTTTAACATTCCCTAAAGTGCAAACAAATATATATATATATTCATTTTTAAAAATCTTTTATGAAATAAAAATTTGAGAAAGTTAAATAATAAATGACAATGATTAGACAAATGTTTTGTATGTAAAAAGGAAAAACATTTGTCATTAAAAATATGACAATTTTCATTTAAAAAAACAGACTAAATAATTAAATTTCAATAAGCTGCAGAAAATTCATTCAATGCTAATTCCAAAATAAAGCAGGCTTTAAGCAATAAATATCTTATACATAAAAAGGAATTTTTCTTTGAAAATCTTTCATAGTTCGAATATATTCAAAATTAAAATGTATATTTTAACCAATATAAAATTCTGAAATCTCTGCAAAATAGATTAAACAATATATTTCAACCCAGTATTATAGTTCAGAAACTTTATTTAAAGTTACATAGATATAAATTTTAAAAAAATTAGCTTGTAATATAAATACAAAAATCTGATTAAAAATAGCAAATACCAAAAATACAATAAATTATTACTCAAATTAAACACAAAAAGATACACGATACTCTCAAATAAAGCCAGATATCAATTACATTTCGTAAGTTAAAAGTTACAAAAACTTTGCCAGAACTCTAACACATACTTGCTGCACTCCTTCACCACCAACATCGCGCAACTGGTGAATACCTGGAACTGCTCCGATCTTGTCGACCTCATCCAAGAAAACTATGCCTGAAATTAAAATAAGAATTTTTGAGTAATTATATTCTAAAAAATGTGCACTGATTGTGTATAATTATTTTTCAAGGAAACAATTCATAACTAAAACAAATGAGTTTTCTTAACTTAGAGGCTATAAAAAAATCATGCTTGTTATTTATAATTACTCCAATAAAGTTTCTATAACTTGAATATTATGTAACTAGAAAATCACCCATCATGGTATGACGGATGCAAATTGCCTCTTCATTCGAAAGATTTCCCGTCAAATTTGATGTGTTTATATAAATAATAATAATAATAATTCGATAACCATGAAATTCTCAGCTTGTCATGAGCAAGTCAAAAGTTAAAATTTCAAAGGAATTCTTTTTCAAAATTCTAATCAAAACAAAGCATTTCTCTGCTTGTCAAATGTTGCCAAAAAAATATTATCAAATTATATCATCACAATTGCAATAAATAATCAGACGCATCGTGGCATCCAAACTGATATACCACTGACGTGATTTACTACTTTCTATTACAAAACGGAAATTAATTTGAAATACATGATTAAGATAATTTAAAATTTCTCGGGAACTATTGATCATAGCCAGATATATTTTATATCAATCTATAGCAAATTTTATTTCACTATTTTAGAGCTATTAAATTTGAAATTAGAATGACAATTACTTTTTAAAATTTAAAAATTACTGAAATTAGGTGCTATAACAATGAAATAATGCTGTTTAGCGTCTTGCAGTGCTATGCCGCGAATTTTATTCTTGGTGACATCAGAGCATTAACGGATCAGTGAGAGACAGATCTGGGCTATTATATTAGTAATAGCTTGTTTAAGTAAGGAAGATCAAACAAACCTTGCTGAGCTTTCTCAATGTTATAGTTTGCATCTTGGAGTAATTTAGCAATCACAGATTCAATATCTTCACCAACATAACCAGCTTGAGTTAAAGTTGTACAATCACAAATAGCAAAAGGAACATCCAGACAACGTGCTATGGTTTGAGCAAGTAAAGTTTTTCCTAAATTGGGGAAAAAATTCAAGCAATAAAATTAAGAAAAAAACAAATAGTTCAGGATAACATATCTACTCTAAAACTGATGCAATAAACGAAACATTTTAACCCTTTAAAGTTCAGTGGTTTCACAGTGAAACCACACACACACACATTGAGTATTTTTTTTACTGTGCATGGGTGAAACGTAATTTTTCTTTCATAAATCACGAGCCAGATATATAGGTTAACTTATATAAAAATTCCAGTTCAATACCGTTAGTATTCACAAAGATATCGTCATTGCAAGGGCTAAATTGCTTTCGATCTCCATGAGAAACAAAATAATGAGGGTTCTTGCACAAATTGGTGCTTTTTAAAACTGAATCTTCAAAAGTAATATTGAATTTTATTAAGGTTGAACATCCTGAATACTCACATATACTTATAAGTTAAATATATAATTTAAATGGCATTTCTGTTGGGTTCACACAATTGACAGCACTGGTAAAGCGTGCATCACTGTATTTATATTTTTGCTTTAAGAATTGTGAACCTGGCATTTTCCATTCAAGTTTCAGTTCCGATGTAAAAAATTCATGGATAATGCATACTGTAAATAAATGCATTTTCAGTTTTGTAAAAGAGTAGTTATTTTTTGATTGAAACTACTTTCTGTTGAGTCAGGGACTCAAAAGTATGTTTGCTTAACTCTTGTGAATTAATATCTTGAACAGTTTCACTTTTTTAAAAAAAGGTGAAACATTAGTTAAATTTAGCGGAGATTTCGGTGAAATCTTGGTTTACTCCAACAATTTCGATGATAATTAAAAAAAAGGAAAAATAGCCCGTCTCTGTTCATTGGTCTCAACGTGAAACAACAAATTTTTTTGAAAATAAAAAATGCCAATTTTTTTCTTTTACATATTTATGAACAGCTACAGGTCTAATACTCATTTTTGAAGTAAATTTAGTAATTTTAGAAACGAAACATATAGTGAACTGGAAAGGGTTAAATACTTAACATTTATGCCATTAAGTTACTAACCACTTATAGAGTAAAAATTCAGTGTTATTTGAAATTAAAAAACATATATATATGAACAATCTTAGTGAATTTCAGTTATTTTAAATTTCAATAATACATCCTGTCCACTCTCTTTATGTATAAATAAAATAAAAACTATTACATTTATAAGAAATGCAATATAATGGGCTTATTTTAAATCCTACACACATGTTTGGTGTCATTCTTTTCAGAATTTATCCAATTTCAGTGATCAAATTTGAGAATTTTATTACATTTTAACATAATAAACCAAAATTTGCAAATACTAATAAAGAAAGATAGCAGTTTTTGCATTTTTTTTATCCACAGGTAAATAGAATTACCAATGTTGCTGAATTTTGAAAGGTTTTAGTTGAATGATTCATCCTATCAGCATTTTGTCCTCAAACAAATTTATTGATGATCTCAAACTGAGATAGTCTTGGATTAAATAATAACCCGTTACGCTGATTTTAAATACAACTATGAATAGTGCTGAACTCATAGATATATCTTTCTCTTTATTACAAGCTTTCTTAGCTTAGCAGATGGTCAGTGAGGTAAATGAAGCCAAAAACAAACTATGACTGCCACAAAGTGGCATATTCTGTGAATACATATTCATATGTAAAAATGTCTTCTGCACTAATAAATATAAATATTTGTCATATAATATTGTCATATTTCAGATATACAAGACAAAAAAAATTATGAATTCCAATTGCACTTTGAATTTTACAAATATAATACTTCTCATAAGTAAATCCCTCATAATAAATATAGTAATTACTGTTAATAAGGAGAGAAAAAGTTATCTGTCATGCCTTTAACCCTTTGAGGATGACTGTCACATGGTTGTGCCAGTTGCTTGGCACATTCTCTCCCGACTGTCACAAATACATGCCGGCTCTTATGGCTTTTAGCTAACGATTGTCGGCGTGTCACCAGCTTTAGTGCAATTAGGCTTAAATAGTACAAGTGTGCCGAGCCTGAGAAGCCACACGCTTTGGGAAATGTCGGCCAGTCCTCAAAGGGTTAAAGGATAAAGGCTAATATTGACCATCTTGAAAAATGACTAAAGCTTCTTTACTTCCGCATAATACAGCTACACACACTCATTTCAAATATGATTACAACACTTTTAAAGCTGCTTTTACAGTCTGTTCTGGCAGATGAATGGAATTTATGAGGTGATTATGTCAAAGAGTATCATAATAATTAAGGTAGAACTGAACCATCATACTTCATAATGGAATCCTATCAATGTTATGCAATACTTAAAAATGTCAGGCAAAATAAATGTAAAAAAAATTATGTTTTATTATAAACTTAATTCTCTTACCTGATCCAGTAGGTCCTAATAAAAGAATGTTACTTTTTTCTAATCTTAAATCATGACTCACATTATCCAATATATCAGAGCCACGTGTAGTTTTTGTATCACTTTCTTGATTTACTTGCTGCTGCTGGAAGCTCACTCCAAGAGCATTACTATGAGAAATTCCAGACAAGTGTAGCAAATCTAAAAATTTAAATTAACATGATAAAACATGTTATAACAAGCTTGAAATAAATACTATAAAGAAAAATGCATTTCCTATTCCTATATTACGAATTCTGCTAATGTAGTTTTATTTCAACAGTTTATTTTTTAAAAATTGAAATTTCTGAATAACTTCAATTCAGCTTTCTATTGCTAATATAAATTTGAATTTCATTTTAAAAAGTAGGTTAAAACACCCATCTTTAACTTTAGGGAAATTTCGAAATTTAAGTTAAAAATGATGTACAAGTTCATTAAAGTTTAAAAACAAATTTATCATACTATTTCATCTTGTATCATGTTATAATCAATTGTTTCAATCCATGTTAGTTTATTTCTGGAATAACTTTGCTTTTAGTGATTTTTAAACTTAAATTTTGAGAGACTTTTGCTATAGTTACCTGGTGCATGAAAACCTTGAAAGATTTAAGTATGCCATGTTTGATCCTGAACTTTCTTAAACTTTGTATCAGTATTCTTAGCCCCAAGGTTAAGAATACAGAATAAAAATGGATCCACCAAATCTTTCATAGCACCTTCTTCTTTCAGTTTATTGAAAACAAAATTTGTTGGCCTAAAACATTTCTCTAAAATTCGCAGAGTAACCACTTAAAACTGAATCTCTTTTCATTAATCTTAACATAACTCATTTTTTTTTTTTTTTTTTCTAAATTTTGATGACAAGATGAATTTTTCTGATGAAAAAAGGCAAGTATTTATTTTAGGATATTTTGAATGAATGAAAAATAGAATTCAACACAAAACATTCATGCATATGTTGGTTAAATGTAAGGTTAGTTCAGAATGTGAATGTTACATTTCAAAACACTTGCTCAAATGTTAATCGAACCGTCTATTAACTTTGTGCAGCATATCTCTATTTGTGTATCAGTCTGCATACAAATGACATACATTTCTGCAATTTACTGTTGCGTCCTAAAAATGAGGAATGTTTCTGGACTTGAAATTTAGAACTAAGAGGAATATTTCATGGAAGTTAAGTGACTTAATAAATCTGTAAAACATACCAATAAAAGTTTAAGATACAAGAACAATGAAAGCATTGTAACTAAAGCATACATATATGCTTTCCAATATTGTTTATGTGATGCAGATATGAAGACACTTCTTTCATTCTGTGCACATGCTACAAAATTTTGATTATTTTTTATGTTATTATTTCAGAGTAGCATTTTGTGTGGGCATTTGTTAGAACTAATTAAAAAAACTATATAGCCTGATACTAAGTACCTCGAGGTGTAAAGCCTTGTGTATTTTCTGCCATTGAACTTTCTTGTCTTGTTACAGAACTAGAATGTGGCATATTATTATAAATCCTTTTATAATGATTATAGACAGCAACAGAAAGAACTTTTTTGGCATAATCTTGTCCAACAACATGCTTATCCAGATATTCATATATCTAAATGGGGGGAAAATCAGTAAGGTATAAACATTTTAGTAATCAAAGCATATAAAAATGTTTATATATAAATTATACAACAAACTTTCATTATGTTTACAAGATGTCCAATTTTGCAACATACAATAGCATAATTTTAATATAAATGAAATTAAGTTAAAGTTAACGTCAATAAAATTAAGTTAAAGTTAACATAAATAAAGTTAAGCACAATGACATCATATTATCCTAAAGTGAAAAATGCCATGTTTTGTTTATTCACCTCAAGAAAATTCAAAATGTTTTTGCTAGATAGAGTAATTTTCATATATATACTATTTCAAATAATGCAGTAGATAATCATCCAAAGAACTGTTTTTGATCTTGAGTAGATAATAAGACTTACCCAGGAATCTGCTATTCATCTTTATATGTGAAAAATATAATTATTTTTTTAGCCTGTATTCTTGAAATAAGTAGTCCTATCTTAATTATCTTATAATTGAGAGTCCTATCTTAACTATATTAACTATATCTACTATTATTAACTATACAGATTTGCACATGGTTTTTATCATTAACTATCTGGTTTAAGAACAGTAAAAATTAATTTACAGCAAAAGACAACCAAGCAGGAAAGATTTTTAGTGTTTTTTATATCAGTATTTATTTCTCTTAATTCTAATCCTTTATAAGCATTTTATTACTTCCAGAGAGGTGAATTTATACTAAAAAGATTAGATCACATTATGTAACTGAATGTTTGAAATACGAAACTCCATAAACTCCACTCCAATGAATTTTATGACACCACTGATATAGTTGAAAGAAAAGTTTAAATTCAGAGGAAAGGGTTTAAATTCCAAGATGTCCAGAGCCAGGTAAAAAATAATACGGGTCAAAAGGCAACAGCAAAACAGTGCTTTTAATAATAAAGATTTTATTATTCAAAATTGGCATAAATGCTTCTCTTTGGTTCAATAATCATTCTGAAAGTTTCTCGCATTTAAATTGTTGAACCAAAACTGATTACATAATAAATATTAATGCAAGAACTTAAAAACTATGTTCATAAGCACCAAACAACTATTTCTCAACTAGAACTGCATTTTAAATTAGAAAGACAGAAATAGAAGTATCTTAAAAATTTGCAATGCTACAAATCTGTATCTGCCTCCCTTAAAATTGAGGTAGGATTTTATTTTTCCTCCCTTTATTAAAATAATTTGGAATTTCACCAATTTATGACATAATAGGTTAAAAATCCAAGAAACCAACAGTATTTTTTCTTTTCATTTCGTCTACAAACTGAACATTAAAGTTTTTTAGTGTTACAATCAAATATAACAGAAATGCCAGCAATAAAGAAAACTGAATGTTGATGGAAAATAAATTGTTTTATATTAATTTTTCTAGTAAAAAAAAAGCAATGAGATATCTTGAAAAATTTTATAACAAACAAAAGCGAAATAATTATTTTATAAATAAATTAAATATTTTTATTAGCAAAAAATGTCTCGCATTTAAAAATTATTAAAAAAATTACAACTTTTGATGTAAAATATGCAAACTTAAAATAAGAGTTTCAAAATAACATTAAAAGCTAATTATTAGTAGCTAACCTTTTTTGGTGGAGGTGGAGGGCGTCTCTGAACAGCAGTCCGATCACTGGCTATTTGATGCCGTCCTTCCTTTACTGATCTTTTAGAATCAGCATCAGAGAGAATAATAAAGAAATGCTGGCAACTGTCACACTTCACAAATCTACTTGAAGCTATAAAAAAGAAAATCAAAAGAATAAATTAATCACAGCTTTATAGCTATACAAATTTATGAACCTTAGATGTTATCTCTCTTTTCTATACTTACGCTTTCTAACAAATAAAATCCAAAACAACACTTAAAATTAATTAACCAAGAAAACACAATTTAGTGTCCAACAGTTACAGGTACAAATATAGTTTTTAAAGATACACAATTGTCAAAATTTAATTAGTAATATATAGGAAGCTACAAAATATTGTTGTTTCAATACTTTAAATTTAAATTCAATATTTTCTGCATGGGTCTTTTTCAGTAATGAAATTTTGGGAGAGAAAATTTAGCTTTCAAACAAAACTTTTTGTTTTAAAACAGATAAAATTTGGGCACAAAAAAAAAAGACTCGAAATGAAAGCAATAATGCAAGGTTTCCAAGACAATGATGACTTACTGACGAATGTTTCAACATGGCTGCAAGGCGTACCACATTTAGGGCATCGCAGTTGACCATCCCGCCCATTTCCATCACTACCTTTAGATGTAGATTTCTTTCCATTGCCATCTCGATTCTTTACACCACCAGAATCTCCTCCACCACCGGTCGTACTTCCAGAAGAACAAAATGACCGAGAAAGAGTAACATACTGCAGATGCTTATTATGGAGCCTTACTTTTAATTGAGAATTATTCAGAAGTTTGTTTAAACCTGAAATCAATAATTTATTTTTGAGGTTAGAAAAGGCAACATTAATTATGTTTATATGAATATACACATATCACTTACTTAACTTAAAAAATAAAAAATTATTATTAATTCCTAATATTAATATTTAATTATTGCTCATACAATAATGATTTATTCAAAGTTTTAACTTAAAAAAAAATAAGTTACCATTAATTTGAAGCTGTAAGAATTATTTATAACTTAATCTAGAACATCACATACAGTTACAATAATATGACTAAATTTAACAATTTCATACATAAAAAAGTGTCCTTTTCTTTCAAAAAATTTAGGAAACTTCAAATTTATCTGAATTAAAATAAACATCCAGAAAATTGGAATAATACTAAAATTACAATAGTTTAATTAATGTTCCATTTCACAGTTTGAAGGTAAACCGCAGAACTGTGAGTTATGATTGGATAACAGGAAAAATAACCATGCTGATCTAAAAAATCTGTAATTCTAATATGAAAATATAACATTTAGAATACACAGAAGGTATGACAGAAAATTTTTTTAATTTATGAATTGTATCTAATTATAAAAACATTACAGCTAAAATTCATAAATTATCAATAAAATTAGCACAATATATTACGAAATCACTTTGTAGTTAAAAATGAACACTCTCAAAATGTAATCATAAACAATGACTGATTACGTCATGAGTTTTTAAAAATATTTTAAACAGAGTTTTCAAAACTTAAACTTTATTCATCTTTATTTCAGTAATAGTTTTAGTTTGGCAATAATAAAAAATAACAGTTATGTAATTTCAATTTTGCCTAGATTCTACAAATTACCACAAAAAACTATAAAGTAAGCATCTTTATCAAAAGATCATTAAGATAAGTGAAAGACAAAATAAAATTTCCTCCAAATTCCTAGAAAAAAAAAGACAGAAGGCTGTCTTTTTCAAACAGCAACTGATATTAAAGGCTTAGGACTACTTTACTCGTGTGACTCTTTTCCCGATTTTCAATTTTATTTATTTTTTTTGTAGCTTCTGTTGTTACCCTTTATCTAAAATAAGACATTAGTTAGGTTTTTAACATATATAGTTACCGAGATATTGAGGATCGCATCAACAATTCATGCGTATTCTTGCCCAAATTTGCGACTCAGTAATCGCTGAACTACAATTCCAATTTTCAATTTTATTTTTGTAGCTTCTGTTGTTTCCCTTTATCTCGAAAATAAGACAATTATATTTTTAACATTTGCAGTTACCGAGATATAGAGGATTTCCCATACAACGTTCTTGGTGCCGTTTTGCGTGCGAATCAAATTCCTTCCTGACACCCCAATGGGAGGAATGTAGTCCTACATTAAAAATAATTTGAAACTTTTTCAACTACACTGAACTCAAAAGACTTATTTCCAAAATAATTTTATTTAGTACAACTAAAATAATAATTCATTTCTTTCTTAAAATGCAAGGATACCCTAGAAAATTCCAATTTTGCACTACAATTATTTTTGAATAAGAGTAGGAATTGCAGAGTGATCAAGCTGAAGCGGACACCACAACTTAAAACTCAAACGAGCATGCGAGGCTCAGTGACAGTTTTGGTAAGCAGAATTGCCACAGACAAACGTCGCCAAAATTTTAATAAATATCTGGTTATATAAACTGAGCCACCTTCAATATACTGACAAATATAATGTGCAAGGAAATATATAACCAAGAAGCAAAAGGATACACAATGAAACGGTACAGCTTTGATATATGGCATCACTGGCAATAATTTTGTTTTGGTCACTTTTTCAACAGCTTCAATATAGGACCCCATTGGCGATATTTTGCTTTGGCAACTTAACGATATGTTGTTTGGTTAGGCGACAAAAAGTCGCCAATACAAGATTATCGCCAGTGATGCCAGTAAAGCTGTTCCAAAGAAGCATAATTTAACTAGTATACTAAAGGTTTTAAAACATATTCAGCACATGTAGGAAGATATGCCTAAGAGCAGAGCATTGAACCAAATACTCACATTTTTTAGTGGTGTGCGAAACAGCCCCTCTTCTTATTAGATAAATACAACAAAATGACATTTCAGAAATTAATTTTTCTTAGCTGTACTACCTATAAAATATTAAAAGAAATAGACAGTTTTAAATATATCAGTTCATTAAATAAGAGATTTGTAAAAGTATTCATAAATGAGCATTGATAAATATGAATGCATACTAACAATGAATAAACTATACACTGATTGCTGATAAAAACTTAATTATTTATTTATTCCATTGAGTTCTTAATGTTAATGCTGACTAATATTGACATTCAAACTTATATATTCAGTTGCTGTATTTTTACATACAAATTAGGGATGCAACGAATATTCGGTTTTCGGTCTGTTCAGGCCTTTTGTGAATATTCGGCAAACCAAATAATACTCAGGTTAATATATTTTTTTTAATGTGATTTCAAATACACAGTTAACAAAGAATATTACAGAATTACATTTCAGTACATTTATTGTCAAAAAATCTCCTAACATTGACCCAATTTTAAGTTGTGTAGGAGTATTTCATAAAGTTACACATAATTTATCATTAAAAGCCTGAAATTATTATGTAAGAACAATAATTTCCCAGCATTTTCAGAATGAAGTCTGTTTTGTTTGGTTTCATACACAATTCAACAACAACTAGGTATGTAGTGAATATTAAGCATTAGGTCTATTCGGCCCTTTCCTGAATATTTGGTCTGGATGAATGCTAAACAGATATTTGGCAGGATATATTCAGGATGAAATGTTTTTAAAAAATGCTGTTTTAAATATATTTAATAAAGAATATTGCAGAATTATATTTCAGTGTGTTTATTATAAAAATAAAACTAATATTCATCCAATTTAAAGTTGCATAGTGCATAAGTGTACTTAATGATGTTGAATATCATTTATAGAAGACTGTTCCATATGGTTTCATATATATTGCCAGCTTCAGAAAATAAACGGTCACTATGTAATGCATACAGGTGCTGAAAGATATATTCTTGTTAAATTTGCGAACTTTGGAAATCTTTCCACATTTCTCCCCCACCCCATCAATTAAGTATATAGACACTCTGTCCTATCTATTAGAAATTCTTCATCAAAATAGGAATTTACTTCAAGTAATTTTAATTTATCCAATTAATTTTCTTCTGTGCTTGTCATTGCCATTTTTTGCAATGATGACTTTTATTTCTTTGAAGCAATCCCAAAATGAAGAGTTTCTCATTTCTTATTATTGGAATTAAGGGTATTAAAATATTACAAATTGACATACAGGTTAATAACATTTTTTTAAATACCCAAATAATAGAAACTCAATTTTATTTAATCATAATTTTTTTCATTTAAAATTTGAAAAATATTTTATTCACAATCAAAAGTGAAATGTTTTAAAAAATTTAGTTTTCAGCCATCAAATATTCGGTATTTGATCACTCAGCGAAATCACTATTCATTACATCCCTAATATGAATTCAAAACTTTGTAAGGCAACATTTCATTCAAGTTCAATTACTAAACATAGCTTGACAACAAATGCTAGATCCGATCATTATACAGAACAGAACATATCTTTTATCAAAATTTCATAATGCACAAATAAAACCAATGCAGTAATAAATGTGGAAAGGTTCACAGAAAAATTTGCATTAAAATATTATCAGAGGAGCTGATAATCAATAAATGTAAAGAATTAATTTATCGACAACATATATGTAGCACTAATCTCTTAAGCCAAGGTGTTACTATGCACACGGCTCACTTTAAAAAGGTCCAAAAAAATTCAATGTTATTTCATAATTATTTATAATAAAGTAAACACATTAAATAAAACATTTCTTGATTCACATAAAAAGAAATTTCAGTAAAAAATACATTTAAACCCAAACATCAAAAGGAAGTTTCTTTCTATAAGTTACCATTTGTATTGAAGATTTTAAAAAAATGCAAATTAATTTTTAAAAAAACAAAAATCCAGGTGGAATACTGGTTAGGTCACTGAAAAATTTCCCTCGAATAATAAGCATAGCCATTACTAACCCAAATTACACTGAATGGGCAGCTAATGCAACCACTTGATTTGATTGTTGACATAGTTTCCCGTGTTTAACTCTTAACCACATTAACATATGTGGTGGGCACTGGAATGAACACAGGAATTGGGTCTGTGACTACTTCATCTGTAAAGGAATCATTCATTGGAGCAGGCGATGAAGAATCTACAGGCAATTCATACTGGACAAACTTCTCATTTAACAAGATTGCAGACTCAAATGAATCAAACTTCTCAATAACTAAAACAAGCAATTTGTTTGCTGCTTGGCGTAATTCATTCTTTTATGTAAATCTAGTGATCTTTTCATACTTAATGATTCTTTTCAAATTAAACCTGAGCAGAAGTACACCAATCAAATTTCAAATAGTTTAAGTTTGTAATAGCTGAGGCAAGGGATTAATTTAAGGCAGTTCTTCTTAATGCTTAGTGCTGCTAAATTTTTGTTGCAATAGCAAAGCTATTAGGTTCCTGTTCCTAGTGAAGCACTAGGATGATTTTATAAGCTATAAAGTCTGTATAGTAGCCATTTCAAATGTTTCAAGCACCATATGCAGAGTTCACTTATTCTGCATAATACATTAAAAAAAATCCCTAACTTTCAAGGTACCAGTGAAGCTATTAGGTTCTTGCTCCTGCATCCAACAAATTTGAGAGTCGTTTTTTTAAATTTAGAGAAATTGCCATTCCAAGAGTCTTAAGTATCCCATGCACAACTTCCACTCCATAACTTACTATCAACTTACCAGCAGACTAAATTGCAAGAGAAGGGCATGAACTTTGGAAATTGGAACAAGCATATGCCTAATGCACATTTTCAGCTGAATTTCTGCACCTGACCCACACATAATCACTTGCACCATTTTCATGACAAATTTTTTCTTGAATACACATAATCTGGATACGAACATATGAGCAGCTTTCAAAAGTTACTAAGACCACAAAAACCTTTTAACAAATTACTGCATATGATTAGAATTTCCAACTAATTATTTCATGATATAAACCAGTTACCTAAATATCAGCAACCAACTGTAGGAGTTCAAAATCGATAAAATAATTCATACTATTTTTCTTAAGAAATCAAAATTAATTAAATTTAAATTCAGTAAATCTCAAAACTACAGTTCTGAATTTAGAGAATAAGTTTTTGAACATCGAAAATATTTTATCATGTAAATATAATTTTATTTAATAATTCTGTTTTTTCCTTTTTGTGTGCATGGACATATGAATGAATGATGAATAATTTGCTCAAAGTTTGCAAATTCATGATTCATATAAATTTAACAATTTTGGTTACCTGTCAGTAAGGACTCTTAAGCAACATTTTAGACATACTCCAATCGTAAGCAAAATATAATTTTATTGACGTAAACATAGAAGACCAACACATAACACACGCACCACAAGACTTTTTCATTTTTATGAGTTTGATGCCTTTCTAAATTAATTTTCTGAGAAAATTCTTTACCAAATATATTACAAGAATATGGTTTCTCATTAATATGAATATGGTAATGTACAGATAAATTGCCTATCTGAGAAAATCCATTATCACATACATCACATGAATACGGTTTTTCATTTGTATGAGTTTGACAATGCTGATTTAAATAATTTTTCAATTAAAGTTGTTTACAGCACATTTCACAAGAGTTTACGTTTGTAAGAAAACAATAATGTTCATTTATGATTGATAGGCGAAAGATTGAATGAATGAATATAATATGTCATAACTATAAACTTCCCTTCCAAGTATCAAAAACCAAATTACTTTCTTTAGGAGTTTTTTTTATTAATGGGTATATCAAATTATTATGGCCAATTAAGTAATTGAAACGACAATGCACCGGAGATTGAGAGCTCAAAGCATGTGCAATCTGTCTATTCAATACATTGTTGGCCACGTTGTTTGCTCCCTTCAGAGCAAAGTATAATTGGATTCAAATTCTGCATAAAGGAAAACCATGACTCTAAACATAATTCTGTGCTTATACAGGCTTTCTTTCATCTGATTTTACTTTTTATAAGTAAAAAAGTCCAGCGACTGTTCCACATGTATATATTTAAAAGCTAAAACTCATAATGAATATGCCTTAAAATGAATATACAGGGTGTCCCAAAAAAGTGGAACAAGCATTTATTTCCTTAAATATTACACTTACACATATACCTCCAATTACAAAGTTTCATCAAATAAGGTAGGAATTTGTGTGAAAACACTTTGGCTTCTGTGGAAGTTGAATATAAAAAGTTTATAAAATTAAATTTTTATACGTTCCCTGTAGAGCAAAAGTGTCAATGAGATAAGTGAAATGTTCCTCTTAAACTTATCTATGTATAAACCAAGTTTCACGATTCTATCTGCAAAACTTACAGAGATAGATCAATTTTTAAAGTTGAAAGGGCTGCTCACAAATTTATATGAAGATGCTTATCGCAGAAATGCAAATTTATTCAACACAAAAAAACTGTTAAATGCAAATATTGGTCTAGTAGTACATCACCCAATCATCATGGATGGATAAAAATTGTCAATGCCTGTTATTAAGTTTCATTTGAAGATAGTTGCAACTATCAACTTGATAAAGAATGGAAGGACAACCTGAGAAAATGAAAATTTGAGGTATAAAAGGAAAATAGCCTAATATTGAACAAGAATATAGAATTATTTGCTCTTTGCGTTGTGTTTATTATTAAGCTTCACCTAAAAGCAGTGGCGACTTGTCATTTAGATCTGCAGAGTTGCAGAACTCAATAAACTTATTTTAAAAATCCATATTTTTGTTTTTATTCTTATTTGCTTATCTCTCCACTCTGAAAGTTCGATTATTAACGAAAAAACATAAAGATGAGAAAAGAAGACAGAAAATGAACGAAAAAGTAAGACAGACAAATGGTGGGGCTGCACACCAAATAGTTTTGGAAATCACTAAAATTCGCTCATTGCGTATAACTGACACAATGGACAAAGGTGAATAGCTATGCTTTCTGTCTTAGAACTTAGCCAGAACTGGATTTTCAGATGCACCTGTTCTGCGCTAAAAACCAACTAATGTTCTTTTTTTTTTTACCCTGTTAATCTCACACATAGTTCTCCTTCGCACTCTTGATTTTTTTTTCATTGGCTGTTTTTAAGTTTCGGATTCACTTTCATGTTGTCTCAATGGGAACCTGGCTGGCTCCTACATAATCAATTTCTCTTATTAAAACTGAACTCACCAAAAAAAAAAAAAAAAAAAAGGACTGTAATTATTTAAAATACAAGTTTGAACTATTTGGAGACGTAAAGTTATTTTTGAAAAATTGTATTTCAGTTATATTCTAGTAATATTTTTATAGCACTGCTTATTTCTGGGAAGATAGGCCGAACTGCTGATATGTTACCATGAATATTTTTTGAAGGTTCAAAAGATGAAATATTTTTGTAAATACTTCAATTAACGTATTATTTTACTAGTTTTTAGATTTAACAAGAGTTAAATACATTGATATTTCCTGATTCCACCCTTCAAATATTTTTTTGAAATATGTATATTATCTCTAAAACATACATCAAAAGACTGGATCAAACAGTAGTGAGAGGTATGGAAAAGTGATCCAAGTCAACAACTTTGTCTTCTTATAAATCTGTAGGTTTTGCAGACAGAAATGTGCAACTTTGTATGCGAATATAAGAATGTAAAAGAAATGTTTCACTAATTGACATTTTTGCTCTATGGGGGCTGTATAAAAATTTAATTTTTGTAACTTTTTATTTTCAATTCCCTTGGATATCAAGGTATTTTCATACAAATTCTTACCTTATTTGATGAAACTTTGTAATTGGAAGTATATGTCTAAAATCAATACTTACGGAAATAAATGCTTGTTCCACTTTTTGGGGACACCCTGTATAATTTTTTAAATTTTGAGGATGAAAAAAAGTATTTTAGATATTACCAATTTTCTATAATGAAGGAACACCTATATTTTCAGAACCTAAACAACTAGTCATTTCCTAATCCTATAATAAAAAAAAATAGAAGGTGTAATTAAAACAATAATTTATAATATTAAATTTATAAACATGTACAAAGATTTATTTTAGATGTTTACAAATGAAAAGTACGATAACTAATAAAAGGCAGGGTTTTTCCAGATTGCACAAAAGGAGCAAAAGCAACTTAAAAAATATCAATACTCATAAAAAAGTATAAATATTCCTCAGCTTTTCTAAAGTCTATACAAGCAAAAGTATCACACTAGAATAGCTAAATTTTTCACCAACAGTTCTTTAAGAGCCAGTTTTTTTTAAAAATCAGGTAGGCTTGGATAGTTGACTTTTTGATTTTGTTCAAATTTTCAGGATATGTTCTTCATGTAAAACTATTAGACATGTGTTTTTTTATTTATGCAAAAAAAAAAAAAATCTCCTATAGTTTTGGGGGCCAAAATTGAAGGTTGTCAATTATTTTAAGAAAACATACTAATTTATATAAGGCAATACATACTTTTGTGCTAAGAGTGAAACATAACATTGGTAATTATTTTGTGTTCTACTACTTCCACACTGACTGTTAGGACATAAAGAATTATGGTCGACTCTTGGCACAAAGGTCATTCAAAATTCTACAAAAAAAAGACATTTTTCTGAAACTTTGGCTGTCAAAATCTTCTTGTGCCAACAGTGAACCACAAAGGTATACATTTCAGAGAATAGATACTAATGAGAAATACCGAAAAAGGGCAAGATATGTGTGGTTGACTTTTGGCATAAAGAAATATTTGACCTTAAAATAACAGAAAATACAAAATTTCATGATTTTCAAGGTCATTCACTGCTTGCAACAGGTATGAAATTAGCTGGAAAAGAATTCTTAAGTATAGCAGAAACAAAATCAATTCACAGATCTATAGTAACTTATTCAAATTTTATATAATGCAGCTCTATACTTTGTGCTGAACATGTGTTTTGGGGCACTTGTTAAAAAAATGTTGATTGGTTTTATTTCAATATTTATTACTATTGTATGGGAAAATATTGCATTAAAATTTCTTGAACAATTAGAACAAATTGAATATTGAGTACTGCAAATACTCATAGAATGAACAAAAAGTCCTTATTTCCATATTGCCAAGCAATTCTTGTAGCATTTATAAGCAATAATTAGTTGATCAATGTCCATAGTAAATGGGTCATTTCCATATAGTTGTACAGGTCCATAGAAAATAATTTCAATGTTCAACTTTTCTTCTTGATCTCTTTTTGGCCAGTGGAAATTACCAGTGCCCTTTTCTAGGACGTTCATAAATACACTATATGGACAAAAGTATCCGGACACTTTCAGATTTTCACGTTTTTTAGAATTTCTCCAGAAAGGATCAACTGATCGTCCTTAAACTTCGATCATGTGAAGTATGTGTGATCTGTATCTCACATTTTACATTGAAGATTCGGTCCTGAGGGCAATTAGGGCACCGTCTACAAATTGATGAAGACAAAAACTTTTTTGGCCCACCCTACTTCACAGAATGCTAATAACACAATGAAACTTTCAGAAAGAGTTATGCTTGACGTGCATAATATTTACATGAATTTTCGTAAACTCAGCACAAATATTTGGGAAGATATAAAGGTTTTCTTAAAAAGTCCCAAATTTTCTTGCCTGTTTTTTACTTATAACATGCAGTGTTTTCTGTTATATTATACGAAACTTTCAGAAAAAATGACAATATGTTAGAGAAGCACTGTGTAAAAATTTGGAAACAAATTTTGAATATTACAGAAAATGAGCATTTTTAGTAAATACTTTTTTATTGCTCATGCGCAAGACAGTGTAATTTTTCTTTCACAGCTTTAAAGCCAGATATATAGGGCAATTTATATACAAAATTCAGTTCAATAGCATAAGTACTCAGAAAGATATTGGCATTACAACAAGCAGAATTCTAACTCCCATCGAAGAGAAGCTAAAAGACGAGGGGTTGTACACGAATTGATATTTTTAAAACTTATATCTATGAATAGTTATATTGAATTTTATAGTGGTTAGAAATTTGATAAATGCACATGAACACTTGCAATATTTGTAACGAATAAAAAAAATGTACTTGCAGAATTATTAAAATATTTTAAGGAAAGACATTAATTAGATAAAAAAATCGTTTGGCCATAAAAGAAATATATTTAAAAATATTGTTTGGCCATAAAAGAAATATATCTAAAAATATTGTTTGGCCGTAAAATTGTAACAATATGTAACTTGTTAATATTCAGGTAAATAATATAATTAAAGTAATAAAAGTTTTGTTATTTATAGTGCCTAATTAGCTGGAATTTAAGTTATACACGTGCACGATAAGTGTGCATGGGTATGTAGTAAATTCTAACCACTATACAATTCAATATAACTAATTAAAAGATATAAGTTTAAAAATTTCAATTTGTGTACGACCCATCATCTTTTAGCTTCTCTTCGATAGGAGCTAAAATTCTGCTCTTTGTAATGCTAATATCTTTCTGAATACTAATGATATTGACCTGACCTGAATTTTTTGTATAAGATGTCCTATATATCTGGGTTTAAAGCTGTGGAAGAAAAATTACACTATGTCTTGCACATGCACAGTAAAAAAGTATTTACTAAAAATGCTCATATTTCCTGTAATATTCAAAACAAATTTCCAAATTTTTACACAATGCTTTTCTAACATATTGTCATTTTTTCTTAAAGTTTCGTATGATATAACAGAAAACACTGCATATTATAAGCAAAAAACAGGCAGGAAAATTTGGGGCTTTTTAAAAAAAACCTTTATATCTTCCCAAATATTTGTGCTGAATTTAAGAAAATCCATGCAAATATTATGCACATCATACATAACCATTGCTGAAAGTTCCATCTCGTTATAAGCTTTCTTTGAAGTGGGGTCAGCCAAAAATGGTTTTGTCTTCATCAGTTTGTAGACGGTCCCCTAACTGCCCTCAGGATTGAATCTTCAATGTAAAATTTGAGTTACAGTCTATTATTCACATGGTCGAAGTTTAAGAGCAGTCAGTTAATCCTTTCCAAAGAAATTCTAAAAAATGTGAAAATCTGAAAGTGTCTGGATACTTTTGCCCATATAGTGTATGTCATCACCTTCAAACTTTTTTTACTTCACCAATGTAAAACAAGTCCTGTTCATAGAACACAGCAGAATACAAATGCTCTTGAACTGCTCTTTGTATGTTTTGAAGCTTCATTTTGATGTCTTGAATGGAAACACTTTGATTGAATTGTTGAGTTATTATGTGCGATTCCTTGCTTTCTAAAGATTGTTTGTAGAGATACTATCGTTATTTTCATCATATATACTTTTTTATCCTTTTTGGTGTGATTGGACAAATAGTTAAACTTCTCTTCTTCCCTTTGCCATCCTTTTCTTGTTCATATCCAGCTAATTGGAGTTGTACATCATGGATCAGCTCAAGGGTTGTAAGCAAATTCTGCACTTCTAGTTGTTCTAGTTCTTGTAAAGAAGGGAAAGTAATATATACATAACTCATATCTGATATAAAATTATAAATTAATGTATCCTGCCATACCAAATTTATAATGTTAAAGTAATACAATATAAATAATATAGATATGAACTTAAAAATTTCCTTACTTGTTCAGTGATGTCATCTTGTTCAATGTCATCTAAATCTTCATTAATGTCATCCACATGTTCCAGACCTGGACTTGGTGGTTTTAATGTACCACCTTCATGCAGAGCTGACATCCTGCTGAAGAGGCTTCCAACTTGTGAAGAAGTCATGTACTCAAAAGGTTGAAATAATTTTCTTCCAGAGTAGGATCTATCTGTAGTCTCATTTCCTTCATTGTATTTTCTGGTGAGGATTTTACACCAGATTGTTCTCCTTTCATAAAGATGTTAAAATATATAGTCTTTGTTTGTAAGAGAAACATATTTTTCTATTTGGAAGTGCCCAGCCTCTTCTAAACACATTCAGAATTGTAGTATTATTTGCGAGGTTTTTAGGCTCATTTGCCGCAATGGGAGATCTGCCAGTGGCTATTTTAAGTTTTTCAGTATAACTAAAGCATACTTTGTCTAAGGTGCTGCTGATTTTGGTAAAGTTATGAGTCCCAGCAGTTAAGTGCTCTTCTAGAGAAGCCACATCATCAAATGTAGCAATACAATCTTCTTGTAGACAGATATGTAAACTATTGTAACATACGTCAATTCTCGGAGTTGTTTTATCCTGCAATACTGGAGGGGAGTTTGAAATAACTGCTCCTGAAGTAAACCATCAGTTTGTATATTCTATTATCTTTACTGTGCCAATGCTATAATATTGCCAAAATGTCATCACATTTTCAGAAAATGACACTGAATGGTATGTGCTAATTCCTCCAGTCTTGCTAAATTGAAATAAAACCTTTTCTTTGTCTACTTCAATAACAGCAACCCATACAGTTTTTAAACCTTCCCTTGTAAAGTACCCCTTTCACCACATCCTCTGGCATAACTAAATCATTTCTGCTGTCTAAGTTAGCTGTCATATACACTGGCATACAAAAGTTAAGGAACATTTTGTAAAATGCGAGAAATTTGCAATTAATACAAAAACTATGTTTCAAAATCAGTTCTGGAGAATCGTGTGACGTTCAATAGAGTATCATAAACATATTACAGTGAAGATTCGGTCACGAGGGCAATTAGGGGGACCACCAGAAGGGGATGCAGGCGAAAATGGAGTTTCACCCATCCTGTTTCACAGAAAGCTGATTACAAGATGTAACTTTTATCAATGGTTATGGTTTAATGTGCATAATATTTACATGCATTTTTGTAAACATAGCACAAATATTTGGGAAGATATAAATGTTTCTTTAAAAAATCCCAAATTTTTCCGCATGTGTTTTGCTTATAACATGCAGAGTTTTCATTCAGATTATTCGAAATTTACAGAACACTTGACAATATGTTACAGAAGTATTGTATTAAACTTTGAAGTAAACACGTTGAATATTAGAGGAAATATGTATGTTTGTATTAAATAATTTTTTACTGTGCATGTGCGAGATGCAGCAGAATTTTTCTTTCATAACTTCAAAGCCAGATATATAGAGCAACTTAAAAAAAAATTCCAGTTGAATCCCATTCAAATTCAGAAAGCCGTTGGCATTTAAGTGAGGTGACTTTCAATTTATCTTTAAGAGAAGCTAAATGATGAGGGTTAAACTTTAATCTTCGAATGGTATTCGAGAAAATGCAATTTAAATACTGTATTTAATTTATAAGTGTTCATGGTATTCAGGATATTCAATTTTACTAAAATTCAATGTTACTGTTTGAAGATTAAAGTTTAAAAAATATCAGTTTGTGCAAGACCCTCATCATTTAGCTTCGCTTAAAGAGAAATTGAAATTCACCTCACTGAAATGCTGACGGCTCTCTGAATTTTAATGGGATTCAATTGGAATTTTTTAAAAAAGTTGTTCTATATATCTGGCTTTGAAGTTATGAAAGAAAAATTCAGCTACGTCTTGCACATGCGCAGTAAAAAATTATTTAGTACAAACACTTATATTTCCTATAATATTCAACATATTTACTTCAAAGTTTAATACAATACTTCTGTAACATATTGTCAAGTGTTCTGTAAATTTCGAATAATTTGAATGAAAACTCTGCATGTTATAAGCAAAAACACATGCAGAAAAATTTGGGATTCTTTAAAAGAAACATTTATATCTTCCTGAATATTTGTGCTATGCTTACAAAAATGCATGTAAATATTATGCACATTAAACTATAACCATTGATAAAAGTTACATCTCGTTATCAGCTTTCAGTGAAACTGGCTGGGTCAAACTCCATTTTCACCTTCATCACCCATCATCAGATTCGGTTCAAAGGATCTTTATATTAGGATAATCTAATTGAAATTTCTTTATAACATCATCAGCAACACATAGGGTATCATACACATCTTGATCACTCCGAAAGACAAGTGCCACAAAACACATGTTCAGCACGAAGTATAAAGCTGCATTATATAAAACTTGAATAAGTTATCATAGATCTGTGAATTGATTTTGTTTCTGCTATACTTAAGGTTTCTTTTCCAGCTAATTCCATATCTGGTCACTCTTGGCGCAAGCAGCGAATGACCTTGAAAGTCATGAAAATTTTTTTCCCGCAATTTTAAGGCCAAATATTTTTGTATGTCAAAAGTCAACCACACATATCTTGCCCTTTTTTGGTATTTCTCATAAGTATCTATTTGCTGACATACATAATCTTTGTGGTTCACTGTTGACACAAGAAGATTTTGATGGTCAAAGTTTCAGAAAAAAGGCTTTTTTTGTAGAATTTTGAATGGACTTTGTGCCAAGAGTCAACAATAAGTCTTTATGTCCTAATAGTCAGTGTGGAAGTAATAGAACACAAAAAAATTGCCAATGCCATAGTTCACTCTTGGCACAAAAAGTATTGCATCATGTAAATTAGTATGCTTTTCTTAAAATAACGGACGACCTTCATTTTGGCCCCCCAAAACTATAGTTTTTTTTGGGTTTTTTTTTTTTTTTTTTTTTCAAAAATAATAAAACATGTATCTAATAGTTTTATATGAAGAACATATCCTGAAAATTTCAACAAAATCAAAAATATCAACTATCTAAGCCTGCCCGATTCTTTAAAAAAATCTGGCTCTTAATTTCAATCAAAAGTGCTCAACATAAATATTTTCAAAATTTCTAAACACCGTAAACATGCATGTAAAGAGTTTGACTTTTCAATGTTACTAATAAAGGAAACACAGGAAAAAATGATGAATTACTTTTGGGTAAAATTGTAGTCCACAGTGATGTCTGGTTTTTAGCCACTTTTCTTGGCGCAACTCCGAGTGGTGTTGCCAATTTTTGTTTTGGGTGTGCAGCGGTCTTTTTATTGGTCTCTTGAGCATGTGATGCCTGCGGAATCTCAAAAATGAGAGAATGTGCAAGCGGCATCTGAAGTGAGTACTGGGCAAATTTTTTTAAATTAATAAAACATCAGCGGCTTCACTTTCAGCAAAGTGGGGACCTAATAGCTTTACTTGTTCATTGAATGTTAGAAATCTAAGTTTTTTAAAACTCCAAAATGAGTTTTCACTTCAAAACTTTCCTTTGTCAAAAAGTCAACAGGAGCAAAGACTTTGAAGCCATGGATATAAAATGGAAGGCTTGAAAAAGATTGCAAGAAACAAACCAAAACAGGATCCTTCCTCAAAACATCAACACGAGCGAACAGTCCAGACTAGAAAAATCCGTTGGGAAATGATCATAACTTTCAAAATTCAAAGCAAATACGACCAATACAATTGAAAAAAGCAAAGAGGAGACCAATTCAAACAAGGCATAAGAGCGGCAATGCACAAGAGACCAATAAAAAGATCGCTGTGCACCCCCAAAACAAATCAGCGTCACCGTCGAGGAGTGCATCTCTTGGTGAAACAAAGTGGCAGGAAGCAAAACTGCACCGTACTCTACTGTTTAACCTTTTCCCAACTTATTAAAAGTTCTAAAATTGCTAATTTTATACAGTCAAAAAAGAAATTACAGGAATCAAATAACTGTGATATGGAAATATAAGCAATGACTTTTATTATTACTGTTCTTTAAAAATGCAAAACCTATTTCAATCAAGTTTATTTTAGTCAGGAGCTTAGTCGGCTTATTTAGGTTAAGGAAAATATGTAACCAATATAAGAATAGGCAATAGGGCAGAGTAAACTGTAAATTTCCTTAAAACTGTTTAACAATGAAGATGAAAAAGTGGAATTTGATGACATTAACCAAAAAACATAACAGTAAATAGTATCAATAATAATAGGTTATACAATTTGCAATTTCAGCTTTTAAAATTGAAGATTTACTTAATTGAAACCCAAAATGCAATGTCCAAAATAAAACCGACACAATATTGTTTAAGTAGGGGTGTAATGAATAGCGATTTGGCCAAATATTCAGCCAAATTTCAGGCCCAAATACCAATTTTTAAAATCATTTCAACTTTTGACTGTAAGTGAAAAAAATTTTAAGATTAAATAAAATTTAATTTTTATTATTTGCATAATTAAAAAATGTTAATACCCTTATGTTTATTTATAATATTTTAAATGCCTTAATTCCAATAATTAAGATCACTAACAAAATTGAACCCACAATTATAAGTGTTGTTCATATAAAGTAGAAACAACTTATCAGTGGTGTAGTCGCAAAATAAGCAGTGCCATGATGCTCTAAAGGAAGTGCTGGAAGATTCTAACCTGAGTGACAAAAATCATGCTGCTTTAAGGGCGCTTTCACAATTTTTAATTATTTATTTCTTGTGAAAAAAAGCAGTACCAGAAAAGCGTTCTGGCTCCACTACACTCCTGCAACTCATAGTCAATTATGAAATAATATAAAATAATTTAACATAACATTTTAAAGCTATTTGACAGCGATTTAAGTTTTGAACAATAAATGCTTAAATCACCAAGTTCAGCATTAGTAACAGCTTATTATAACTAAAGTGAATTTAAGCTGAACATGCAATTTAGCTTGAAAAAGATAAAGATTTTATTAGGAGGAAAATTTTCCAGGATGGAAAAAAGTTAGCATAAATAAGTTTAAATGCACAGGTACGGCAAGAACGCCGATTTCGGTTTTACTACCTATGAAAGACGGACTAAAGGCTTTAATACTGTATGATTAGCAGTTAAAAGGAAAGATCCAGTATTATGATGCCAAAGGAAGATTGGATTGTAATTTTATGGGAGAGGGAAGATATATTAGTGACTTTTATTAAATGATTTACCGTGCACTATCCAGCACATTTTGACAAAACCGATTTTTCATTATGAAGAACAACACTTTGTTATTTAAGACTAATCTTCTGAAAGACATTTTTTAAGTTGCTTTATATTGAAAATAAAAAAAAAAATGAAATACTTTATCACCTCTATAAGAACTTAAGCTATTATATCATCATTAATTATATTCTATTTTCAATTTTATCAATAAAAGAAGAAGAATCAGCCAGCACAGATTGCAGTGGTAAATAAAGCGGAGCTTGAAATTTTAGTTTTATGTCAACAGGTGCAATACCTGGACTTAAGATTCATTTTTACTGTCAGAGACAACTATTTTCTTGAGTTGAAATAGTAGAATTTGTCTTTAGTAAATCAAAAAGTAAACAACATTACAAATCTTAATAACAGCTGTAAAAACAGTCTGAATATTTAGATAGCAGTGGAGAAAATAAATAATTAATTTTTCTGCCTCTGCACACTGCTAAAACATCTGTTAATATACGTGGAGAAAACAAAGTGATATAATTAAACTTGATATATTGATTTTGGCTTATTATTGTCAGAGAAATAAGATTTTCAAAAACACATGTTTCTAAATTTGATATGTTGCATTTAACATAAATACAATTTTCAAATGAGTAAATTAAGAACTATATGAAAGATTATTTCAATAATAATGATATTTTTAAATGAACAGCAAAAAGTCAACTGCACCATTTTTTTCTTTTTTCTCTTTTAAACTTGCTTTTAGCATATTAATTAATATCAAAGTATATGAAAAATAAAACCAATTTTAGTCAGTTTTTCATACATGCACAATAAACTATTATGAAAACAAATGACATTTAAAATTTCACATGGCAGGAATTAAAATATAAGAATTCAGCCAGCAATATTAACACGCTCATTTCAACTGTGTTCAATATTTCTTACAATCACAGTACATTCTATAAAGGTCAGAGAAATGAAATCAACACAAAAATCCCACAATTGAAAAGCATTAATTCAGTTTCAAAAATTCAATAAATTTGTAGTTTTCATATTAACATTCCCATAAAAAGTACAAATGCATTATACTTTTTACGTATTTTAGTGCATCCCTGTACATAATAGATATAAACGAAAAAATGAAATTTATTTGCAGATACACTGCGTAAACAAGAATGAGATTTTTATTCGATATAAAAACAGACGATCGCGATAGATGATTTTCTACTGAAACAGGAAGACACTATATAAAAAAATCGATTGGAAAGAAATAAAATTTAATTACTTTTAACAGATGCGTATGAAGAATTTATGAAACAAGAAACTAATTTTATAACATGTCACACCACCATAAAAACAACACATACTACTAGAGGTTTTTTTTATTTGGTTCAGTTTCTAATTTTAGAAAAGCAGTTAAAGTTGCAGTTAAATTGATTAAGTAAAGTTCAATATAATTATTTAAGTAAATTATTATATTCAACTGAACTCTTACGAAAAACTTCAAAATGTCAGCATGATATTTCTTAACTGAAAATATATTTTAAAAGAATAGATTCGCGAGTTTACCGCAATTTTATGAAATTTGATAAAATTTAGCGTTTACCGGCTATACTTATGCTACTCAACTCCAACAAAAAATTTTGCTTAAAAAACGATGTATATTTTGCGAAACGGACATTATTTACAAAACACGAAATTGACAGTAAGCAGGTAATTTACAAGAAATTGTTATTTTCCTAAACATGGCTGCAAAAAGTGATGGAGGTGAATATAATTTTGTGTTGTATTAGACTTTATATTTGAATGAGACTTATTACAAATGATAAACTCAAAATTTTATATTTTTGTTTTGAGTTTAAATGTAATGAGGTACACTTTTAGCGAGCTTAAATTTCAACAGTAATATTAATTCGCGTAACTATTTTAGTTTTTGAAATATTAGTATAAAACCAAGCAAAAATAGCACTCCCTTTTTTTTGTTCAGGTTTTTTTTTATTTGTTTGGTGTTCGTTCTCAGCCCATTATTTTTTTTATTCACGTTTTTAATTCTATTCCAGTTTCATAGTTTGTAATAGCACTGTTTTTTAAAAAGAAATATTACGAACCATTCAATTTTCATAAGATGAGGTTTTTATAGTATTTGAATTTCAAAGTAATGATCCTTTAACTTGAACCAAAATTCTGAAAGTTTTAACCCCTTAACTGAATAATTTTCTTTGCTATCTTAATATGATGATCCCTTCTGTTTTGGAAAGGGGTTGTCGTTTTCATTCTTCTCAGAAAGCATATAATACTTGAGATGTTTATAGATTGTGCAAAATTATGAAGCTAATTATTAAATTTCAGTTTTAAGAAAAATGCGATAATTTGATGCACGAGTTTTAATTAAGAGTAAAATATTTACTTTTTTAACATGTGTATGCTTTCAGCATGATATGAAATCTTCAAAAGTATAGTTGATGTGTTTAAATGTACAACAACTACAATTTTTTAGTTAAGTTTTTGCTCTTCTGTCACTTCTGAAATGATCAAGAAAAATTCAAAATTGCCTTTTGAATGGAGTTTACATTAGATTTTTTAAAAAACGATTTGCCTGTACAAAGAAATTATCACATTTCTTGCTGTTTCATCTTTATGTGTGAAAAACCAAATTTATAATATGTTAGATAAATTAAAAATTATTAGACTTGTTACTATAAAAAGATATTGTTTAAGTAATAATTTCGAAAAATAAGGAATTTTAATGCTTATATTATTTGTTGAAATAGAAGTGTAAGGGCCTTTCTCTTCAATTCTCAACCAGACTTGCTTTGTGCATGGTTAAGAAAAATTGACAATTTGTAAAAGGATTTTAAATGTTTTCTTGCAGCACTAAAAACTTAATTGATAATCTTTTGTAGCTCAACTCTCAAATTTAATTCAAATCGTTTAGCCTTCCTGAATTGCAGAAAACACATACTATTTAGTACACAAACGGATCTTGTTTCAGTAAAATATGGATAAACTTTCAGTGGTTATATCTTGCTCAGAAGTATCAAGTATGGAATAATCTCATATTGACTTACCATGAACCAAATTTGGCCCACTGATGGATTAGCACAAAAGGAATTGAACGCTGTAAAAGTTATTTTAAAATATTATTAATTTTTATTTATTTAATTTTAAGTGGTAAATTCTGCTGTTCTGGCTTATTTCACCAATTTTTTCTCCCCATTATTTTTCATTCATATCCAGTGATTAATTTATTAGTTCTTGCATTTTTTTATTTATTTCTCTTCATATATTATTCTTTTTCAGCTTTATTAAAGGAAGTTGGTTGTAATAAAAATTTTTATTTTTTCATTCGCAAACAATTCGCTTAGCAAGCTTCTGCGTTTTAATTTATAAACATGAGAAAAAAATCCTTTTCTTACATTTTTTTTTTTTTTGTCTTTCTGTGTTTTATTTGGCAATGTATATTTTATTGATATTTTGTTCATCCTAAAGTTTTTTTAATTTTATATTTTTAATCAGCAACATTGGGAAAATTTTGTAGATATAGGGTTTATTGTTTAAAATAAATGTTCTTTTTTCAAATTTCTCGCATTTTCTTTCTAATCATACTGTTATAAGGTAATAAAAGGATAAATTTGAAAGTACTTTTATGTTTGTTGGGGAAAGTTAGTGACAATATTTGTAGGAAAAAACAGAGGTGGTCATATGAAAAATATGGACTCCGAGCAACTTTGCTTATCAACTATAAGTTAATAAAAAGGCTTGATTTGAAAGTTTTAATTCAACAACAAAGGATTCAAAAGAGATTTACGTTTGTTCTGGAAAGTTAGTGACAATATGTGTGGAAAACCAGCGGGAGTGACCTCCCCCGAAACTTTCTTGCAGACAACCAGTAATGTGGGGCGGGTACACACCCAGTGGGTAGGTAAATATTCTTAGGCATTTACCCAAAGGCCTGGTTATTTTTAGAAAAAAATTATGAATGGTGATTTACAATGAAGCATATAAAATTCATGAATTCCCAAAAACTTAATATTTTGCAAAAAAAATTGTGTATGTTTTCAATTTTTACACGCGCTGAGGTACCACAACTTTATTTAACGTTTTTGAGTACGAAATCTTAATACAGATATCACTCAAGATTTCGCCATACCTTCCATCTGGAGAATGTCAGAACAAAGTTTCGTTTTAGGTGAGTGTCATAATTTCCAAAGCGCGTGTTTGCGGCTCGCCGCACTTTCCTTCGTAGACCGCCATGGTCAAACACCAACCATACTAACTTGAGTAAAATAAGCAAAACTTTCTCCAACACACAGTCGCAATGTGCATTTTGAACCAAATAGGAAATTTGAACACCTGTTTGACGGATTTGGCCTAAAATTTTATACGGACCTACATTAATGACGATAAAACTTTGTACCAAATTTTATCTATCTAGCTATTCAAGTTTTTGAGTTATAGTGTTCACATGACCACGGACATAGAGACAGACTTCCCGTTGACAGATTTTATCCAAAATTTGATAGAAACCTACAAATTATGTTTAATACCACATATCAAATTTCATCCCCGTAGCTCTAATAGTTTTCGAGTTATCGTGTTCATAGACAGAGAGACATGATTCCAAAATTGTGTTTTTCAGACTCGGAGAGGTCTAAAACGTGGAGATTCGTCAAAATCTCGAGTTTGAATTTTTTGATGATTATACAATACTTTCTCTTTGTATAATTCGAATACGAGAAAGTAATAAAAGTGGAGGCAGGCATGTGAAAAAATATGAATCCCGAACAACGTCAAGTTATCAGCTAGTATTTTGTAAATAAGCATTTGTTTTTATGATTTTCAAAATTTTTAAACCATGTATCATCCAGAATCTTTAAATTTTTGTTTGCTGTTGATCTTTTTTCTCTGTATTATAAAACTTTCCTGTTATTATTCAAGCTGTTTAGCAGTCTGTTAAAAATTACTGTGAAAAGAATAGAAATTTCTTGAACAAATTCTTTTTTTTCTGTGTGAAAACTTGCAAAAGGAGCACAAATTCAAATCATCGTGCATGGATATTTGGCTTATAAGGACTTCGACACCATTAATGCTTTTGTGTATTATGTCAAACTTCTTATGATGTTCATTGAAGGATTTTACTTTGCATTTACTTATGTTTCACTTGAAAGTTTGCAAATTTAATGAAACTGTTTTTAATAGTGATTTTGAAGTATTTGATTAAAAAAGCAGATTGCTATCATTAGCTTGATTAAAATATTTAGTTATATTTTAAATGTATACTCATTTTTTTAAATTTTAAAAGTTTGTTTGTTCTTTCACATTTAATTAGTATACAGGATGTCTAAAAATTACTGCTCTTAAAAAAATCTAGTAAAAATATACACTTCTGGGCTTTCTTTTCAACAAATAAAGTATCAAGATTTTATTTTTAAAATGAAGTGAATGCTGATTAGCATCAGGTCATTGATATTGTCATTCTTGTTTCAATATGTTGCTGTGTGTTTTATTGAATTTAAATGTGTGCTCCATGTACAGTATAAATTTCGGATTGCAAGCAATCAAAATCCACTTTTTAGATTGACACATAATTAAATCAAATTACGGTGGCTATCGAGACTCGTGATTCTCCAATGCTGCATAGAATCTGATTAAAAATCTCTTACTGACTTGATGAATTGTACCAATTAATTATGCTCACATAGAATGTGTTTAAATATATTCAAAATAAACTGTAAGTGCATTTTTTTTTTTTTTTTTGCATTTTTTTGTTAATAAGTAAATGTATTCTTTAGATACTTTCTTGTATGGTGGTAGGAATATAGAATAACCAATTTGTCTTTTCTATTAAAAAAAAAAAAACTTACTAATGAACAGTTTTTGTACCTCAAATGATTTTTCAGATTGCTGTTTCTGTTTGTAGGAATTATGCAATTTCTTTGTTATGCAACTGATACTTTAATGCCTAATCAAAGATGGAATGTAATGTCATTGTCTAGCAAAGAAATTTTTTTGGGGCACTAAACACATATATTGTCTTCCATTATATTTTAAAGTCATGGTGTATTTCTAGCTTGCAATATTTGGAATAAAAGAATGTCAAATGAGAGTTCTAAAAGCAGTGGGTTAAAGTACATTTCCTCCCAAAAGAGACGATTATGCAAATTTCATGGTGAGCCAATCTATATAAAAAACTAAAATGCCATTTTTTTAAATGCTATCGAAATCTAAACTACTAAATGGATTTTCTACACATTTTGCTCGCAGATGCTATAAATCATAAGGAAGGCTTTGTGAAATTAATGAATTAGTTAAATTTTTATTAATTAAAAACTGTTTCCCTTGTGCAAGCACAGTTCAAGCTCTTCTGCTGACAGACCTAGAAGTCTAAACAGTATTAAAAACTTATGGAGAAAACTGTTCAATTGATATTCTCATTTTAATTAAAAAAGGTTTCGGATCATAAGATTTTGTGTATATTATAATATTTTATTTAAAAGTATTTTTAGATTAAAAATATTGGGCATGAAAGTACAGTAAATTCTCGATTATCCAGCATTCAAGTATCCGGAAAAATTAGAAAATGGGTTTTTCTAAAAAAATTTATGTCGGCGCGCCAAAATTTAGAACACGCGCCCGCGCAGTTCCATTCACGCTGATAATATATTTCTGGAATGCAACGTTCGCTCCGCACAGAGGGGCGTAGAAGGAAAAAAGCAATATACAGTACTGTGACGTACACAGACTTGTTTTATGGGGGGGGCTCAAAAGCAAAAGTGAGGGGGACAAATAGGTCCTCACCATTCGCCGAAAAACGAAACCTGAAAACGAAATCGACAACCAAAAAAAGGTAAAGGGATATAATCGGTAAAAAAAAAAGTTCATGCTGAGGGGGGGTTACTCCAGATTAGTAAGTCTCTTTCTTTTCCTTTATTTATTTACTCTCGGAATACCGGCAGATGTTGATTCTAATTACGTAATATCACGTGCGGGAGAATTGGAGGCGCGCGTATTGCACAATAACTCTTGCGATTTTTTAAAAGATAATTAGTTTTGATATTCAATCTGGGATTTGTTTATGATCACTTAAAAGAGTTTTATTATGCTTGCTGAGTAGAATATTTTTCAGTTGCGTCGCCTATTTTTATACGTTTAATTTTTACAATCTATATATTTACGGTAAAAATTCGGCTACAGATCATACTTTTTTTTATCATCAATGTTAAATTAAAATCTTCATAATGTGTTTTGTAAATACAATGTTATGAAAGATCGAGAAGTATTCTTAAAAATTATATTTAATGCACATTTCAAAATGACAAAAACAAATTATTTGGCCGAAAAAATCCTTAAAAAAAATGGCTACAATTCCCCCCCCGCCCCCTCATTTTTCCCGTCGCACTCAACTATCCGGACTTTTCAGGTATCCGGAAATCGGCGTTTCCCGAGCATGCCGGTTAGTTAAGCTTTTACTGTTTTTATCCTGAACAATGTTAGGTATATCAGATAGTTTTAATATAAATAAAAAATTAGGGAATTTATATATGCTTTCTTCAACATTGCCTCCAGAATCACAGGACTGATTTCAACCAAGCTTGGAGCATTATTGTGTACTAAACTGAACAAAATTCTGTGGGTATTGGGCATACTGCAACCTCTGCAGGAAGGATTAAAACTTTAAAACATTATAAAAAGTTAAAAGTTTGGAATATATGGGAATATTTTTGAACACTATTATATTTTGGAAATTTGTGAAACTTCCAAAAAGTTTCATTCAAACATTTTGGTGCATTCTAAAACAATGTAGAAAATTTTTTTAAACTGGAATTTCCAGACCTATCTGGAATTTTCAAAATGTTTGTGGAGCATTCCTGCAATCAAGAATATCTCAAAGAGTTTGTTAATGATATCAAAGGATGTTGGTTGCTTCAGTGACAATTTTTGTAAAAAAGAAATGGATGGGACAATGAAGAAATTATGACTCCAAGCAATGGCAGGTATAGGTATAAGCTAGTCATTCGTAAAAACACATTCAAATAGTCTCCATACCATAATTATCCATTTTTCAAGAGAAATAATAATTGTGACTAGGATTTCTAAAATATTTTGGTTCCTGTGCACAGTTACAAAAGAAAGTGATATCCTCTCCGCCCTTCTAGAGAAAATATATTATGTAATTCATAAACAGTATTATATATAAATATACTTTTTTTTTTTTCAGATTTCCAAGAATGGCTTGAAGGTGTTATGGAATATTATAGTAATCTTAGCGATGTAAAGCGAAACTTAACCATTGATTGCATAATAGCTTGCAGTGGCTCTTCTCAATTATCACATTTATTTGCAAAAACTTCTCTTCTTTTATATCGAGATTTCATTAAGCTTTTGCCTGCTGAATTAAAAGAGCATCTTCTCTCTTTTTTGGATGGAAAATCTTTATTAATTTGTTGCTGTGCCTGTAAAACATGGAATGACATAATATCTTCTTCTCCAAGAATATGGCAACAAGCGTGTCGTCGTTCTGGTCTTACAGTTGATAAAGATTTGGATAATGGTGATGCCAAATACTGGAAATCATATTTTCTTGAAATGACTAAAAGACTGCATAATATGAAATCATACAAATGTTTTTCTACCAAGACCTATGATAGGAATTTACGCCGAGTTACTGCTGTTTATTATCATAAAGGAAAAGTGGCAACAGGTAATTTTGTACCTTTTGTAAGAAAATAAATTTTAGCTGCATAATTTCTGTTTCTTATTTTTAAGATATCAAGGCAATTTTAAGTTCATGGCATTTGTGATTCGTATGCGCAATTATTGAATGTATATAACAGATCCATCATTTATAAATACTTTTATGCAGAAAAAAATTATCCAAACACTTTTCATCCTATATAGAAAGAAAACTTTAGGGAAGAAATTTAATGTGGGAAAAAAAAATTGCATAAAACAACTTTCATTTTCAAGAGAAAATTAATATTAAAAACTGTGTCTTCCTTTTTTAATTAAAAGCTTCTTTCTAACAAGAACAGAAAATCAGTACTCTATTTCCTTTTCCTTTATTTAAAGAGCATTTTTTTTTTTTTTTAGTGTGTAGATTTTTTTTGTTCTTTATGCATGCAAAGACTGCTGGACTTACCGGTTTAAATTTGGCACAGTGATGGATTAGCACAAAAGGAGACCTTATGCTGCAAAAATTTTTTAAAAATTCAAATTAGATTTTCATTTATTTAATTATAAGTAGTTAAATTCAGACATTTTTTGGCTATTTTTGCAAATTTTCTTTTTGTATCTATGAAGAAAGTTGTACTTTCAGTGTTTTAATGTATTGGTTTTTGCGGGTGGTTTTTTCCTTTTGATGTTTATTTTATTTATTTCTCTTTATATTTTATTTTTTATCAATGAAGAAAAGTTATACTTCCAGTGTTTTAATTTTTGCATTTTTTCTCTCTCTCTTTGTCCTTTAATGCTTTATTTTATTTCTCTTTAAATATTATTCTTTTTGAGCTGTATTAAAGTAGGTTGTTTCTTGCATTATCTCTCAATTTTCTTTTATTTTTATTTCTCTTCATGTATTATTCTTTTTAAGCCATACTAAAGTAAGTTGGTTCTAAGATAAAAAGTTTTATTTTGAAGATGAATTTTTGTTTTATCTCTTGTCTATATATTTGGAGAAAAAGAAACGGAAAGTAGAGCATATGTGTGAAAATGTTTGGATTAATTTTTCAGTTTCAGTTTAGAATATTCTAATTTTATTAAAACATTTTCATTTATTGTCCCAGTTTCATTTTCATAGATATAATTTTTTAAAAATGCAGCCAATTTTTTATTTAATTTTTTAAAATTGAACCATTATCAAATACAATTCTAATTCATTTTTAAATCTTTGCATTTATAAGACAAATTGAGTCATATCTTATTTATGCAAAAGAAGAAAAAATATTTCATTGTTACAAACTTTCTAAATCTAGTTTATTTTCTAGCTTATGTTAATTTTTATACAAAGGCCGTGTTTAAAATTTATAGAAATAAATATCATTGGAAGAAGATTTAACTTGCAAATAAGCAGCAAGTTTTTATTCAATAATATCTGTGAAACTGTTTTAGAACAGCCTTTGATCATAAAATTGATTATAAAAAATATAGACTGAAAAAGTATTGGGCATTCTGTATTCCAAACCTGATGTTGAATTGTTTAAATTAAAAAAAAAAAGTTATAATCATATTGGTCTTTGCTGAAACAAGAAGCTTCAGCTAAGTTATGCAAAGAAAATTCTTTCTTAGCTTTGAGTTTCTTAATTGCATTTAAAATAGCTATCAAGAAAAGTTATTTGGTTGAAATCTAGAAGTTGGTACACACTCTTATAATGACGCCAAGTTGCCAAAGCTAATGCAAATATTGCATGTATTTAGCTTTGGCGACTTGGTGCCAATGAAGGACAGCAGTCAACGTCTTGCTTTGGCGATTTGGCTGCGTTTTAAGGGTGTGTACCAACTTCTAGTTTTCAACCAGTTATTTATGCATTTTATATACCTTAATTCAAGAGCTGGTCTGTTTTTATGCATAGCTCAGTTTCTTATTTGAGTTAATCTTTTAGGATCAAAGAAGACAAATTAAAGGATTTCTGTAGTTTGTTATTATGCCTTTTCTTGATGTGTTGTAATTTTTTTCTCGTAATTTAGCAGGCTATTTTATATTTCTTAGCATTGCGTATAAATGGCACATAATTTTATATAATAAAGATTGAAAAATACTCAATGTTGAGGACTGATATGTGTAAAAGTCTACACATTCTATATACTTGTCTTCACTTTTACAATCCAGTGTAAGATTTATGGAAACTTGAGTATATCTGTGTTGATTATGTATTGTATGCTACTAATGATTTTAAATTCCAGTCATTTTAGTAGCTACAGTAGTCTCTCAGTAGACCAGTGGACTGCTGAATTAGTGGAGGTTTATTTAAAAATGCATTTTAATAGCAAAATTATGCAGAAAATTACACTGTACATACACAATTACACTCTAATAAATATTGCAAAATATAATTGAAAATATGAGCAGTGGCTATTGCTTACATCATCCCATGGATAGTGACATTGGTATGCACTGACTTGATTTCCTGTTAATGCTTCCCACATTCCCTTCTGAAAACACCGGGCTACTAGAGGTGCCATATTATAGATGTACTACTGTATATAAATTTCAGGTTTTAGTGTAGCCTTTTTTGTTTTTAAAATGTACTAGTAATATATATCGCATTGCCTTCTACTGAATTTGTATTATTAAAGCTATTATTATTTTTTAAATAATTTAATATTGAGTGAAATTTTGAAAAAAAAATTCTAATTTATTTATTTATTTTTAATTCTAGCTTCTGACAGCAAGATTATCCAAATTTGGGACTGTGGAAGAGATGTATGCCTGTTAACAATTAGGACTGATTCCAGTGTTGCATCAATCAAATTTGATGACAGTATTTTAATTGCATCTTCATATCTTGGCCATATGGTATCGTGGGATGCCATATCAGGGCAACGCTTAACTGAGTACATGCGTCATAGTGGTGCAATATTTACTTTCGATTATTCCAAGGATATGAATTTGCTTATTAGTGGCTCATCAGATAATCGAATCAAAATTTGGGCATTATCAAATGGTTATTTGTATAAAACTTTATCAGATCATTCTTGTTGGGTGTTAAAAGTTATGCTGTGTCCCTATACAGCAGAGAAAGGAAGTAAACATATGGATCGCCATTTATTGTTCAGTCTGGACAAAACTGTTATTGTTGTGAGGTTAATGACTTTCATCTCGTCGGATATGTCACCTGAAGGCCTATACATTACCACGTTATATTCAATAAAGCATGGTCGGTCAGACGATTCTGCTTTATTCACACCTGGTCTTCATTTTGATGGTGAATTTTTGTACTATCCTAAAGAATCTTTTGATAATCAAAAATCGTCAACTTTATGCAAGTGGGATGTTAGACAGAAGTGTATGGTTTCAGAAATGGAGCTTAACTTAAAAGTGAGAGCTTTGCTTGGTGTTGGTAAAAAATATGTAGTGATTCTCACACCATGGCAGCACAAAACACTACCTAATTTTATAGTTCTGGACAAAAATAGTTTAGAGAAAGTTGCCTTATGGAACATACCCCCTTCTAAGTAAGTAGCAATAATTTTTTTTTCCATGATTATATATCGTACTTTTTTTTTTACAATGTTGGATTTTAAAAAAAAATCTTAACTATTAAGATGTTGCCAATTTATTAATTTTCTACTATTATATTTGTTGACTAGATCATATATGGTGTAACTAATCTTGCATTAAGTTGTTGTTGTTTTTTTTGTGCAAAAAAAGTGACATTAAAAACAGATTTTCTTTAGTATTCATTCCGTTATTCACTGTTTGTACTTTTGCGATTCTAAAACATGGCAGGCTCGACTTAAGAACATGGTGCGGTCCGCCAAGTTCAATTTTTTTCCTCACCAAATGTGGTAACCTTCTTCATTTTGTTGGCAATCCTAAAACTTTGCCAGAATTTGAGAAAAATCATGCTAAATTTCATACAATTTTATGTGCTATTTGCAATTTTATGCACCATTTCCAATTTTATGTAATATTTACATTTTTTGCCATGGCTGTCATTAGAATCGCCGCCATCTTGAAACCATCCAAGATGGCGGATATTTGGCAACTTTTTGGATGGTTGGTGCAATTTCCCAGCTTGGCGAGAAACCGCACCATGTTCTTAAGTCTTACCAACATGGCATTTAGTATTTCTAACCTTTTTTTAAAGCTTATTAAGAATACGCTTTTTAGAATGTTAATTTTTTTTTATTTACAATAGCAGCTAGATGGCCAATAATTTAAATACCCAGGCATCCACTGATGATTTTAAAGATATATAAATTCCAAAATTGGTATTAGAAAGCATGCAAAAACTGATTTTTTTTGTTTTGAAAAACATAATTCTCTATCTCTGCAGTTTGATTTATTATTTTAAACTATTTTTGTCTTGGTGTTAGAGTTCTTGAAAAATATATAACTTTTTGTACACTTTTCTTTTTTAAATGTTTTAGATTTTATGTAGAATTTTGTATTCCAATCTCCCAGCAATCATACACATTTTATACTTAAAACTTTCATTCTCAGTCATCTGCATGTCTAATATAGATACAAGGTGTCCACACTTATCATGGTCCAATAGCTAATTCTAAACCATTAGAGATACATATATAGTTCCAATTGGAAAAAATGCTTTAAATAAAGGGAAGAATTATATTTTGTTTTCTTGAGTCGCTAAATATTATGAATTCTAACTTTTTATATGGTCCTAGCAGTCATATTTAGTAAAATATTCTTGACACTAACATTTTAAACAAAAAAAGTCCCACTCTTCTGCGACTAAAACTGAGCTGTTATGGAGCTTTGAATTTTATGATTTTTAACCAATCAGCGGCCTTATCTAGCAAATGCTGCGCATTGATTGGTGGATCATCTTCAAGACGGATATTGAAATGGTGTAAGTCAGCCATAATCAAAGCTCATAACTCAGTCAGTTTTAGTTGCAGAAGAGTGGGTCTTTTTTTGTTTAAAATGTTAGTGTCAAGAATATTTTACTAAATATGATTGATAGGACTGGGGAACTGTATAAAAAGTTAGATTTTGTAACTTTTTCAGGAATGTATTTATTCACTCAAAAATATATTAATTCTTCCCATCATTTAAAGCATTTTTCCAATTGGAACTATGTCTATCTCTAACGGTTTGAAAATTAGTTATTCGACTACAATAAGTGGGGACACCCTGTATATGTATATAATATTTGACTTTCATACTTATGTAACAAATGCAAATTGCAATAACTCAATTCCTTTTTGTTGAAAGATGGATTCATGATATTATTCTCAGTTAAAAATCAAAAATTCTCTCTTCTAATTTCAAAAATCATGAATTTGTCCTCCAATTTTAGCTTTGGACTTCACATGGAAATGATATGTGTACAGCTATTGTGGAATATTTTTTATTAAGCTTGGTTAGCCTTTCAAAAATAAAAGTTCTGGAAATAAAAGAATTATTTAAAATGGAATTGTAGGTTGTGAACTTTGTTTATTTTGCGTATATGTAATCATGTCTACTTTTCAGCCATTAAGTTTAAACAACTATATAAAATTAGCAAAGATGTTAAAATTGATTTATTCTGCGGATGAAAAGATAGCACATGTTAAAGTACTATCATTTTATATTTTGGGTATATTCAGTTTGTATTTATATTTTTATCTATCCAGTTTGGGATACATTATTTCTTATCAAAGTATAGATACTTAAAAAAAAGTGGCTATAATTTGCATGTTACAACAACTTTAAATATATACTTTAACATTTTGCCTGATACAATTTCATCGGCAGTAATTAAAAAACTGCAGATATTTATTTGTCTACGTGTGAATATTTTGAAATATATTGGAAAGATAAGACAGTATATGTAAGTAATAACAGTTTTCTATTTGCATTATCTATGTTTTCCTTAATTTAGTCTTTTACTGTATGCATTGTTTCATATAAATATTAATTATGTTGGTATGCTTAAATTTGTTAAAGAATCTTTGAGTTTGATTCGATATTACCTTAATTATCTTCTTTTTTTTTTTCATTTATTGTGCATCTTGCTGTTTCCTTGCTCTCTTTTGAACAACAATTTATGACTTGATCTGTCATTCAGTATTTGGCCCAACCAAAGTGTACGGTACGGCGCCAAACTTGAATTTTTTTGGCGAAAAATCACTAAATGTGGTAACCAATGGCAGACGGTAACATGGGAAATGTGGTAACATGACGGATGTTTGGCGAGTTTTTCATGATTTGGCGCCAGCTTGGCAAGAGATGTATCATACACTTTGGTTTTACCCGGTATTTTTTTCCCCTTTATTCTGTTTAAAATGCACATGATGAACATTTATTTTATGAAATGTATCCCTTAAATGAGTAAAATATTATCAAATTAATATTTTTTTATACTATTTTAAGTAATTTTTTTCTTTTTCTCAAGACCTATAGGGCCTGATTGCAGTCAGCTCTGTCTTGGTGAAAGGGATTGGCTAGATGGTTTAGATGGAAAAAATGATCAAGGAGTGCTACTTACTGCTGCAATTGATGAAAATTGTGTTTATGTTTTGAAATGGCTACCACGATCTAGCCAGGATGCTACATAGCTATACATGAGCATATTCAGTTATTTGCATGCTGTGTTTAGAAATTTGTCTTATTCGCTAATGTGTCAATAGTAAATAGTTTGAACAAAAAAAAAAAGGCACTTAACATTTTACATCCGAGAAATTATTTAAACAAATGTAATTTTTTTCCTTATTATTCTTTTCTGTGTTTTTAATCTTTCTTTTTAATATTTTGTTCAGTTTGAATTTTTACTCCTTTTTTTTCTCATTGTGGCATGTAATAAGAATTTTTAATTAAATTAACTCTGAAATTATGCAATACATGAAAATCTATACATTGATAAGTCTGGCATGTCAGTTATCTTTTTTATGAATAACTGGGTTCTTCAAGTTTAATGGATTTTGTATTTTAAACTTTTGACCTGTGTTGATTTTAACTTTCTTTTATGTCATAGATTTCATGATTTTAAATTTGGCTTCAATATCATTATAAAGTAGTTCCCTAGTTTCTATCATAAATTTGAATTAAATATGCAGTGTATAGTTGGAACTCATTAAAAAGTAATGTTAACTATGTTTCCTTCCTTTTGACATGTAATTCTATTATGAAAAAAAAATTCATTTAAAATTCTGAAAAAAATTGTAATTAATACATTAAAACTGATTATGGATAGATATTGTAATTCAGTGAGAGATGTGAATTGTGTTTTTAAATTATTTGTTGAAAAGCATTTGCACTCAAAGAAATATTGGGAGTAATTGTTATGAATAATCTACATCATTCCAAATCTTCTACCAATTTAAATAAGAATGTTGTATTTTATCTCTTGCCTGACAAGAAAGAGCCTTAACTTTCAAAAAGAAGTTGGGAAAGGTATTGAAGCACACAAAGAGTAAGATAATTTTGTTTGGAGGTTTATATTTGAAGAATACCTGAAAATCAACTTCTGCTGCTATTCAAAACTGTGTAAAAAAATTAAAAAAAAAAAGATGTGCATGTCCAAAAAAAAATTGTGCCTTCAGCCATGCAATTGTGCTGTTAAAAAATATAATATTTATTCTCGAGATAATGGCTAATATGAATATAATTTATTCAGCTAGCAGCTAATTATTTTCAACTTTTTTTTTAATTCCATAAATATTCAAAATCTGTGCTATCTTTGATAAAGTGAGAACTAAATTTTTATTCATTAATATATTTTATTTTTATTATAATAGCTCTTATTATTTTGAAAAAGTAACTGCTTAAAAACATTCTTAAGATAACAGTGGTGAACAAATAATTGAATTGCACTATTGCTTCTTACTTTCCTGTTGTGTAGTCTTTTTCAAGACTATTTAAATGTTATTTATTACCCTTTTTATATTAACAAAACAGTTTAGCATGATTGCTAACTAATTTAATTGCTCCCCTCTGGAATAGTGATTTGTTGATTTCCAGCTGTATAATTGGTTCCAGTATTTAAAATAACATCTTTTTGGTTTTACTTATTTTGCATATTTTCTAAGTGTCATAAATCATTTTTTCTAATGTTCCATAGATACGTCATACTTCGTAAAGAGTATTATTTTGGTATTTTAACAGTGATATTTTTGAGTCACTATACTAAAATCAAATGCATTTTTCAAGTTCCACTCCCTATAGAAAATTTCTTGTACTACCTTTCTGCAACATATTAAAAAATTGCAATATTTTTCTTTTGTCATAGAAAAAGAATTTAAATACTGTGAATTTGAAATTATAGTATTGCATATTAGAATAAAGGAAACACTGCAAGAGGCCTTAAGTACTTAGTAATTTTGCATTAAATAACTTCATCTGTGTCAGTCATTTTCTACCTTATGAATTCCACAGGGTTATTCTCCATTTTTAAATTGTCATTTTTGATCAAATAGACACATGAATGATAAATAATTCTTCTGATTCTTGTCTCATAATATCATGCCTGTCTTATTTTTATTAAATATTTGCCTTTCTACATCTAGTCCAGAGATATGTAATACAATTTTACTGTGTTATCTCATTCCATATTTCCATTCCTTATTTGCATTTATATTTTGTTGCCATACGGTATCGGTTTGAATATCAACAGTCCTTTTTATTTCTAATCCATTTTTGATAAATATTTGTCTGTCCTTTTCATAAAGAAACATATATGAAAGTTCATGAATTTTGTTTTATATCCTTTTTTTTTATTCATTCTTTTTATTCACTAACAAAAAATATGCAGATTTGATTAACTTCTTCAAGGACATTAATTAAAATTATTCTATATATAATATATCATATTTTTGTATTAAAATTCAGGATAATTTGTTCAATTTTCTGGCTCAGTCAAAAATAATTTCTTAATTTCTGCTATAACTAGCTTTTTATTGTCTTTAGCACTTCATTAACCCTCCGAGCGACACAGACGTCTTTTTACGTTTTTCATGTTCATTTCAAAAGCAGATAGCTCATATTTGTATGTATATTTTCTTAAACAATCATGTATAAAGTATTCTTAAGATTTCAGAGATATAATTAAATACAAAAAACATTGATTCATTTACTTTAAAAGATAAGTTTTCTAACCTTATAGCTAAAAGTTCAAAATAATTGAGCGCTCAGAGAGTTAATGTGCTTAATCACTGATAATGTTAAGTTTGTAAGTCATTTGAAATATTTTTTAGATTCTTTTCATTTGAGATTTTATTTTCAATATATGAAGGAAGAATTGTCCTATGCATTTCATGTTGAATGCTTCAAAATAAATTAATGACCAAAACTCGTGCATGAAAATAGTTATTCAGTGTGAAATTTATTCCTAGTATTTCCTCTGTTGAATAATTTTCAAGAAATGGTAACTCTTGTTATTCAGTTTATCAGTTATATAACACTGAAAGTTTGTTCATCATATGAAACATTAACACATGCAGTATTTAAAAAAAGTTAACAGCACCCCCCTGTTAAGCATTATGCAGCTAATTTTTTTAAAGTCTAAAACTAGTTGAATTCGAACATATGAGCAGTATTTCCCTACTAGTGATGCTGTCACTAAATAATCCTTAAATGCTCATACAAATAGTCATTAAAATTTTTTGCTTTAATCTTTTGATGTATTTAATAGTGTATTTATTTTAAGCAACATCATTCTAAAATTTAACTGTAAACAACCTATATTTGGTTGAGAAGGTGCATTTTCAAAAATATTACAAAGATTTAAAAAATTTTTAAATTGAAAACTTGTGCAAATTTATATATGGCTAAGTAGCTTTTTAAATATTGCAACAACTTTCAGATCAATAAAAAAAAGTTTACCTTAAAATAAAGGTTCTGATTGAGCTGTGAATGCCTTTTAAAGAATTATGTTGCTTAATACAAACCCATTTTGGCAAAGTTGTTGAATGCAAACGTATAAAAGAAAATTATTGCTTGAAACAGAATGAACATTATTTTACACCCTGTATCCATGTGAAAAAGTTATCACAAATCTATGTGAAAAAATTATATCTGATAGGCAACAATGATATAAAGACAACAAATAATGCAATATTCCATATAATTATTAATAATATTTATTTTTAAAATCACAACTTACTTTACCAAGTTAAATAATAAAATGTAAATATATTATGACGGGTTGTGTGTTTTAGCGGGAAGAAAATATTTCATTACTATATATCAAAATATTGGAAAATGCTGAAGTTATCTTGCAGACTTTTTGAATTGCTGCAAATAAAATGGGAATCATACCATTAAATTGTGTTCAATTTTTTTAAATGCTTGAACATAAAAAAATTATTCATCGTATTGTTGCCGACTATTATATTGATTTTAAAAATCCTCCTATAAAAATTATTCCATTGAATTGTAAACTTTTTTTACATTTAATTTTTCTTCAATATCCATGAAAGGCTTTAACTGTTATAAAGGCTAGTCCTTCTAATATATCTGTATGTGTTATTGAATCCAACATATCTTAACTTTTGACAATGTAATCTGTTATGTTTGAGGACATTTTGAATATTAAAAAAATTAATATCTAAAGTATATATTTCATTTTTTTAAGATTATTGCTCAGATAATAACACCATTATGGTTGCAATGATGAATTTTATGCTTACTCTGTATGTAGATAGAGGATTTTTTTTTTAACTTTATTATTGAATTTCATGAGCATGTTACTATGCAGAATTTGTGTGCTTTAAATTTCTGAAAACATTATACGATATTTTGAAGCATATGTGTAATAAAGCACAAAAACTTGTATGTTCTTTTTCTCATTTATGTCTTGCATGCATTCACTTCATGTTTATTTTTGTCAACTGTAAATAAATAATGTAGTCGTCTATGTAACTAAACTACTGTCTTTCATGAAATACAGAATATATTTTCTGTACTTAATTCTTTTATTACATTTACTGTTATAACTGTAATGAAGTTTGCACCTTTACCAGCATACTTATTTTCAGTGTTAAATAATTTAACATGAAGTTTCAGTGTTAAATGCTGAAGTTGAATTAGAAGATTTTCTGTTAAATTTCTTCATAATTGGAGAACTTTGTTGTCTTGCCATATTTGTGCAATATTTTTCATTATTTTGCAGATTTTATGTATTAAAATTTTGCTTGTTATATTTTGTCTAAAGTCTGTTATCAATTTCAGCTAAATGTTTCTTTTTGCACTTGTGCGAGTTTTTGAACATAGTGTCAAGAAAATATTCTGCTTAGGGTAAAACTCCCTTGAGACATTGTTAAATATTTGTTAGTGTTATTATCTCCAGGATTTTTTATCTATCTACAAGTTCAGCACTTAATAAATATTAAACTCCTTTTCTGCATTAATTGTTTGTTGACTGGGAGTGAAAGAAGATATTTCTTGTAAAATGTTTCTGGGTGTTGTTTTTTTTTTTATAGATAAGTTTTTGTTATCTTTTGTTTTTCTTTTTGTATTATTATTTTCACCCATATACAGTTGTTTTTTTTAAGGATGTTTTTGTTTTTGCATCTTTTATAGTGTTTATGAAACTAGCTTGTAAATTCTTTGTAACCTTCCCATTTATTTATTGTATAAAAAATAAAGAAAAGGAAGTAACTTTGTTCAGTTTCTTATTCTTTTCATCTGATTAACTAACATTCATACAGTGAAGCATGATTTCGGAAGTTTTTAAACAGAAGAAATCAAAGGAAGAAAGAATGGCTATGTCATCCAATTCCTCGGAAATTATTAAAAGTTGAATTGTTTTAGAGAAGTTATTTCTCATTAACTTTTATCCTTCTATTACTTTAGTTTGTTAGTCTGATATGAAGTATTTTAAGGATGGCGTGTGATCATTTAAATGTCTACTTAATTTCAAATTGGTAGATGGATAGTAATGTAATTGACCATTTCTGTTAGAAATATTATAAGTGACTTTTTAAAATATTTCAATGAAATAAATTTCAAAATATCCCTTCTGTGTTGATAGTTTTACAGGTATTAGCAGTTGGTGAAACAGGCAAAAACAAATGGGAGTTTAGAAAGTTGATTTTAAAGGCTTTAGTTGACATTAACAGTACAAAACAAGACCTGATTTGATGTTTTTGCTTATTTTAAAGTCAAAGTTTGAAACAATTATCTTTTATACTTTCAACAGCTTTTTTAAAAGTATTAAAAACTCTGCTCTTTTTTTTAATCAAATTTTGTATTGTGTGAATTGTGCTATATAGTATGCTTCATAAAAATTTTAAAAATTCTTTCTTATTTATGAAATTGTAACACTGCAAAAAAGTGAATGGGACTTGGGTGTTATTTCTGCATTATATTTTCAACTGCATTATATTTTTCAGATTTTAAATTTAATAATTGTCATTCTTGGTTTTATGTCAGATGTTTTAGCCTTTTTATTTGAATTGAATTTCACTTGCCATGAGCTTCGTACTACAAAACTGTTTGGCTTCATAAAACTAAATTCTTTCTTTTGAGTAAAATATATATTGTATCTTCGAAATTTACTAATAACAGGTCTTTTTGTTGATTTTTGACATTTTTCTAATATGTTAATGTATTGCAAACATAAAAGTGATTCAGAATATTTTGTTTTCTGCATTATGCTGAGAAATCTAAAAATTTCTAAAATCTGGCTTTCCAACTTTTGCTTTATTTGTACCTTATGAGGCTTAATTTTTAATTTAATCTTTAAATGTTTCCCCGATTTAAATGCTTTTATCTTTTCTTCCTTTTTCTATAATTCATGGAAATAATGAATATGTATTTAAAATAATTGGCAAAACCAGAATTTCAGTCCCCTAGCCAGAACCACTGGACCGATTTCAACAATTTTTATTTCATATGAAAGCTTATGATCATCTCTAGATGTATCATCAGGGGTCACCTGCCACCTATCACCCTTCATTTTTGAGAAAAATTGAAAAAATACTTTTCCATTGTGCATTCTCTATATGAAAAATCCACGAGGCAGTCCCCCAGCCCCAACTACTGGACCGATTTTGACAATTTTTATTTCGTATGAAAGCTTATGACGTCGAAATATGTCGTCAATCACCACTCTTCGTTTTCCGAGTTATATCGCAAAATAAAACTTTGGCAGTGTCCCTCAGACTCTACATTTCCCCAAGTTGCAACCATAGTTACAAGCTATTAATAATACGGGTGAACAGCTGGTTGCCGAATGCGGCTAGGTTGATTTAATATTAGCTCTATTAGTCGTTTTCTTCTGAAAATGAAAATCTTTTCACTATAATTTAGCCATAAAAACTGCTATGCTAACAAGCTAGTGTTTTTAATCAAACTTAACTATATCTTACTTATGTCATAGATGTTCTGATGTAATTGGCTGACAATATTGAAATATCTTGTTCATAAATAACTAGTAAAATCGAATTTCAATACAACTGAAGGAATGAGTGAAAGGAGATAAAAAAGAAATGGGGAAATAATTGAAACTCTTTATGATCTATTTTTAAATTTCTTCCCATTAAGAATTTATATTTGTCCTTTTTTTTCTGTAAGATTAAAGCATTAAAATAATTTAAATATATATTCATCTAATGTAGCATATCTAAAACAAAAGGCTTTGTTTGTCCTTCTCTCATTGTTTAACTTTTAAGCTAAATATTTGTAAATAAAAATTTTGATTTAATAGAGAAAGTGCTGATGCCTTTTGTCTATTTATTCCTTCTACTAATTCATTTTTTGCATTATTAAATTTTACTTTTAAAGTAATTCTTACATGATAGTGTATGTTGTAAATTCTCCTTAACTTAGAGTCATCTTCATCTGTGAATTAAAAGAAAGATATTTGATATTTCTTGGTATCTTTCCTGGTGATGATCTCTGAAGTATTTCCTCTCAATGTAATATTGTATGTGGATTCATCTCTATTTATTAATTAATGGCATATATAATACATCTGAAAACAGTAAAAGCAGTTGGGAAGTTTAATGTGGATTTCTTTTCTTAATTTTTAATTCTAGTATTGTGGCAGATATTTTCATACGTGGTGAAATTTGAATTCGATTTATCTAGTCTTTTAGGAGTCGCCAAATCTTCAAAAAAAAAATGACAGGAGGCTGTCTTTTTCAAACAGCCGCTAATGTTAAGGTCGTAGTACTACTTTACTCGCATGACTCTTTTGTTTCTCGGTTTCTCTTTGTTACTTGCGATTCTCTTTTGTTTCTCGAATCATTTTTCTTTCTCGATTTTCATTTTTTTTTTAACTTCTCTTGTTACCCTTTATCTCTAAAATAAGACATTAGTTATGTTTTTAACATATGGTATTTAACGAGATATAGATGATCCATGCACCGTTTTTTGTGGCGTCTTGGTGTGTGAATCAAATTCCTTCCTGAGACCCCAATGGGAGGAACGTAGTCCTACTTTAAAGTAGTGTAAAATTCTTGTGACTAGTTGAGTCAAAAAAATGCAGTTCATAAATGAAAAGTAACTGTAGTTTTTTTATTTGCTTGAAAATGACAAAATATGTTTTAATATGAAATAAGAGTATTTTCCACTGGTCTTGGTTGCAAAATGATACTTTCCTTGTTTTGTGATGCATTCTATACCGGTCTGAAATCATTTCTTGAGCAAAAATATGATCCACATTGCCCATTTGTGTCTCGACCATAAAAAGCTGCCTTTCGTATTCTTTCCTTGAAATCGGGCTTTATATGTTTATTGTTCAGGATGGTATAAATTATTCTGAAAAAAAGGGCAGAAATTAAATATTTGTTTTAAATGCAACTATGAAGCTAAGAAATGAAAACACTTTTACCTCTTTCCGAAATTTAAGTTTTAATAAATTAGTTTAAGCAGAATTTTGACGTTTTTGCGCTTTTTCGTTTACAACTTTCGAAAAGATTGCCAAACAAAACGATTTGCACACGTTTTAAAATGCAGAAAACTCATCTTTCCTATGATATTTTTAGTTACACTGTCATGCGATTATTTGTCTGGTTTTATTAAATATTTAACCCTATTTCAAATTATATTCCGCGTCAGTCTTCAACAAAATTGGTTAGAGCAGTCCAAATAGAAGAAAGATACGTTAGAAACAAACATTATCGCCATTATGAAGGTTTTTTTAGGTTTTAAAGATTATCGGTTTGCATATGATTATCATTTAAATGCTTCTCTCCAATATGCTGAAATTATATGTATTGCTTTTTTTTGTCTTAAATTAATTATATAACGCCGACTACAATTATACTTTTTAAAATTACTTAGGCAAACGCTTAAAATTCGTTTGAAATTGTTTCCGGAATGTAGCTAGAATTTCAAGCATATTTCGGTAGTGGTAGGCGCATGACTGTATTTAATTGTTATCTCAATATTAGATTTAATTAAGCAACCGGCGAACTTTGTAGTCTGAAATGATCTACCAAGAAAATTTCATATATATTTCTTTACTAGCAGTACCTTCACGGCGTTGCCCGTGACATCATGAATTTCAAAAATTTTTTTAAAGCCCGCAATCTTCAGGTTTAAACTTTGAAATCACATTATGTAAATACTCCTTGAGGTCACTTTTTTTTCCAGTTTCAGCTAAAGTACAAGCAGCTAAAGACATCGGCTTTCAAAAAGTATAAAAACAAATAAATTAAAAGCATGATCTCTCGACGCGACGACAGACGTACTGCGAAATCTCGCTGCCACGTGGTTTTCGACGAAAGCCATGCTGGGAATAGAACACTGCTACCTTGGTTACGAAGACTGGAAGGAAAGCGGGAGAAAAATAACTTTCAACTCCCAGAAAAAAATTATTTTAAAAAAAACGGGAAAAGATATTTTAACCGTTCTTGTTTTAAATCCGACAGAACCGTTCTAGTTATAAGCTGAAAAAAATTGAAAATAATAATGTTATTAGAAAGTCGGATGCAACAAATTTAAAAACAAAAATAACATTCCGATGTCAAAACTGACTATATTATAAAAAATTCCCAAAATTCAGTAAATTACGTAAATTCGAAACAAACTTCATTAGAACGGCAATCGCATGCTCTTTCCGATGGTGTATCTATTTTTTTCGGACAATTATTCCAAACCATTCTATTGAGAAATTAGTGCGAAAAATCAACCAAAACAACATAAAACATTAAATAAAAAATTTTCTAGATTAAATTTTAAAATTTCGGCTTCGAGGTTCATTCAGTCACCATTACGACTACCTGTGTGCCAAATTTCATGGCTGTAAGTGCGATAGATTCGCCTGGACATCGCAGACACACACACAAACATTGCCTTTTATAAGTATAGATTAGTTTGAATATATTTGAACTAGCAGTACGCGTACGGTGTTGCCCATGGAATCGGGATTTCAGCAAAATAAAAAAAAGTCCACATACAATTACATAAATGAAAGTTTTAAAAACGAAATCAAAACAGAAATATATATATTATTGAGTTGGTCCGCCTCTTTCCTCTCGACCGAGTACCGTTAAATCCAAAACAATATTAAAAAATTACAATGTGATATTTATTACACCGCAAGCAAAGTATGAAAGGCAAAGTAATAAGTTAAGACACTCTTGAAAAAAATAATCGAATTCATCGAGTAAATAAATCATCTCCTCGCAGAACGCGAAAGTAATGACGTCACCCTGGCCCGTCAGCCAATGAAACTGCCCGCAACGTTCCGGAGAGCTGTCGCGGGCGGAAGCTTCCCTAAAGGAAAAATATCGTTCAACTATCAGGAAAAAATTAATTAAAAAATAAAACGGGAAAAGATATTTTAACCATTCTTGTTTTAAATCCGACAGAACCGTTGCAGTTATAAGCTGAAAAATTTTCAAAATGATATCTTTATTAGAACATCGGATGCAAGAGTTTTAAGGATTCCAGAAAATTGTATTTTTGAAAAGTGACTATTTTTTTAAAAAATCCCAAAATTCAGTATAAATTACGTTAGAAATTCGAAACTAACTTCATTAGAATGGAAATCGTGTGCTCTTTCCAATGGTTTATCTATTTTTTTCGTACAATTATTCAAAATCATTCTATTGAGAAATTAGTGCGAAAAATCAATCAAAACAACACAAAACATTAAATAAAAAATTTTCTAGATTAAATTTTAAAATTTCGGCTTCGAGGTGCATTGAGTCACCATTACGACTAGCTGTGTGCCAAATTTCATAGCTGTAAGTGCGATAGATTCGTCTGGACATCGCAGACACACACATACACACACACACAATGAATGAATCATAATTCTTCTTTTATAAGTATAGATTGCATTGTCGATTGCGATGCTAATTATGTTGGACATTCTCTTTCAAAGTCTGTTCATTTTAAATCATTCAAAAAATTATTTATTTTACTTGTTTTGTCGTAGGCGTTGCACAGTGGTGAAATATGCCAGAAAGAGTTTTAAAAAACTTATTTGTAAAGCCGTAAAACATAGTTATATTGATAGTCTAATATATTGCGCCGGGTTTTTTTAACTTTTCGACATGTTAATGACATGCAAGTTGCCATGGCACTTCGGCAAACTTCTGAATTCTTTTCAAAGCTGTAAATGTTTCTACATTCGCATCAAGGTTTTCTATATTATATTTTTGTTCTATTTCATCTATTGGCTTATTTTCGATATGGAAACTAATTAATAAGGTACGTGCGAACTTTTTATCTCCTGTTGATAGGAAACAGTTTTTTAAAACAAAAACTCGTCTTTTAATTGCAAAAGAATTTTTTATATGTTCTAATAGAATCTTTGAAGGAAAAAGTGCGAGATTCCAAGGAACTTTGGCGTTATAAGTAATTTTACACAAAGCTTATATTAATAACTTTCTATTTAAAACAAATTTTCGTGCTACTTTAAATTTTTTCGTTATTTTAGTGAATTAGCAACTATACAAATTTTTCGATTTATGTTCTTTTAGGGAAAAATTCGGCTGCATCACGATTAATTATTCGACGAGAATTGATACATTTTATAAAAAGAATTCTTCTGCGAACAAAAGTGTCCAGAAAAAACATTTTCTGTCTAAATTTTGCTTGGTTTTATATGCTGATAGCGAACTACTAGACTTTGAGAAAAGAAAATTATCAAAGCTAATTTCTGATTTCCAATCAAGTTGAAAAAACTATTTGTTATTTTTTTAACATGCGTCCTTAAAATTTACCATTAAAAGCTTTTGAAGACAGCAGTAAACGAATTATAGGAAGGAAAACTGAAGAACAGAGAGAAAACGCAAGCGAGAGAAAACAGATACAGAGTCTAATGCATGCTGCTCAAATGAAATGGAGAATTAAGAGCCACAAGAAAATGTCAAAAATCTTGCTATTTGAGTGCCAAAAATAGATACAATATCGGAAGACAAGGTCTTGTCATTACTGATTCATTGCAAATATAAAAAAAAATGAATATAATATATGAAATAGTGCTCTTGAAAAAGTTCCACTTTGTACAATAACTTTGAAGTCATACTAAAAGCTAAAAAGATGAGTTGTGCAGAAGATATTTCTGTAAATGAAGCTTCAATACAAGTGGTTTTACAATACTTGCTTAATAAAACTGCAAAGAAACTGATTAAATCGTTGGAAAAGAATTTTTGATCCTTCGAGGACGATATTAAAAATATTTTTTAAATTAGTAAATGAGATTTTGACAGTTCCTCGAAACAATTTGAATATAAACAACTCTTCGAAGATCTAACAGCTACAGATGCCAGTATTTTTGTCACACCTCTAATTCCAGTTAATGTTCTGCGGAATAGAGACGAACAACAGCATACTGGATTGCGAATTATCCACGACCGTCTTTTCGATTTTATAAACCAGTGCGACTCCAATTCATTCAGTAATCGACACAAATTCAGAAACAAGAAGCTGTATATGCGACAAAATAGATAACTAATTTGAATCCAACAGATGGTGAACCAACAACGACTTGTGAGAAAATTTGTAATTAGTGATAACAGCAAACGCAATTACGAATACTCAACGAACAAAAGATGTGATTTGTGTCCAACTTCAAGCAAACAGTTTAAACATAACTTAAAGTTTGTTTAAAGCTATCATTGAAGGCCATCTACAGTTCTGACCGTACACGCTAAATTTCCGTATTATATTCTTCTACTGCTTATTATATTTTCCATATACACCTACGTTGTGCAAATGCGGGGGGATCGAGAAGAAAAATACTGTTGAAATTTTTAAAAAAAGAATCCCAGATAAATTTAAATTGCAACTAGGTCACGTGGTTAGCAAACTGAACCATGAATGAAGGCAATACTGCAATGGACGCGGAAGTAAACTGCTGCTATTTTATTTATTTTTTTAATGATTATAGTGTAAGAACTGTTTGATGGTCTTTGAATCTCTTTTTTAATTGAGAACTTCTTAATTTTTACGTCTACCCAACAATCCTAAAAGTTCTTAACATAAATAATTATATAATTTTAATATTTAACATTGTTGGCTAACTTTTTCGCATATTTCACCACTGTGCGTTGGCTTGAATTTTAGGTACTTGTTTGTTAAAGCGGCCACCGAGCTTACTTGGCGACCTTCGGATTTCGCCAAGCTCGTAAGTTCTTCCATGCTTCTATTGTCTTTTTGACGAAGGAACGTTTTGAGGTGAGAGTTAATTTTGGAATTTTAAAAAACGTAGATTCCTAACATTCAATGAACAAGAATAGCTAATAGGTTCCCGCTTTGATGAAAGCGAAGCCGCTGATGTTTCTTAAGTTAAAAAAAAAAATTGTCTGGTACCCACTTCAGATGCCTCAGGCATCGCATGCGGAATTTGTCCATTTCAGATGCCACAGGCACCGCGTGCGCAAGAGACCAATAAAAGGCTCATTGCACACCCAAAACAAATGTTCTCACATCGCTCAACCGTCTTCCTCTCAGCGGCAAGATTTTATCTCCATCTTGGCGAATTACCTCGGTTGCTTGGCGATTCAATCTCGGTGGTCGCTATAACGTGCAAGTACCGAATTTTAAATTTTAGCTTTCTCTTTCAAAATAATTTAATTTAATTATTTAGTTTTGGAAATTATTTTTGGATAGCTTTATTTCAAAACAACTAATAACTATTTCAAACAACTTGTATATTTTAAATTTTATCAATTTAACTTAATTATTACTACTAATAAGATGAACGAACAAGATGGTGGCTAGTGTTCTGTCAAACGCAATTCAGAATCATCTTTATAATTAATTAAATCTTTAAACTATTCATCAAGCTTGTCATAAAAACCAGCGGGAGTGGTCTCCCTAAACTTTCTCGTGTACTCCCCAAAAAGGTGTAAAAAATTCAAACCTTCTGTAACCCAAAATGCCATGACTATCCACTAGTTTCCCTTAGCGCCCGCCAAAGTCATGAAAATCACCAAGACGCTAAATGGCCTTGCGCCATAGTAAGAAAATTGAATATGCAATTTGAAAGCCATTTTTTTAACCGACTGAAACAAAAAATAGACACAGATCTACAATTAAGGTGAGAAGGCCACTTACCAAATTTCATTTATCTAAGTCATTGTGTTAAGGAGTTATCGCGTTCACAAGCATGCGATTATACAGACCGACAGTCAACCCTTTGACATATTTCGTCAAAAATTTGATATGCACTTTAATCCCTGATAAAACTGTGCACCAAATTTTATCCATCTAATTATTTAAGTTTTTGAGTTATCGTGTTCATATGAACACAGACAGACACCTAGACATACTTCCCTTGTAAGGCGACAAAATTTGATAGAAATTTTGTGCAAAGCCCATATACCAAATTTCAACCCTCTAGCTTGAGTTATCGTGTTTACAGACAGAATGATTCCAGAATTGTGTTTTTCGGACTCGGGGAGGTCTAAAACGTGGAGATTCATCAAACTCTCGAGTTCGAATTTTTTTGGCGATTACAATACTTTCTCTTCGTATACGAGAAAGTGAAAATACTGTTTATATGTATTCTAGAAAAGCTTTTGAATCTACTTTAAACTTTTGTTTGGCACAGCATAGCCGAAACCGGCTTTTGTGCCATTAAACGACAACTTCCAACTTCCATTTGAATCTACATTAGAATGAGATTTTTTTTATTTCGATCCATAAATTTTATTTATCATTTTATTTTCACCAGTTATTTTAAACAGTTAATAATTTTTACTTTTTCGTATACGAAGTATACAAAGAAAAAGTATTGTAATCGTCAAAAAATTCGAACTCGAGATTTTGACGAATCTCCACGTTTTAGATCTCCCCGAGTCCGAAAAACACAATTTTGGAATTATGTCTGTCCGTGTGTCACGATAACTCGAAAACTATAAGAGCTACAGGGATGAAATTTGGTATGTGATCTTTACACATAATTTGTAGATTTCTATCAAAGTTTGGACAAAATCCGTCATAGGTTTTACTGCCTGCCGGTCTGTATAATTGCATACTTGTGAACACGATAACTCCTTAACCCTATTGCATAGATAAATAAAAATTAATATTGGTCTTCTTATCTTAATTGTAGATCTGTGTTCAATTTTGATTTCAATCGGTTGAAAGAAAGGCGTTCAAATCTCATAACGATTTTCTTTACCTTACGCAAGACCATTTGCGTTTTGGCGAGAATCCGCCTTTCGCCTTGGCGCGTTTCATTGGAAATTTGTTTCATGCCGTTTGCCTTTTTTACCCCTCCACCTGTGTTGGGGACGCTTGGTGTGTTTTACTGCAGTTTGGATTATTTTTTTCTCCACATGTGTTAAGGAATCGTCCATGAAACTGCCTGTGTGTGTATTTTCTCCCTATCCAGGTTAGAATGGATACGAGAAAATTTTGGGGAGACCACTCCCGCTGTTCTTTATTTAGATTAATAAATTTTCATTACTTCCTTAATCTTTATTTTCGGCATCATTTTATTTTTACCAGTTATTTTAAACAGTTGTTAATTTTTTGTAACAGTATAGCAGACAGTTTTTGCAGCATAAAACCTCATTCCATATATTAAAGATAATTATTCATCCTGATATTTGATGTATTCCATAACTTTAAATTTTTTGAACTTCAGTTTTTAAAGTTTTTCATTTCTGTTTATAGGTTCGTTCTTTGTAGTAGTAATTGTTAAGTTCTGTTTTCGCCAAATGTGGCAACCCCCAGGAAGTAGGGTTACTATTGTTGTAACTGTGCGGGACATAGCCCGCCAGAACTAGATTTGATCGAGAGATGGTATGTGACACAACACTGAATTAGAATAAACCGCTTTATTATGGGTCATCACTTTGCAATTTCTCGTCAAAGTTCTCACCGCACTCAACATCTTACAGTCCATGCCTTTTATATTTTAGTTATACCGCTACTTTTATTTTATAGTTACCCCGCATATTAGAGCTATCGATAGGACGCAACAATAATTCTTTGCCATTAGAATACAATTTTGTCCCATTTATAGAAATGATATCTTAATTGCTACCCGTCACAATAAGGGCCACTATGATATATACGAGGGACGTTCCGAAAGTAAGTTTCGTCATGCTTTTTCACAAGGAAGCTTTATTATAATTCGAAACAAACAATGGCATAGCAAAATATAAACTTTCGGCTATTTTTTTCACATATTCACCATCGACATTGATACATTTGTAGTACCGTGAAATCAATTTCAAGAAACCCTCCTGCTAATAGTCGGTGCCCAGCCAGCGAAGGAAGTTCTTCACAGCCCTCTGTACCTCTTCATTGCTTCGGAAGTGCATCCCGATAGTGCTGACTTCAATGCAGAAAAAAGGTGAAAGTCTGATGGGGCAAGATCGGGACTGTAGGCCGGGTGACCAATCTCTCCCATTCCAGGTGCGGAGTGTTCTTTTGTGTCCCTTTCTGTGTGGGGTCTTGCATTATCTGCCAAGAACAAAACCCCTCGAGGTTTATTGCCATGCTTGCAGTCTTGTGATCAGCATGAGTTCCTTCGGCATCCATTTTCACCTTTTTCCTGTATTAAAGTCAGCACTATCGGGACGTCACTTCCGAAGCAATGAAGAGGTGCTGAAGGCTGTGAAGAACTTCCTTCGCTCGCTGGGTAACGATTTTTACCAGGACAGTTTCTTCAAATTGATTTCACGGTACGACAAATGTATCATGTCGGTGGAAAAATAACCAACAGTTTTTATTTTCTTATGTCATTGTATGTTTCGGATTGTTAAAAAGGTTCCTTGCGAAAAAGCATGACGAAACCTACTTTCGGAACGTCCCCTCGTAGATTAAAGTCTACCACTTTTTTTTTGGTGTACGTTTTTTGTTTGGGTAACGATTTTTACTAGGACGGTTTCTTGAAATTGATTTCACGTTGCGACAAATGTATCAATGTCGGTGGCGAATATGTGGAAAAATAGCCGAAAGTTTTTATTTTCTTATGCCATTGTATGTTTCGGATTGTTAAGTTTCCTTGTGAAAAAGCATGACGAAACTTACTTTCGAAACGTCCCTCGTAGATTAAA
>BGPR01001975.1:74696-84820 GCA_013235015.1 Araneus ventricosus | reverse complement strand
AAAAAGCATGACGAAACTTACTTTCGAAACGTCCCTCGTAGATTAAAGTCTACTAGCTTTTTCTGTTTCAGCTCTTTTAGGTTTTTCCGTCATAGTAAAAAAAGTGACATATAAATGCACTTAAAGAAGGATATTGTCTTCATTTTCTTTCCTCTTTTTATTTATTTGTTGTTTAGACTGATAAAATTCAGGTGTTAAAATTAGTTATCTTGATTTATTTGCGTGTTCTACAGATAAAAGATTTTAAACTCATTGAGGTTGTCATTGATTTCAAGCGAAAAATTAAAGTGGAAACAATACTTTGACAATTTGCGTCTGATAGAAGTAAATATAGCTTTCACAATAATAGATTATACGTAAAGATAAAATTTCGCTTACCTATCTAAAAACTGAATTTTATAAAAAGTTATTCACCATGTTTGTTAACATAATAAATTCTGCAATAAAAGGAAACTATTGAAATACTATACTTACAGGGATGAAACATCTTTTTCGAGTGACGGCATTTTTGATGAACTGTCTGAAAACTGGCATGCTAATCTCTCCAAGCAGTGATTATTGTAACTGAGCATTCCACTGCACTGCAAATATGAAGCCATGACCTGATCATTGTAATCGGCTTTAGGACTCATTTGTTTGAGGTACTTATGGATTACATCAATGTCGCGAGCATCACGCTCCCGTGAGATGTTTTCTTTCGAAGTGAGTTCCCATGTGGAAGAATTCAAACTGAACGAGGGGTCCAACATATCCTGAACAGCTTCCCTTCTACTTCTACCCTTCACCATACCTAAAAGGGAAAAAATTAAAAAATATTTGTTGAGATCCAGTGAATGAAGTGTTATTTGAAATTTTTCAATTAAGATCTTTTGTAATATAAATGGTCTATCCATAAATAAAGAGTCAAAGACTGCCACGCGACACTGACGTATCGGTCAGTGACAGCCAGGGCCATCTTATCCAATGGGCTGCAAGCGAAATGCGGAAAGATCACATAACGACCGTAAGAAAAAAAGAAAAGCAGCGGGAGTGGTCTCCCCTGAACTTTCTCGTATACTCCTAACACATGTAGAGAAAAAAATGAGCTAAAAGGCAGTAAAACGAACAAGAAACCAAAACGCAGTGGAGAAAAAAAAAATAAGCGAAACCTCATACCTCGATTTTCGAAGGTCGCCAACGCGGAAATAGAATTAGAAACCGGCGTGATTACCAATAGGGCTGGGTGCAAGATAAAGAAAACGAATTTTGAAATTTGAACGCCTTTTCTTTAACCGATTGATACAAATCTACCATTAAGGTAAGAAGGCCACATACCAAATTTCATTTATCAAATTAATTTTTTTAAAGAAGTTATTGCGTTCAAAAGTATGCGATTTCACAGACCAAAAGACAGTCAACCCTTTGACGGATTTAGCCCAAAATCTGATACGGACCTACATTCCTGATGATAAAACTTTGTGGAAAATTTTATCCATCTAGCTATTTAAGTTTTTGAGTTATTGTGTTCACATGGACGCGGACAGAGAGACTTCCCGAAGACCGATTTTGTCCAACATTTGATAGAAACCTACAAATTATGTGTAAAGATCACATGCCAAATTTCATCCCAGTAGCTCTAATAGTTTTCGAGTTATCGTGTTCACAGACAGACGAACAGACAGACATAATTCCAAAATTGTGTTTTTCGGACTCGGGGAGGTCCAAAACGTGGAGATTCGTCAAAATCTCGAGTTGGAATTTTTTGACGATTACAATACTTTCTCTTTGTATACTTCGTATACGAGAAAGTGAAAAACTGACACAGGAGTGGGGTGTCATTCCAGTTTGCTGATGTGTTCGCAATTCGTAATAACAACGTGAAAGGTACGAATATCAGCCAACTGTGTGCACTGACTAAATTAGTTATTACACATTCCAACGAGCTTGAGACACGGGGCGGTAGATTGAGCTCGGAGTGTGGAAACATCAAGTGAGGAACGTTGAATACTTCAAGTATTGAATCTTATCTTTGACAATTCTTGTCCACTCGTGTTCAATTCACGTGAGAAGTCCTCAGTTTATACCCCCCAGCAGTCAGGACCACCGGCTTTGTGATTTCGCGGTACAGTAGTACGAGTAATCGCCTCATAACTAGTAATTCGTATAACTAGCAAAATAAATTGTAAAAAATGAAAGCAAAAGTTGAAAATAATTTTTCTGACTACAATAAAATGCATGGCTCGAATAAAAGCGTGGGCGCCTTATTATAGCATCTTATATTTTGTGTATATTTCCTTAAACAAATGGAATATTCCTTGAAGGTAAAGGCGTCCACGCTGTTATTCGAACCATGCATTTTATTGTAATCAGAAAAATTATTTTCAACTTTTGCGTTCATTTTTTCGCATGAATAAAAGCTTATACCTTAATTTTTTTTATTTATTTTATTTTTTACTTTTTAGAGACGGCTGACACGAATACACACGACATGTTAGGCATAGTAAACCAAATTCAATTATTGAAATATCCGATATAAAATACATGTTAAGATTATTATATACATTTGTACAATTATATTTTTAAAATGATTTAATGGCATTAACTTTCTGAAATATAATTCCGTAATATATTATGTGATAACTTACAATTATTATCAACAATGTAATAGAAAAAAAGAGAATCGATGTACGCAACTTTCTCTTTTTGCTTTGAGTGTGAAACGTATGGCGCACACGAAGTAAAACTATTGGAACGCGGGTTCGTATCCGAGACGCATATTTACAAACCCTACCCTGATAGAACTGAGGCAGGAAATCGGACAATATGATTGGCTCGCTTCGCCGAAAGCCGATGACGTCGTTCTTTGCTCTCGTGCGTGTACTTTTCATTAGTATAATTTCTTACAGTGTGGGATGTTTTATTTTTTATGATATTTTAAAACATAACATCATTTTTAAAAATATTACAACTTACGGAAGAATGTTTTCTGTGCTCAACTGTGGGAAAACGGAGAAGAAAAGTAGGACGACTCGTGTTTTGTTATGATTGCCGTACGCTTCGTGCGAAAGCTGAAAACGACGTCACTGCTCCTTGTAGCGAATGATATTGACTGATTTCCTGCACCAATTCTATCAGGGTAGGGTTTGTAAATATGCATCCGGGACAGGATGAGTTTGAAGTTTTGTCACAATCTGAATCGACATAAGTAAGTTGAATCACAAATTAGATTAATTAAATTAATAATCACATTACTTGAAATTAATAATTAAACCTTGACTGTAGGAAAGTCTGAAGGTATTTGGAACATATTTTTCTTCAGATATTCTACATTTTTTTTCCCTGCAGAAAATCTGAAGGTATTTGGAACATAGTTTTCTTTAGATATTCTACATTTTTTTCTGCAGAAAATCTGAAGGTATTTGGAACATAGTTTTCTTTAAATATTCTACATTTTTTTTTCTGCAGAAAATCTGAAGTAAACATGTTTCAAATACCTTCAGATTTTCTGCAAATTTTTTTTAACTGGGAAAGGCGTGCCTTCTGCTTCTCGGTAGCCATTTTGACACTTGCGTTGGAAATCTCGCGCTGCAGCAGTTTTAGTGCGCCGTAATGGCGCGTAACTTATCTGAAAAAAAATGAACTACTCTCTCATTAAAAAAAAAACCGAGGTTGCTACATTTTAGGGTTTTTTTTATTAATTTTTGAGATGGGTTCAATAATTTATGACCACCCTATCAGTGGAACTTGTCTAAGTCGAACGTTTTTAATTCGAATTCGTCGGTGATTCGAATGTTTTCTTTGGTTCCGTAGATTTCCTATTATCTTAATGTTAAATTATTGTCTATAATTTTAATTTATTTTGGTTAATTCGAAGTCAAAACTAAAAATAGTAAAAATTTGTTTTTATTTCTTAACTGTTTTCGTTCCGTCCATACTTTATGGTCTTAGTGAAAGACCGCGGTAGCCTAGTGGTAAGATCTCTACTTCGAGGAAAGAGGCTTCTAGGTTCGAAACCCCCTGCCACTGGAGATCCACCGTGCATGTAGGCCCGGCGCACGCCGGTGTGGTGCAAAAATACCCACACTGGCCCGGCCTACCCAAAAAGGGTGTAAGGCCGGTAGAGGACCAGCGGGGAGAGCTCCACCAGCATGTGGAGGACGGGATTTATTGGGTACAATAAGATGATTGTGGTGCGGAAGCTTGGAGAGGTGGATGCCAACTTAGGTGTCGTCCTCGTCATTTGAACGCGGTTCAACATTACGAGGTCCATCCCAAAATAGCCCTCGTGTTGCTTTAAAAACCGACCCTTAATATAAATAAACTAAAATCATGTTCTTAGTGATCGTAAGTGAATAATGAAGACTTAACTGCTGCGCAATGCCATTCAAGTAATGAATTAATAAAAAAAGTTCTCACTTAAAAAAATCTTAACACGTTAGGCATGAATTCTACTGCTTATTTTGAGATTTTATTGTATTCTATTTCAAAGTGCTGTATGCTGTTTGTTTATTAAAATCATTTGCTCATTTATTGAATTATTTTTTAAAATATTAAATTTTTTAATTGTAATAATTATCCCTTTACTTATTAAAAATTACTTACTATTTATTTATTTATTATGTATTATTTATTAAAGCTGTGAAATATTAAAAAATTTTTTACTGCCATTTTTAGTTTAAAAATTGTCATTTTCTTTCGCTGTCCTCAATTTTAGACCCAGTTTTTCTTAATTCGAACTTTTGGATAAGTCGAATTTTCATTCACGTTAGTTTCTAATTCGACATATTCTATTGTAATTTATTTCTTACATTAAATCCAAACATTTAATAGAACTAAATACCGTAAAAATTAGTTTAAGATTTCCTTTCCTTGCAAAATAACATTAACATTTTATCATTATTTAAAGAAATGTCCTGTTAGATAAAGCAGCTACAATTGCTACAAAATATTAAGAAGTTTAGAATGATCTATGAAAACAAGCTTATCGAAAAGTGGAAATAAAAGTACAAGCTCCGATGAATAGAGAATACGAGAAATTCCTTAAACCTTAGATTAAACGCTAAATTATCTTAGAAATGTGTTGTTCTTCAAAAGCAATGAGTCAGACGAAATGTGTTTTTCAGAACATATTCTAGTGTTCTCTGATGGCGTGCTATCCATGTAAATCAAAATCTACGCAGGTCAACAAACTAAATTATGCACGATGTTAAGCAATGATTCACCTGATCAAATTTTGTTACCCTCAGAACTGAAAAAGAAGGAGCAATTTCCACGAATTATTTACCTTCTGTCGTAAGCGTCGGTAGAATAGCTGCCATGCTACTCAGAGCTGCACTGGCGATTATGGGAAGTGTGGCAAGCGGTGCTAAGAATGCCAACATGCTTTCAAGACTGAAAGTGTTCGGAGCAGGCGTTTTGAATCCATAATGTTGAAACCTATGAAACTCGTAAACATCTCCATCTTGTCCCGGACGACCTTGTCTTCTATTATCGAGTTCACCTAAAATGATAATTATTATAATCAGCTTCTCAAAAAAAATCTTATTAATATATCTGCTGTCTATGTTGCCGTAATGGCAACATCCATCAGGTACGGGGGCATGGGGCGGCGTTCTGTCTATCAGTGGTAGTCCCATGTCCATTCAACCAACCGGTGCGGTTGTAATGGCATCAGGCACGGGGCGGCGTTCTGTCTGGCAAGGTTGGTGGAACACCATGCTTCGAACACGGGTTCGAATCTCAGCAGGCATAGTCGTTGCAAGGCAATGTTTTGAAAATTTTAATTTCCGATATTATCTTTAGAAAGTTTTTTTACATGTTATTTGTTTTTGTCCTTTCTCTAAAAAAAATAAAATTCACCTCCATCCATTCAAACTGGAAAGGAGTCAAATGGCTCTAAACACGGGTATGCAGGTGGTGTAATGTAATGTAATATTACTATATCTGCTGTCTATCAGTGGTAGTCCCATGTCCATTCAACCGCTGCAGTTGCCGTAATGGCTTCGGGTACGGGGGCATGGGGCGGCGTTCTGTCTATCAATGGTAGTCCCACATCCATTCAACTGGTTCGGTTGCCGTAATGGATGGGGGTAAGTGGCATAGGGCGGGGTTGAGTCTATCAGTGGCGTCCCATGTCCATTCAACCGGTTCGGTTGCCGTAATGGAAATAGGCACGGGAGCGTGGGGCGGTGTTCTGTCTATCAGTGGCGTCCCATGTCCATTCAACCGGTTCGGTTGCCGTAATGGAAATAGGCACGGGAGCGTGGGGCGGTGTTCTGTCTATCAGTGGCGTCCCATGTCCATTCAACCGGTTCGGTTGCCGTAATGGAAATAGGCACGGGAGCGTGGGGCGGTGTTCTGTCTATCAGTGGCATCCCATGTCCATTCATCTGGTTCAGTTGCCGGAACGGCATCAGGCACAGGGACATGGGGCGGCGTTCTATCTATCAGTGGCTGTCTATCAAGAGCGAGGGAGCAAAGGGGTACCGATTTCTTGTGCGCCATAGATATAAAAGGGTAGTGAGTTTGTCACCATTTACCCCCTCTTCATTTTGCAACAAATATGATGAGGGGCGAAAAAAATCATATCCCTCCCCCCTCGCTTTACTAACCCTCGCTATGCCACTGCTTTTGTATAAAAGGATAATTCGAAAGCTCTTAGGGTTTTTATGAAACGCAATATTGGCTGGATTTTTGACGCCAAATACGTTAAATTTTACGGAATTCGTATCAATACCGGGCTTATTTTAAACCCTTCACGTATGTGTTTGGTATAACATTTTTCAGAATTCTTCAAGCTTTAATGTGGTGCTCTTTGAATTTCAGAACTGTATTTAGTTTTAAAATTAAATGTTAAAATTTGCAAATTATGAACAGATTTCCGTTTCTCTTTCAACAACACTTTACATAAGAGCCACATTATCAAACAGACAAACAATTGCCTAAGGGTGAGATTTTAGGCAGATTCTTATAAGAATACTACCTATTGCAATGGTTCTCTCGACACGACTTCGGGAAAATTTCCTCAGACCTCCACTGATCATTGTTTCTAGAACCCCAAACCACCCTTCATTCAAAAGTTTAACAATAGCAATAAACAGAAATAAGAAACTAAAAACCATGGTAAAACACTAGATAATATTAAAAGCGGTAAATACGCAAGTAAAGATCTGAAACACATGAAGAAAACAAACACATACTAAAAGCACTAAATAATAAAAGTACTTAAAAGTAATCAAAAGAAAATTAATAATATATAAACAATAAAAATAATATTGCATAACCCCTTTAGAAGTACTCAAAGCTTCTAAAAATTAATAAAATTAAAAATCTTTAAAAAAATAAATAATATTGCCTAGCCCCATCTTACACATAAATGTATTCATCACAGAGACTAGGAGTGCACTACAGAACAGATTAAAATTGCACAATTCAACGAAAGAAGAGACTGAATTAACCGAACCAAAAAAATTGAAATACATATTATGAACAAGGCAACTTGAATAGTTCGAATCGGATTTGAACAGGTCCGAAATATGTTGCAGAGAGAGGGAAGATCTCCGACGAATTCGTAGATGGGGTATCCAGTTCAAAGTGGAAATGGTGAGGGGTGAAATTTTTATTTCCCCATAACTCCCTTACGATTGACGATAGAAAGATAATTCAAATTAGGCGAATTATTGCTTCATCGTAACGAACAACTTTTGTACTGAAAGGTTTTCGATAGCTGCAATGGTTTCGAAGTTAGAGGCTTTAAACAAAATTTTGTCAAGCTAATTTCGACAGCTTTATAACCTGTGCAGGCCGGACGAACACTTCGTCACTAAATTGCCAATACAAAATGAGAAAAAATCGCAATGGAGTTTCGTAATTAATTAGAAAATTTTCTGAAAAAATTCTAAAAAGCAGTAAAACAATCTAATGTAATGTACTAATGACCACAAAACTTTCAAGGCATTACTCCAGTATTATATGTATATAAAAGGTAATGTCTGTGTGTGTGTCTGTCTGTATGCGGTACAGCGCAGAGACCAACAGGTACGAAATTTGGCACGATGGTGGCCCAGGACAAGAGCCGAAACACCTCTAAGCGATTGTTTCGATTTTCGAAGTAGATTTTTCGTTATTCAATGTTGTATCGATTTTTTTGCCTTTTTCAGCGAAGTTCCGTACTAAAATTGTTGAACATTCGGAAGTTGAACAGGTACGGAAATTCTTTTATACCACCTAAAATGTTATTTAAAGCCCACCACAACAAGACCTACTTCAAATCTGTACAATAATTAGACGCGTGTCGGTAATTAATTAAAATAAGGTCACTTTTTCGGACGAAACGCTATTTTCCCGTAACGTCTTTTTGTAAATCGCGGTAAAAACTTGACTACCTATCATATAAAAACGAATTTTTTTTGTAGAAAATACCCTCAAGTTATCTTTCAAATGAAAGGAAAATTCAAATCCGGAGATAAGTTCGTTTATAATTTTTTTTTTTCCGAAACCATAAGTTCCCATCTTTTTTTTGGGATTTGAGATCGGACAATCACTTTAATTCCATCCTCGTTGGTGGTGACATCCGAAATAGATGCAGATAAAAATTTTGAATAAATACCTAGAAATCGAGTTCGTCGGCGAAAAAGATAATTTGCTTATGAAAATCAGGATGAGCCCATAATCGATGCACAGGGAAAATACAAAATTGAATTCTTTTACCACCTTATTGACACTGCAATCAATTCCTTTAGAACAAAGATTTTCTCATCTGCAACATCACAACAGCTACTTCTGTTTTTTCATATCATATATATGAACTAAAACATGCAAGTTCATCTGTAACTTTGGCCAATTGCTAAGATTTAGAAATCATTTTAACAGATGGAGAATCACCGGATATAAACAGCCTGGAGCTTTGTAATGAAATATCAGTGGTGTTTCTCTATTGGAACAATATTTACCACCATTGGAAGTTTTGAAATTGATAATAAAAACGAATTTTGCTCCAAACTTGAGCATTGCTCTAAGAATTTTACTAACTCTTCCAATAAGTGTTGCATTCGGGGAACGTAGTTTTTCCAAACTAAAAATAATCAAGAACTATTTGTGAACAACAGCATCTCAAACAAGATTAGCAAACCTCGCTAAATTGGGAATTGAGTATGAGCTGAGTAATAATTTAGATTTTTCTGAATTAATTAGAGAATTCTCTGAACTAAAAGTTCATAAAAAAAATTCGTCTGAATTATACTCTTATTAACTGTTTTTCTAAATGAAGTATTTTAAGTGAAAGGTTATTATAAATATTTGCGTCAATTACTGTTGTTTTGGGGGGCGCTTACTAAAAAAAAATGTAAAAAAGACCATATAACTTTTTTTAGAATGCTTACATTGTACTTCCATAGGGGCGCAAATTTTTACTTTTGCACGGAGTGGTTCAAAGGCTAAATCCGGCCCTGAACCTGTGCTTATGACACCTTGTTGGAAAGCTGTCAACAGTTGTATTCTCTTTCACCTTCATAGCTCCACTGCTATGCAATTAGGGGAGGAAGTGGCAGATCGGGGGAGGGGGGGGGGGGGAATCTGCAGACAAACGGAATCTACCTTCGCTACGTCTGGATTGATTGTATGACACTTGCATACAGTGGCATACGCGTACAAGTCATTAACTATCAATCAATGAGCTGTGACAGTCGGTTCTGTGACTGAGAAGAATAAGTCTTCTAGGTGCATTATTAAATGGTAAATGGAATCTACTGTTGATAGAAAAAATGCTAATCCAGGATTTGAACTATACAATAATGCACGTAGATTTCATTGATATGTTAACAAGAAAAATTCTCTCAGATTCACATGACACACTCTGAAATACCAATAATTTTAATTTCTAGATAAACAGATTTTGGATTTTTCTATCCGCTTTGCCAACTATTCTTGCCAATAGCTATAAATTCTAGCAAACTTACACGAATAATCGCTGACTGCACACGTCTTGTCGATGACCAACAGATGATTGATTAGGCGTTAATGGCTTGTGCGCAAATGTTACTGTACGCAAGTGTCACAACACCGTCTGGGATTGTATGACACTTGCATACAGTGGCATATGCGTACAAGTCATTAACTATCAATCAATGAGCTGTGACAGTCGGTTC
>BGPR01001975.1:53708-74686 GCA_013235015.1 Araneus ventricosus | reverse complement strand
AATGAGCTGTGACAGTCGGTTCTGTGACTGAGAAGAATAAGTCTTCTGTGCATTAAGTCCGTCTTCTAGATGCATTATTAAATGGTAAATGGAATCTACTGTTGACAGAAAAAATGCTAATCCAGGATTTGAACTATACAATAATGCACGTAGGTTTCATTGATATGTTAACAATAAAAATTCTCTCAGATTTACATGACACACTCTGAAATACCAATAATTTTAATTTCTAGATAAACAGATTTTGGATTTTTCTATCCGCTTTGCCAAATATTCTTGCCAATAGCTATAAATTCTAGCAAACCTACACGAATAATCGCTGACTGCACACGTCTTGTCGATGACCAACAGATGATTGATTAGGCATTAATGGCTTGTACGCAAATGCTACTGTACGCAAGTGTCACAACACCGTCTGGATTACACTATAATTCAGGCGTGTATAGCGTGTGGTGCATCTTGAATTTGTTATGTATCAAACATCCTCCGGCTAATGAGGAGTGGAAATTTGGAAAAGAGGATACCAACTTAGGTATTTACAATTTACGAGAAAGAGCTTTAAAATTGCCAAAAGTTATCAGGATGAAGATTTTTATCGTATGAAAAAAATGAAGGTGGAAAAATTATCTTTATTAAGTTATTTCTTCATTTCTCCCCTTCGAATTGTCTGGTTTGATCTGATTTGCTAATGACTACACCATGAATTACTGGAAAATGGTTCTTTGAATCTACACGGTGAACTGCTGGAGATAGATTTGATAATTTTGAGTCACTATGGTTTGACAATAACTTTTATCTTTGCTGTTAGTTTGATGTTGTAAAATACTTATTTGTTTAATGTTTCATAAATATTAAATATAATTTAAAGTCTTTTCAACAATTGAATTTTTATTTTATGAATTGTAGAGGCAATTTAATTTTTACTTTTACTTTACACTACGACACACCCTTGACTCCAGAGATAAAAATCTCCGGTTTGCATGTTTGGATGAGTGTGCGTAGAAACTTTATTGAACAAAACAAAAAAAGGTTACATACAGTGTTTTAACATTGACGAACAACATGTGAAAATTATAAATACAATCAAAAATGTGTGTTAACCATTTTAAACAGGATCCGAAGAATTTATTGCGATATTTTAGCGGGCGAATCAACAGGATGTTACGAGAATCATGAAAATTGTTTTTACTCAGTTTAAATTCTATCAGCATCATTAGCAGTTTATTTTATGTCATTTTCGGCTTTTTTTTCATTTTGTTGAAGTCATGCGCCGTGCGGATACTGCTAGTATTAAATATAAACAAATGTTTGGTGACTTCCATTTCTTTAAAAATTTCACATCATTGTTTCTAAATATGTACACAGTATGCATGGTACAGTAATATTTTGTTAAGCATAAATATGGTTCTTATGTTGCTGAACCCACAACACTTAAAATACTAAAGAGTGATTTATTTGTACGAAAACTTGAAATCATAGTCCCAAAAATCTTCTTAATTCCAATATACCATAAGTTAGGTTGTTTTCAGAAATCTTTTCATTTTTATATTTTAAATAATAAATTACAAAATAAAACGCTTGGAATTTTTAAAAGTACGAACCTGGAAATTCTCCAATATTGATTCCTTGACGTCTTTGGCCTTTCTTCGGTTTAGGATTCGTTCTTCTACTTTCAGTAACTGGTAGTTGAATGCACAATATAATGCAAATAACAAGGAAAAAGCTTACATAAAAGCTTTGTACCATTTCAGAAGAACCTTCAAAAACATAAGAAACAATACATACAGCATTTGTCTTTCACTAAAAATTACGTATTTCTTCTTACATAACACACTATTCGTCATATTTACTCTTTCAAGGATGAGTAGACAAATCAATCCTAAGAAAAGAGAAGTAAGGTTAAGTAGAGACTTTGTAAAAATAATTAGTAGGTAATTTTACCGTTATTTATTTGAACCTTTCTTTCACCGCAATAGAACTCTGGTAAAAATTTATTCACTCACCTCCACGATTAACTAAGCACTTTTTTTTTCATATAAACTTTTCGAAGTCGTAAACTATTGAGAATTTTATTTTGAAGAAAAATGCTTTTAAAGAGAATAAAAGTCATCATAATATTCTGTTATATATTTTAATTACTATGAAATCTGTTTAGGAATTCTAGATGATATTTCGCAAAATTTACTGAATTTGAAAACATATTTCTTACCAAAAACATTTAAAAAAGTGATTTACTAGATAAAAAAATTAACCAAAAATTTTTCTTCTGCGAAAATTTCTTTTGAATATTATTTGATTACCCATGCATTATTAATTCGTTAACTCAAGTTATTACAATCGTTTTACACAGAATACTTAAATGGCCTTTGTTCTTTACGCCTAGTATTTCTATAATGTGGACGAAAGAATGAAATGTGATCTAGGGGAGTTGGAACCTAAGTCCGTTGACCCTAACCCTGTTACTTCGATGTACCTTTTCTCAAAATCTGGTATCGATTCATGTTTGAAATTTTTTATACAAGTAAAGTACATCTTTCTCTTTATACTAAAATGGTTTTTTATAAAATTCAAAAAAATTTTTGTGTCAGAACAAAAAACGTTAAATTGGCCACTTCGTTGTTCCTTTTCTCACAATCTGTTATAGATACATGCTTGAAACTTTTTATACAAGTAAAGTAAACTTTTATCCTTATACTGAAATGATTTTTTTTTAAATTCAAAAATTTATTTTTTACAAATTTTTTGTGTCAAAACAAAAAAAAAATGTGAAATTGGGGCCATTTTGATGTACGTTTTCTCAAAATCTATTATAGATTCATGTTTGAAATTTTTTATTCATGTAAAGTAACCTTTATCATTATGCTTTTTAAAAAAATTCAAAACTTTAATTTTTACAATTTTTTTGTGTCTAAATAGGGTAGCATTTCACTATGTCTAAATATTTTGTAAATTTATAAAAAATTAAAAATTAACCAAAAGCTGATTTCAGTATAATGAGAAAGGTGTACTTAACTTCTATAAAAATTTTCAAACTTGAAGATATAACAGATTTTGAGAAAAGGTACATCGGAGTAACAGGTTTAGGATTAAAGGACTTAAGGTTCCAACTTCCCTTAATGATTTCCTATACTGAATATAATTTTAAGGCAGTTTCAAAGTAAGAAATTTAATTCATCCATTTGCATTATATTTAAGATAAAGAAGGAAAAATAAAAACTAAACCTCAAATGAACACATTAGAAATTTGAGCATTAGATGTATTCACAATATTTTCTCCACCGTTGGAGATGCCAGAAATTTGATTTTATATTATTTTATAGTATATTTGATATTTTATTTTGATTTTATCAAATAACTTCTGAAATATAATCTTGACATTTGAATTTAGATAAAAATGGACGTGTTTTATTTTACAGCATTTTAACTTAATGCATATGACAAAACTATAATTCTTTTTAAATGATTTACTTTTGTATAGTTATTATCTTCTTTTAATAGAATCTGCCTTTTCAGTGTAGTCACAAGATGGCGATCTTTCAAAAAATAAACTGCAAAATTCTATTTAAACTCTAATCCCTGGCTGGTATATGTATTAAATTACAAGAAATTATAATTTAGATATTTAAATTTTATAATTTAAAATTTTATTAAATTAATTAATAAAAATATTTGATTAGTTAAGAATATATATGTAATATTGACAGTGATTTATTTCTAAAATTACTTCTTCTTAATGGAAAGTTTTCATTTGCTTTTCTGTTAATATTTGCTGTTTGTTAAAAGGACCGAAGGCTCAAACTATTTAAATTTGGCGTGAAAAATATTTTACCGAATTTTGTGCAGCGTTAAATTACTATCTCACCACTGTTATCTTCAAATGAAGCAGTACAAGATATTTTGCAATAATTTTACAATATCGTACAATATTGCGAATATTAAGGGGATTTGGAACCCTAAGTCCGTTAACCCTAACCCTGTTACTTCGATGTACCTTTTCTCAAAATCTGTTATAGATTCATGTTTGAAATTTTTTATACAAGTAAAGTACACCCCTTTCTCACTATACTATTATTATAATCATTTTTAAAAAATCATTTCGGTTTAATGAGAAAGATGTACTTTACTTGTATAAAAACATTTCAAACACTAATCTTTTACAGATTTTGAGAAAAGGTGCATCGAAGTAACAGGGTTAGGATTAACGGACTCAGGGTTCCAACTACCCTTAAACAATATCGTAAAATCATTGCGCAACAGTTTTGTGCTACTAAAATCTCAATTTTTCTATGCATAATTTATTACAATGTTTAAAGCTGGAAGGCTTCACTACTATTATCAGAAATATAGCTTTTATGACTTACCACGAAATGCTTTCCGTTGTTTAGGTACCAAATCACTAGAATCCAGCATACAAGTAACCTCTGTATGGCAGTTCGAACACTAATTCTGGAATTTCAGGATGACACTCCGAGTGGATGACACACTGCTCAAATGTCCGATGACAGAACTGTGTCCATTCATGGTCCTTTTAATAGCGGAAGCTGATGTTTCGGTTGGTGCAAAATAGAGCAACGGGAAGCCCCTTTTCGAACGATTGAGTGACCAGACCGATATAAGCTGAAGTTCCGGTTCAAGAAGTAAATAGTTGCGCTGAGCTTCTCTGAAGCATGTTTTTGTGAAAGAACAAAACCCCTCCCCTACAAAAGAGAGGCGATGATCTGTGGATACATTTGTTGAGTTTTCCATTCAAATCTACGTACATTGTTTCTGCTGCAGGGTTCTTTTATTCGAAACTTTTCATGTAATTAACACCTTTATGATCTTCTAGAAGAACTCCCATAGTTTGCTTTTGTCTTTTATCATCACTTTTGTTCGGGTTAAAAAAATTGAAGATAAAAAAGAATTTTCTTTATTCATACAGTTCATGGTTGGAATAAAGCGCGCATGAAAAAGCATTAAAGAACAGTGACAATTCTTGGGTGATAGTTTTTTTAAATTTTATTTTATCCACTAATTTAATAAAAATGAAATCTCAAATTCGGCTAAGCGCACTTCGTTAGGCAAGGAATTCGTTTTCGACCGAACTGCAAAGCGAAATGAGACATCCGCCGATTTTATCTGAATTAAAGCGCTTTTGTTCACCCCCTAAATGCAGTGGAATATCCCGTTTCCATAACGACCGCAATCGGCATGTCTGGTGTCTGGGATTTTTCTCGTGGCGGTAGGACAGTATTCGCACACTCAATACTTTTTTTAATATTCCCTCTCCTTCCTTATTCAAATCTACGGCTTCCCCTGAACCCAGACCCTAGGTTTTTGCGTCGCCTCCTCTAGGTGACCCCAATTACCGTCTCGAATTTGTGTCAGGGTCCTGAAATTTCATTTCCTAGGCAAGATTTTTTCTGGAATGCGACATCAGGCTGACTTTATCAATTAATGATTGCATGGAATCCATAATGAAAGGCGTGTGTGTCTGCTGAAGAGCTGCCAGTAACTAAACAGTTTTTGTAGGCTTGTCTACAAAGGTGATTACAATAAATACTTAATAGTTTGTCCCATTCAAAACTTGCATGGGACAAACTATATAGATAGTATATTCTACAGGCATTTTATTTTCACTTCCGATCATTTATTAGTTAATAATCGTTTTAAACTTATTTGTACTATTTCTGCATTGTTTGTGGTCTCATCCCAATAAACATAACCATATCACTATACCTAGAAACCGCTTTTCTGACTATAGCTATCTCCATTCTGAAGTCAAGAGGGAGACTCACGACTTTAAAGGGGACTCCTTATTAAAGGATAAGTCAAAATTAGTTACATTTTGGTGAAGCACATTGTACCAGGCTTATTTTAAATCCTACAATGTGTTTAATATCATTATTTTAAAATTCTCCCAATTTTAATGTAAAATTTTATGTGTTTTAAAATTATAAACAAAAAAGTAACACGGAAGTCACATTTATTGTTTTAATTTCCTTCTCTTTATTATGTACCATTTTAGTTTAGTAATTGTCAAAGGGACAGTCACATTAGTGTATAGATAATTTTTAAGGATAGCGTTATTTGTAGGTATTGTAGATGCGGATAAAACGTTATTTGCAGGTACTGTACCTGTTATAAAACATTATTTGCAGGTACTGTGCCTACGAATAAAGTGTTATTTGCAGGTACTGTACCTACGAACGATACTTTATTTGTATGTAATGTAGCATTGGATAAAACTTTATTTACAGGTCTTTTCCATTCTTTTATTTTGCACACTCGTTAATTTTAGATGACAGTACACTATTTTAATATTTTTAGGGCTTAATTGTCAGTTAATCAATAAATTAAATTAAATTTATTCCACACGGATCGCGCCACCAATAAGTGAATTTTAGAAAAACTCATTACACTTTTTCTACTTTATAGTCATTAATATGCAATGCATTTTGTTTGTAATAATGAATTATCAATTAATGACTAAAATCCAGAAAATAAATAAAATTTAAAAATTCTGCTTTTTTAGTACACTAATAAAAGTGTGTTTTTAAAAACTGTTTTTAATCATTTTAATTTAGAACATTTGCAATTATTTGAAAAAAGTTAGAATAAAAGTTATTTTAAATTTGTCTAATAATAATTTTGGTTTCGAGAAAGGAGTAAAATTAAAGAAAATAATGAATTTCATAGACATAACTTTAAAAAAAAATTGTTCGAAAAGCAAATTCCAGTGCAAGTTACAAAATACTGCGGCGAAGAGAATATCCGGCGTGATTGGAACCCGTGTTCTGCTGAACGATAAGCCAGTGTTCTAACAACCGTACCAACCGGACTTCATCTAAGTCTAACGTGGATACGTAGTTACTTATTTTTCAGTTAGTTCATCCCTCTTTTCAAAGAAATTTACATTTTCAGATGGTGTTAAAGAAGATTTATACTATTGACTTTGGATCTCCGTTAACTGAAATGAGTTGTTTGAAATTCTTTGACGACGAATAACACATCTTTTAGGATAAAGAGCTATTCAGAACTAGAAATTTAATTTCTGATTAAATATATGAGATGCAATTTCATCAACAAACGCTTTAAAAAGTATTTTGTTTACCGAAAATTAAATCAGAGTCATGTGAAAGCAGATAACGGAAGCCAAAAGCGTATCAGGTATTTCCGCTGAAATACTGAAAAATCTCTCAAAATAACATTAAATTTCATAACCTCGAGTATAAAATAAACAATCTTGCAGGAAAAAAAGGGAAAATAAACTCTCCAACAGATTTGTTTTGAATTTAACAGTGCCTGCAAATAACGATTTATTCGTAGGTACAGTACCTGCAAATAACGTTTAACCCGTAGGTACAGTACCTGCAAAAAACGTTTTATCCGTAAGTATAGTACATGCAAATAACGTTTTATCCGAAGGTACAGTACCTACAAATTATCACTTCCAATTTTTAAACACCATAAAATACTTTGTATTGGGGAGGACGAGGTAAAACCGGGTAACCTTGATTCTGGCGCTATTATTTTTCCTATCTAGCAGACAGATACTGAATTACTCTCTACTAGTCAAGACATTCATAGTGGCGTGTTGTAGCTGTTGAATGCACTGCATCTATGAAGGTTTATTTGTTTTAAGACGTCAACTCTCTAATATTCGTTTGATTTTAAACTGTCCTTACTTAAAAATCATTACAGTTATAAAAACTATATTTAGTCCAGCTTATTATACGTTTACTAAGGATTAATACTCTATTAAAAAATAAGGATTTACTGCAATGGTTGCGCGGTTCTATATCGTTTTTCATAATCTCTGCACTCGTGACAAAAACCGGGTATTTTTAGTGGCTTAAGACCGGGGCAGTCAGTATTGATGATTCGTCCGATTAAGACGATAAAAACACAACTGGCGTTGATTGTTTATAATTTAATGATGTATTTTCTAATTTAAATTTAAAAAAAAGCTTAATCCAACGTAAAAGTTGTTTTAGCTGTGCCCGCGAAATCTGTAGTGGCATGGACGTTTACTAAGGATTAATAGCCCTATTAAAAAATAAGGATTTACTGCAATGATTGCGCGGTTCTATATCGTTTTTTATAACCTCTGCACTCGTGATAAAAACCGGGTATTTCTAGTGGCTTAAGATCGGAGCAGTAAGTATTGATGATTCGTCCGATTAAGACGATAAAACACATCAGACGTTGATTGTTTATAATTTAATGATGTATTTTCTAATTTAAATAAAAAAGGCTAATCCAATGTAAAAGATGTTTTAGCTGTGCCCGCGAAAGCTGTAGTGGCGTGAAGGAAGAAGACAACTGCTTTACATGTGAATTTTGTAATTAATATTCTTAAATTGACATATAAAAAATAATTGCAACTTTTCCACTGAAAATCGAGGTTTCCTAATTTCCCATAATGTTAACTTATGTATCCCGGTTTTACCCCACTAGTGGGATAAAACCGGGAAGTTTGACTTTTTTTAATAAAAAAATCATTGATAAAAAAAAGTAATGAAATTGTAATTTTTCTTCAAAGATATATTGAACTCCGATAAACGATGAATATTTTAATAAAATTTGACTAGCTCTGTGTCGAATATTTTAGCTCCAGCAGGTCTTCGAAACTTAGCTATCCGGTTTTGCTCCACTTTCCCCTACATCTCGAATGCAGTTTGATGTATCATGTTAGTGGCAATGAAAAGTATGACTTGTAAGTTTATAAATAAACTTGCTGATAATCCGGCGTTGCTCGGGATAAATATTTTTTCATATACTCGCTTTCGTTTTTTTCAATAAATATTGTCACTAACTTTTCCTAACAAACGTATATATCCTTTAAATCTAAAAGATAAAGACAAACATAATTTCTTTGATATATATCCAAAATGAATCGGAGAATGAAAAAGGATATGGCATTTTCATCTTCAGGTTTAAACGCTGAAGCCTCATTACGCAGGAACTTCAGCGCAAGATGAATGACGTGTGTTCTTTTAACTAAAGGTATCCGCCTTTATACTCAACTATCAATGAATCACGATGCGAGAGCGTATGACGTCAGTGATGCGAAATGCATACTGGGAAAGCAACACTCGACCTTGGTACGAAGCTGGGTTGAAAGAACGGATTCATCGAGCGAACGGATTAATTAAAATTCAACGAAAAAAGTATTCTAACCGTTCTTGTTTTAAATCAGGGAGAAATGTCCCGGTTATTGACTCAAAAAATTTGAAAAAGCTAATGAAATTAGAACGTCGGATTCAGGAAATTTAAATTCAAGAAGAGAGAAATTTTTTTCGGAAAAACTGACTTTTTAAAAAAAATTGCTAAAAATCAGGAAAATTACGCAGAAGCTTCAAATTACTTTTATTAGAACATGAGAATAAATGCAGAAAATTTGCGAAAATAGGCAAAAAAACCCCGCTCAAATTCACCACTTAAAATTAAATAAATAAAAATCTAATTCGAATTTTAAAATAAGTTTTACGATGTTAGCTTCTTCTTGTGCTAATCCATCACTGTGCTAAATTAGGTCATCTTAAGTTTAACCGTGTGGGCGTGCATAAAGAAAAAAAATGAACATACATACTTTCCTCTTTTATATATATATATAGATTCAACAATTTTAACTCGCGGAATGCATTATTTATGGCCAGACTTCAATTTACCAAAAAATCGCATTTTTCTTCGTCTAAATTAAATCTTTTAAACTACTTAATATTTTGTAGAAATATTGTAGCATATTATTAGATTAATGCAGAAAAATAACTATGCATATAAATCTTAAAAATTTAGAAACTAAATGAGTGAATGCAATTGACGGCCTTTAATAGTCGAGAAATATGCCGCGCCAATTTTATTTTGGAATTTATTGAATGCTTTACAGGAGGAAAAAAGGGCGGACGGCATAAAAACCAATCCCACTATAGGCGTCTATGGGAATGTCTTTTACCACGCCAAGTTGATCATTGTGCCCACTAGGGTTTCCGTGTTTACTTTGATTGGCGCGAAACTGAGTTTTTTCTTCATCGAGTTTTGAAAACCATCATCTTTATTTACAATTAACAACTAATAACAAATTATTTTCAACTTGAATTCCTGCTCATATTAAGCTCATTGGCAAGTATTTATGTATTTGAATATTTTTCTAACTTATGCGTATTAGATTATTTACTTTAGCAAAGAATTATACACTATATACTTATTTCATGTTTAGTTTTAAAAACACCTTCATATTCAATGACATTCAAGAAGGAATTCATTCTGCTTTAAGTCACACACACACACACACACACACACCACTAAGTAAAAATGTTTACATCCTTATAACAGACAGCATCTCTCGCCAAAAAAAGGAAATATCGCCAAATATTGGCATCGAAAACACTCCCTCATAGGCGCCTATAGTGGGATTGGTTTTTATGCGGGCGGACGTCATAGCACAGCCTAAGACAACTTGCAGTTATATGTTTATGTTAGAAGCAGTGACGGCTCCTGCTAAATCACCGCGGGGGTGCTGTGACGTCAAGTTCTACACTGCATACTAATGATTTCTGCATAAGTTAAATTAAGATCTTTTTAATTAATTTTCAATTGTTTAATACTTAGTTAATAAAAATTATCATTAGATTTTTGACTTCAAATTATTTTTATAAAGAAATTTTAATTTAGAAATTACTAATTTTTTTTTAACTAACACAATAATTAAGAATTTCTTAAACGATTTTTCATAGTTATTTTTGCTAAGTCTCTTATTCTAATGTATAAGGTTTGAGAGAATCGACTGAACGTGAAAAAAATTTATTGAAAACTGTTAGTTGAAATATATACATATGGGTACTAAAAACTACTTGGAATGGCTCTTCTGGTTTTATTTCGAGCGAAATGAACAATAACGTTTCTCACAGTATTGGTATGACCATCAAATGACATGAAAACGCTAACAGACCGACAAACAGAGTTCCTTTGGAGGGTTTCGCCCAAAATTGACTAGATTCACAAATTTGGTGTTGAGATCTCATCCCATGTTTCATTCCTCTAGCTGTTTCGGTTTCAGAATTATATGCAACGGGGGAAAAATCATTCAAATTTATCTACAATAATTTGTAAACTATTTTTTTCAAATTTATCATTACTTATTACTTCATTTTCCTTTATGATTCAATTTGAAAGTTATATATTTTCAAATTTTATCTAGTGAAACATTCTTCCGCAGTAAAAAAAATGTTTAAAACAATTCCTTATCTCGCCGGTGCTACTCCGAAAACAGTTCCCAGCTAGGTTAAATGCCCATTGGAAAAAAAGAAAGACCAGGATTGCAAAGTAACTGCGCATGCTCAAGAAGTCGGAACTGGAACAAAGGGACTTCCCAGTTCTGGAAGAGGGAAAAGCTTTCTGAGAAGACAGCGGATAGGGAAAATTCTCTGAAGTAACCTTGGTTTTATCCAGCTTTTCGGCGCAGCTGAAAGCGTCAAAAGTTAATTTTATTGATAGATTTGAATATCACAAGCGAAACTAAATAAATAATTAATTTAATTCATACACTGAAAAAGGTGGGGGTGCTGCAGTCCCTATACACGAGCCGCCCCTGCTAAGTTAGACGATATGTTCTGTGACTGTAACGTCGCGTGAATTGACTCCATTGCAAAATTAATAATAAAAAAAAAATACCTCTGCGACAATGTGGGTTAATTTCATACTGTATCAGAAAATAGGCTTCTACCTTGTCCCGATCTGTTGACGGAAATAAAAATCCTCAGTAGAGTGCAATAATTTCTGCATACGTAACTGCACGCTAAATTCTCACATGACTGCATCAGTCTGTCCTTGACATTCATGTAGTTCTTCTCTGTCGTCTGTAAAGAAATGTGTGTCAAATCGTGGGAAACGCGTGAAGGATGATCTAATTAAAGAATTATATATATAGTTGGATATTTTGCCAAGCTTTGGATCTAAAAGTAGAAGTAACAGTCCCTTATTTCAAGCTTCGTCTATTCGTATCATAATATGGAAATGAAATTCCGTAGTCGCTCACCTGGGTCGTTATAGGGAGGGGGGGCGATCTAATTTAGAAGTACCAAATAGCCCCCAGGGGCCTATAAGATGTCCTAAAATGATATATATATATATATATAATTTATTACATTAGATTTTAGTTCGTGATAGTTAGTGATATATAGTTAGATATTTTACCAAGCTTTGGATCTATAGAAGTAACAGCCTCTTATTTCAAACTTCGTCTATTCGTATCATAATAAGGAAATGAGATTCTGTAGTAGCTCACCTGGGTCGTGATAGGGAGGGGAGGGGCGATCTAGTCTAGAAGTACCAAATAGCCTCCGGGGGCTATAGGAGGTCCGAAAATGAAAAAAAATATATAGATAATTTATTATCGTAAATGAAGTTTTACTTTATCGTATACGAGGTATACGAAGAGAAAGTGAATCTTAAGAAATTCAACCTCCAGATTTTGATAAATCGCAGCTTTTTTGGACCTCATTGAGTCCGAAAAAAAATATTATCTGTCTGTCACTGAACACAATAGCTCAAAAAGGACGGAACTAGTTAGAATATTGAAATTTGGTATTCTTTCTTTACACCAAAGGTTGTAGTTCTCTATCAAATTTCGGACAAAATCTATCTACAGGATGTCCAAGTTCATCCGAATATAATGGCTCAATAATGCTATTATTCAGACAGATGAAATTTGGCATGTGGATTTAATAATAAAATAGTAAATCTGTATCAAATTTTAAACAAAATTACTGTCTCTCCGTCACGAGAATGCCGCCGCCAAATTGTCTAGTTTACGGTGGTCGCTGTAGAAACAGGTTATCGTAGGAAGAATCCATTTCTACTAGGTAGAATCATTCAAATGTGTTCCGCTGCAAACTGGCGCCAAGAATAAAAAAACTCCGACTTTAATTGGATTCCTCCTATCCGAAATGGATCTTCCCTAGCATAACAAGTTGCTATAGCGACCGCCATAATCTAGGCAATTTGGCGGCGACAGTTCTCGTGGCGGACAGACAGTTGTCAACAGGTTGACTACCTATCTATGCGACTGCGATAACTTAAAAACGCTAGAGGGTAAATTTTAGTAGGTGATCTTTACACAAAAATTTTAGATTTGTGTGTAATTTTGTAAAAAATCCGTCCTGTCTACTTGTTTGTCTGTCCATGTATATGTGAATACGACAACTCAAAAATAAAGCATACAAAATAAATGAAATTTGGTATGTGGTTTTTGACACCAAAATTATACATCTGTTTCAAATTTTGAACTCAATCGATCAACGGGAAGAGGTCCAAAATACATTCACGATTCTCTTCAGTGTAATACGAAGCTAAACACAAAACGTGTTGTAATGTGTAAATATATGTGAAAGTCGAGGGGAGAAACACTCGTATTAGTTAAAACTGTGCTTAATTTCTGTTTACTTTGCAAGACTTATATTGAATTCATAAAAAAAAATTTTCAGGCTAATAACAAAACAGCATGTTTCATTTTCGTTCTTGCGTTGAAGCCGTAAGGAGTTTTCAGTTATGCATAAAAATCAAGGTAAACAGTCTTAAAGTAGGTAATTCATTAAAATAGTTCCAGCAAATCAATATCAACCATTGAAATTAATTTCAATTACATAACATTTGTTTTTTCCTTCTGTGTAGGTGAATAGAAAAAGACATTAAAAATAAAAATGTTCGTCGAATTATGATTTTTAAGCTTTCACATTCAAGAATTCTAATGTTGTTACGCTTTATTCTGCAATTTTTAAAAATATATAAATGAAGATTTGCTTTTTGATTCTGAGAACCAAACAGAGAATTTTCAATGATATGTTTGGTTTTTTTTACACTGTTTGCATTTAAATTGTAATTTCAAATGTGTCGTGGAGCATTGGATATTTATTTCAGATTGAAAGTTAAGTTACTAACGTAATATTTCAGAAAATGAATTATTTAGTAAGAGATTAGTTATCTTTCTCTATGTGACAAATACGTAATTATCTAGTTAAAAAATGCTTTTGAAGTAAAGTAAAGTGATTGATCAAACTTTAAAAACAGATAAGTGCTAAAAAAATAATTATGCATACGGACGAGTGTTCTGCTTTGTTTATTTGCATTAAAGTGCCTGTACTACGTAATTCCGGTGTAATGCTAAGTCAATGGAATCTTCAAAGCGGAAGTCCAACATACAAGCAAATGAAATCAAGGTTTTTAATGTAAGTAAACAAACCAGAAAAATCGGTCATACTCAAATTCCTTTTAGACCTGTTCACTCGTAACTATTCACATACAACATAAAATACATATGTCTGTTTATCTATCTGTCACAAGAACTTCTCCGAAATAGTGAAAATCAGCTACATGAAATTTACACATGTCATTTGTAGCACCTCCATGTGCTGTATAATATTATCTATGTTTTAATTAAATTTAATGCAACATCAATAGCAGACGATTTTGTAAAATTGTATCATCTCTTTATATATTATTCTTTTTGTCCATTTTAAATTTATTTTTCCCAGAATGGCAAAAAAATAGTAGTTAAAAAGTAATAATAGAATGAAGTATTTAAAAGGAATATGACCGCCCTTCTAGGAGGACGTCATTTTTTTTTTGTCTTGACCGAATTGAAATTAATTTTTAAGCAGATTGAAACAAATTTCGGAATAAATATTTTCTTTGAATTAGGGGATAACAGTCTTTGTTGCTAAAAATCCCTAAACCTCGTAACTCTCAGAGAAACAATTTAAGAGATTTCAAGAAGTAGTAAAAGAAGTTGGGTCGGAATCACCGAGATGGAGATTTCTCTGTGGTTCGAATAAAGAGTTTTAATTTTGAAGATAAATTCTTGTTTCGTCAATTGTTCTACATACTGGTGACCTGGATTAGTTTTGAAATTTGTTCTTGAATTTGACTCGGATAAGTAATGAAAATATAACTTTTTGAAATCATGGCTATTGGATCTTCTTCCTTTGAACACGCAGATAACAGCAGGGAAATAAATCAGGTAAGCGTTAAAATTCCTCCATTTTGAGAAGAAGAAACTTATGAAAGTTGGTTCTTCCAATTTGAGGTACAGTTCAACAATTGAGGTACAATTGTTGATATTACTGAAGATTAGACAAAATTCAATTATCCTGTCGCACCATTAATGGGAAATATATGGGATATAATTCAAAGTACTCAGAATGATAAATATTCAGTTGCAAAACAGGGATTGTTAAATATGCTTAAAGAAAGTGAAGAAAAAAAGTATTAAAAAATTACTTACAGGAATTTATCTTGGGGATATGAAACCTGGAGAACTATTATGCAAAATGAAATCGCTTGGTGAAATGAACACAACGGATATTTAGAACATTGCGGCTCGACAAACTACCAGAGTCAATAAAAAATGTTAAATTTGTAAGCAATAAAAGTTTGAAAAATTTGTCAATAATGGCCGATAAAATTTATGAAATGAACCTTTCAACAGAAATTTATTCTTCCTAGTGTATATAACTCTGTCATAATACTGTGCTTGATAAAATTTCTATGCTGGGAAAACATATTTCGGAAGTCAATATCCACAGAAAATCTAGAAGTAAATTTTGACATTCTGGATTCCAAAACAAAAGTAGAAGTAATTCAAGGAAACGATATAATCCCGAAGGAAAATTTTGTTACTACCACTTTAAATTCGGTAACCATTGTTATCCTAAAAAGTGAAAAAGCTCATGCTCCTTGAAAGTGTCGGAAAATTCCGAACAGTAGTAGATATGGCGGCAAGTTCTGCTACGGAAGAAATTAAAGACCGCAGTATATATAGTTCCCGTTTCAGTTTACTCTTTCTTGTGGACAGTGGGGCTGATTTGTCAATTATTCCTACATCAACAAAAAATAAAATACATAATTCTTTCCAGTTGTATGCAGCCAATGGTAAAACTATGCCTACTTTTAGCTTCAAAATTTCAACATTAGATTGGGGCTTACGAAGACCATTCCAGTTTCATTCTGTTATTGCTAAATTAAATAGAGCTATTTTAGACGCAGATTTTCTTAATAAGTTTAAATTGCTTATATATATGTGTGTGTGTATGTGTAATAATCTCACTTAATTTTACTTTAAATTCTAATATTATATATTTTAAAATCTTAGTACAATACTAATGTATTCCAAAATCACTTTTCTTAAATTCCAGTTTCGTTTTATTTCCCACGCTGGAGGTATATTAAATCACGCATTTTGGCATATTTATTACTAAAAGAATATTTCACTCGCTTCTTACGCGCCGACAGAAAATCATGAAGGCGTCTTCTTGGCGCCAGACTTTTCCTTAAAACACTTGCGTAATTTACTAAAAATAGATAATATTCCCTTCACTTTGATCACGTGTCTATATGTTAATCCCCTATCTGAGAGAACGCAGGGATTTTTCGCTCTCTTTCGACTCTTTTTCATACGAGATGTACGTATATTCCGCCACTCTCCCATATATTGATGATAAATGAAAAATAGTTACTCGGCCTGTTCATTACATAATGACTACACCAACAAAATTATTATTGCATATATATAACAGAAAGTTGATAGATGATGTTACAAATCTATATGTTCCAAGTGATGTAACATATGTATCTCTGGAGGACTACAAACAGCACCGTCAGCAGATTTTTTAACGATAAGCCAGGAATGTCCGATGAGAGATGGAGAATGAAGCTTCACTAAAGATGGAAAATTATCATTAAATAAAATGTTGCATATTTTATTGAATAAACTTCATTGTTAGTATAAAAAAAATCTTTCAATTTATCCCCAATAAACGCCGGAGATTCTCCAAACAACCCAAGAAGTTCATTGAAATTTTATATCACTTTCAGACTTTATTAAGTGCATTAACTAGATAAAACACCAGTGCGGTAGAATTTCTTTTAATGAGTAAAGAGAAAATTCCTGGGATTCTAGATGCAAGATTTTCGCCGATAGTCACTCACCTATTTCGATAAACATTTCCACAAAATTTCTGGTAACTGTAAATCCATTATCTATAAATTTTCCTTTCACGTTTGAGGTTCGTGATGTCCTGTGGTTTCTTGTTGGGAGAATAGCTGATTTAGCATTCTCTTGAAATTATTTTCGTGCATTAGATAGTGACATTAAATCTGAGGTGATTTCAATGTCTTCAACACAGTGACTCAGATGATGCTCTCGTCATCTGAAATCCCTTTACGTTAAAAGTCCCTTCGCAGCCAGTGGCGTAGCGATGATAAGTGGCAACCGTGTTATAATATGATTTTTCCGCTCACCCCCTTAAAATAATCAGTGTCTTACCTTGTATAAACGGCGCCCAGGGTATGGTATTTTGCAGGGAAAACGACTTTCCGCACGTTACAGTGATAGTCGGTCGAACTTTCTTGTGTGACAAAATACCGTCAGATTTGAATCGCTAATAACTACGAGACTAATAATGCGAAAAGAATCGTTGGCCCCACAACGGATAAATTATGTCTGTAAAAGTTTGTCGCATAGTATTTGTTTTGGATGTGACGTCATCGTACCAGTATAGGCGCATGCGCGTGATTGTTATGAATTAGCTTTATGTAAGGTTATAAATAAGTGTAGCGTGGAAACGCGTTTAGCTAGGAGGTTGATTCTGGTGTCATTTTAAAGAGTTTGAGGAGTATTACTAGGACCCAAAGTGATATGACAAATTTATTTATCAAAATATATGTAAAATTCGGTCTTAAATTGAAAATTTCAAACTCCGCATGTTTTTTGATTAGAAAATGCAGAGTCTTCTTTCGAATTGTACAAAACTTACAGAATACTTGACAATACGTAAAAGAAACATTGCATTAAAATTTGAATTCAAAAATTTGAATATTACGGGGAATATGAGCATTTGTAGTAAATAATGTTTTACTGCGTATAAGCGAAATGTAGTTCTATATACTGTCAACAGATGGCGCCATTAAAAGCTACTCTAAATAAAACATAAAAAAGGCGCAGTTCGGGTCCGCGCCGTAAATTTTTCATGAAAACGTCGGGATAAAATCATAAAACAAATATTTCGTATTAATATGTAATTTAATTATCTATCTCTTTAATACAATATTTACACAGAATAGCATAATGGTTACAGAATCATGTAGCAAGGGTATGTGGTAGCTTGTGATTTATCTATTCTGTAACCATTATACTCTTCTGTGTAAATATTGTATTAAAGAGATTGACTATTAAATTACATATTAATACGAAACCCTTGTTTTATGCTTTTATCCCGACGTTTTCACGAAAAATCTACGGCGCGGACCCGAACTGCGCCTCTCTTATGTTTTTCGCCTCTCAACGCATGACATTAAAAAGTGACATAAACGCATTAACGTGTTGTCAACATGGTCAGTGGGGTAGCGAAGGTAAGTAACACCCGGGCAATAATATGGTTATTATTTTTACCGCAATCGCCACCAGTAGCTTAGCAAGTCTAAGCTACTGGTGGCAATCTATCATACCCCGCCCCTTGTCACATGTCACGCTATATTACATAAACATACACTTGCGTTCAGAAACAAAGCACTACGTTATGGATAATATATCAAATTTTATTTTTAAACTTTAGCTATGTGTTTTAATGACATTTGTGAGCATAACTACAATAATGATTATATGTGTACTTATTCTGTATGAAATAGGATTAAGGTTTGCAACAAAAAACTTAATTAATATACAATAGTAATAAAATATTAATATAAAAGAGCAACTGAAAACAGTAGTATTTTGGAATTTGAAATGGAATTTGATATATTTTGCTTTAAATCTTATCTTTACTTTATGAACACAGCTACTCTTAAACAGATTGATTTAAAAAAAAAAAAACACTTCTATAAGATCACCCTCTTGGTGCCACTACCAGTTCTACCACTCACCCAGGTGGGGCGACGTATCTTTTGTTGGACATTTTAAGGGTGTGACAGGGGGAGGTTTTCGTCTAATAGTGAAGAATTTCTGCTGTTATCATATTCTCAGAACCTACCCTGAATGCATTTTTCGAAAGGAATATGAGTGAAAAAATCGCATGCAAGTCGTTTTAGCCCCGATTAAAATATACCCTCAAATTCTGGTAATTTCAAAATTTAATCTGCTGATTTTAAATGTTATTTTAATCAACATGTGTGATGTCACACTTCTTGTTACCCCCTCCCCCTTGTCACAATTTCACGAAATCCCTCCCCCCTCCGAGCATGACATCATTTGTGGAAGGCGACACATGTAAACCTATTGGCGCTTGCACATTTACCGATTTCTTTCCACCGATTTCTTGCAGGTGTTTCCAGTGGCACATATAATTCTACTGTCCCTTGCACACGCACCGATTTCAGCCGACCGATTTCGCTCTCGTGTCTTCTTTCCTTTCTTGTCGAACGGAAGTCAAAAGTTAAAATTTCAAAGGAATTCTTTTTCGAAATTCTAATCAAAACAAGGCACTTCTCTGCTTGTCAAACGTTGCCAAAAAATATTATCAAATTATATCATCATGATTGCAATAAATAATAAGATGCATCGTGGCGTTCCAACTATATCACGCGCATGATATACCACTGACGTAATTCACTACTTTCTGTTAAAAAACGGAAATTCATTTGAAATATAGGATTAATATAATTTAAAATTTCTCGGGAACTATTGATCATAGCGAGACAAATTTTATATCAATCGACAGACAATTTTATTTCACTATTTTAGTGCAATTAAATTTGAAAGTAGAACGACAATTACTCTTTGAAATTTAAAATTACTGAAATTTAGGTTCTCTAAAATGAAATAATGCTGTTTAACGTTTCGCAATGCCATGGAGCGAATTTTATATTGTTGGCGACGTTAGAGCGTTACCGAGATACAGATCTGGATTATTATATTAGTAATGCAATCCCAAAACTCTTTTTATTTTACTAGAACGATAATCGGAAATCAAATTAGAAAAATTTTAGTTAAATTTAACAGTCGAAAATGGAAAAGTAAACAAGTAATTGTTTTGAAAACAGCACTTTTGTACAAAAGTACAACAAGGAAGCGTTTTTCATTGTTTTCACCTAATATTTACTTCTCTTTAGTTGCAATTTAGAGTTAGTTTAGTTTCAATTTAGAATATTTCAATATAAACTTCTTTATTTTCATGGCAATATTGAAAATTTTGGCAATTCTTATCAATTTTTTTTAAAATTTCGCGATAACCTAAATTATTCTACAAACTCCCCATACTCATTTGCATCTAACCAGATGCAAAATACCTGTCCCCCATATGCCTTTGTGCTTGCTTATCTCCCATACACTAGCAATTTGAACTTGAATGACTGTTCAATATTGTTTCTGAGTATTTAAATACAATATAAAAAGTTTTTTAGTCAGTGTTCGGTTCCCATTTGTTAAATTTGCAAAGATTGCGACTCTGAATTACTGAATTATTTCCACGTATGTAATTCAACAAAAATAAGTTATCGGATCAAAGAAGTGCTATTTTTTTATAACAACACATCTCAAACGTTATGTATCTTCAACACAATCTTTAAGTAAAAGTAACAAGGCATTCAATAATCTGTTTAAATTTTATGTTACTAACAACTAACTGCATTTTGAAGGAAATATATAATTTGAAATATTATTATTATAAATATATGCTCTTAAATTGCATTTCTATACTTCTCAATTCTTCATTTTTATCATTTTTTAAACTAAAATAAAAAAATTATAAAATAATAATAACAACACGTTTTGGATTCATTTTAACTATAGTAAAAACGACTGTATTCGAGAATGACCAAAATTCATTTCCATCTAACCAGATGTAAATCCGGTATAAAACCGACCGACACGAATCGGTGTGTGTGCAAGGAACGCATTAGCCTGCAAAAAGCATACCATTTTCACAGTCGTTCGACACGAATCGGTGTGTGTATGCAAGGAACGCATCGCCTGCAAAAGTAGACCGTTTTCAAACCGAACCGTTTCA
>BGPR01001975.1:42587-53698 GCA_013235015.1 Araneus ventricosus | reverse complement strand
TCTTCTCTATCTGGTTGTTGCACTTCCACATTAGTTAGGAGTTATTTTATTTCAATTAGCTTATGTCACTGTAAATTCTATGAAGCAGATTAGTTCTCATTGTTTTAATAATGCACAATTTAGAGTCTAAAATTTAGAACTAGAATTAAGAGTTTAGAATTTTTTTATTTCAATAATAATGTTTTATGATTTCAATATTTCTAATGTTGATTTTATTATAGTTCTTTTAAATGTTTTAAATATGTTTGAATATAGTTTTAAACCAATGTTGTATTCTTCAGTTTGATGAGAAAACTTCTGAAAAGGGTAATGCTCTTGCCTCCATATAGGCTTAAATGATTTTGTAATAGTTTTTCATAACACATTTTAATCGTAATTCTCGGACCAATACAGATTCGTAGCATCAAAATTTCCTGCGTCAACTGGATTACATGCCGAAAAAGTTCTATCACACACCGTATGTGTTACTAAACTTATAATCCTCGCATCTCTCTACAAAAAATAAATTTTAATTTATTTCACTTAAAAGAAAAAATAATGAAGCGATGTGCTATAATTAATTATTTCTATTACTTTTATTTACTTAAAGCATTCTTTTTCATTTTTTACTAGGTATAATAAAGCGATAACCTTATAAAATGCATAGTTTACTGTCGCAAGAACGGATGGAAGAATTTGAAACATATGTTGTCTTGAACACACTACACTATTTACTTCTATTATACACATTTTATTGTTCTCAGGGTTGGATTTAGCCTTTGAACCTCTCCGTACAAAAGTAAAAAAATGCGCCCATATGGAACTACAATGTAAGCATTCTAAAATATATATATATGGTCTTTTTTGCATTTTTTAGCGAACGACCAAAAAACAACAGTGTAACTCAGTAATTGGCACAAATACTTATAATAAGTTTTCACTTAAAATACTTCATTTAAAAAAACAGTTTACAGGAATATAATTCAGACGAATTCTTTTAAGAACTTTTAGTTCAGCCAATTTTCTAATTAATTCAGAAACATCTAAATCGAAGACGCTCTACAATTTCTAATTGACTTTTTTCTCGTATCTTTCACCGTTTACGAGATAGGACCGCTAATTCGAAACTTTGCCGATAGATGGCGTTGTAAGTGTTTCATCGAGTACCGCATAGCCTTTTTACTATACCTATACACCATTTTTATGGCCTGTGCTGTCACCTTTTAGAAGTTACGGGAGGTGTAACGAAATAAGTGGGAACCCTGTATATAGATTACTGGAGCAGTGCCATGAAAGTTTTGTGCTTGAAAATTTTATGTGATACATCAATTTAGATCGTTTTATTGTTTTTTAGAATTTTTTCATAAACTTTTCTAATTAATTCAAAAACTCCGATGCGATTTTTTCTCTCATTTTGTTTTGAGATTTTTGCCCCCCTCGATTGTTTTACTCCGTGCCGGGACACGGACTAACGGAGTGTCCGTCCGGCCCTGATTGTTCTCTTTTAACAGAAACGGTTTCAACATCTTTATAACTAACAATACGAATTTTTTGTCAGTTTGCCTAGATTTGATACTGATTAAAACTTTGATGATGTACTTATAACCAATGATCGGTGTAAATGACGAGTGCATATTTCCCGTCAGTTCTTATTGTGACGACAGTTTGTCACAAGACTTTAGAACAATGGCAGCGATAGCACATCTGGGACATGATAAAATTAAACAAATTTCAGCATGGTTCTTGATTAGAGTCGATTAATCAGTTGCGTAATATTTAGGCGATAAAAGAAACGTGATTATAAAATTATCAGGGAAAACAGAAATAATTCTGAGTATTAGAATCGAAAATATATTTGAGTAGAAAAAGGATATGGAAATTTCTAAGATAAGCAACTAAACTATGATCGATAACTTTTCTGGCAAAAGATAACTTATTTTAGTTATAGTTTTATTATATCTTCTTATATTTATGAAAGAGATTATATGTATGCATTAAGAGCCCCTTTCCTGAAGTACACAACAGCCAAATCTTCCTACCTTCGAAATATAATAATTTCGTCAGCAAAGCTAAAGTATGCAGATTTATACAGGGTGAGTCTAAATTGTTATTACAAAATAAGAGGGGTGACAGCACCCATCCAGAAGAGCAATAATTGCCATGGAACACAGGGTCGTATTCCACTCTGAGAGGCAGAAAAGACCCAGATAGCAAAGAAGGTTGCGGAAAGGTTGCCATTTCACTTTCCATAGGCTGTCCGCGAAAGCATTTCCGCGCAAACCGTTTCGGAAACCATTGCCGAAAGGTTTACATAGGAAAGCTTTTTATGAACTACCTCACCGACAAGGTTTGAACGACAAGTCTGCGAAAGCATTTCCCCGCAAACCGTTTCGGAAACAATTCCCGCAAAATTGACGTAAGAAAGCTTTTTATTAACCACCTGTCCTTTCGTGTGTAGCCCCGTCCAGTGTAGTGGTTATTGCGTTTGCCTTCCATCTCTAAGAACGCGAGTTCGATCCGCAGCTTGGAGGAATTTGAAGTTTTGTCACAATCTACAATCTAATCGTACAAGTAAGTTCACTTAAAAATTAGATTAATCAAATTAATTGGAGTTAATAATTAATATTTCCAATTAATTGGCATTCCAGATGACGTCGGAAGAAGGGGGATAAAAAAGGAGGCTTGCACCCCTCTGTTTGGCTTTGAAGAGGGGGTGAAAAAAGGGGGGTTGGACCCTTCTGTAAGAGTACGACTTCGGAGGGGAGTTCTATTTTGTCTGCCGAAGGAGGGCTCTTAACAACATTTTGAAAGGCCTGTAACAAGCTTGAGGAAAGCCTAAAACAAGCTTGTAATAAAAGCTTGGGGAAATCTTACTAAAAACCTTACAGAAAACCTTGTTTCTTGTTGACTAGCGAACCTTTCCGCTTACCTTGCCGAAAGGTTCAACCCTTGTCATGGAAACCTTTGTGACAACCCTTTACCCTTGCCGACGACAAGGTTTCCAAAGCCTTGCAGACAAGCTTTCTTTGCTATCTGGGGAGTCAAGTCGAAACGCGTCGAGCATGAACAAGCCATCGCCTCTGACGTCGTTTTGTACCTGCCTACGCAGCACACCTCCTAAACAAGATGGCCTGTTCGCTAGTGCACTGGCGTTCAGTGCGTGGCTTGGCCTCCTCGCTCACCGGACCTTAACCCACTGGACTTTTTCTTCTGGGGGGCACATGAAATCTTTAGTGCACGAGACGCCTGTGAACTCGGCTGCAGATCTCGTAGCGAGAATCGCTGTTGCCGCAGACAAATTTAACACAACACCAGGAATCTTCGAGAGGGTGCGCCAGTCATTCCTTCGCCGGTGCGAACTGTGCAACGACACGCGTGGCCGCCACTTTGAGCACTTGCTGTGAGTTTTTCTCTGACCAATAAATCAGATTGTACAACTTTTGGTATCGTTCATTCGCTTTCCCAACATTGTTGTAATTTCGTGTTGAAATTCTAATTTTACTCTTTTCTGCCTGTCAGAGTGGAGTGCGACCCTATATTCCATGGTAATTATTGCTCGTCTGGATTGGTACTATATATATATATATCACCCCTCTTTATTTTCTAAAAACAATTTAAACTCACTCTATATGTGTGACACTTACAATTCCCAAATTTTTCGGTACTTTAAATTGCGGCATATTTTCACGTTTTTGTACACGAGAAAGCAAAAAGATAAGAGAAAATATTTATTAGATAAAGGCAAGAGAGATTATATTTATATATAAAAGATAAAGAGAAAATATTTTAACCTTCAAAAAAATTCGACCTCGGGATTTTGATGAATCTACACGTGTTAAGACTTTTCTGGGTAAAAATAAAGAAATAAAAACCTAGAATTATATTTCTTTCTCTGTGAATACGAAAACTCATAAACACAACCAACGAGATGGGTGAAATTTTGCATGAGGTTTTGACACCATAATTGTAGATTTCTATCAAATTGTGAAAGAAATGCATCAGCGGTAAGTCTATCGGCCTGTCCGTTTATGTGTATGCGAGCACGATTACTCGAAAATTCAACGAGACGGATAGATTCAATTCGGCGTATGGCTTTATTACTAAAACTAGAAAATCTCCCGTCATGGTATGACGGGTGCAAATTGCATCTTCATTCGAGAGATTTCCAGTTAAATAGATATATATGACAGAGAAAAGTTTTACATGGATTGAAAGCAAATAAAATAATCATATGTTTTATGACAGGAAATATTTTTTATTTACATATTTCTTTATTCAAAAAACCTCTTGGTAAACAACATTCCGTGTGAAGTATTTTTCGTTGTTTAACAATTTTATTATAATCCAATAACCATGAAATTCTCAGCTTGTCAAACGTAAGTCAAAAGTTAAAATTTCAAAGGAATTCTTTTTCGAAATTCCAATCAGAACAAAACACTCCTCTACTTCTGAAACGTTGCCAAAAAATATTATCAAATTGTATCATCACGATTGCAATATATAATCAGATGCATCGTGGCGTCCATACTATATCACGCGCATGATATACCACTGACGTAATTCACTACTTTCTATTAAAAAACGGAAATTAATTTGAAATATATGATTAATATAATTTAAAAATTCTCGGGAACTATTGATCATAGCGAGATAAATTTTATATCAATCGATAGCAAATTTTATTTCATCATTTTAGATCTATTAAATTTGAAATTAGAACGACAATTACTCTTTTAAATTTAAAATTACTGAAACTTAGGTTATCTAACAATGAAGTAATGCTGTTTAACGTCTCGCAGTTCTATGGCACGAGTTTTATTGTTGGTGACGTCAAAGCATTACCGAGAGACAGATCTGGGCTATTATATTAGTAATTGCAAATCTGTATCAAATATTTGACCAAACCCGACGACTGCTGTATCCTGATCTGTCTATTCGTAAGCATGTAAGTGCGATAACTCAACACCGTAATAAGCTAGATGGGTAAATTTCAGTATATGGTTCTTACACTAAAATTATGAAATTTTGGACTAACTCTGTCTACGTGAAGACTGTCTGCTTGTTTGTCCATCAGTTTCTAGGAAAGCATGTTTATTCAGAAACGCAACAGGCAAGATAAATGAAACTTGGTATATGATTGATCTGTGTCAAATTTTGGATCTAACTGGACTACGGGAAGAGGTCCAAAATTGCATACTCGTTTGCTTCACTGTACTACGAAGGCAAACGGAACACGTGCCATATTGTTGAAGCATACGAGAAAGTCGTGGGGGAGGACATTTCGATGGATTAAAAATTCTTTTGTCATAGAAAGAGTAGATTTATTAAGCTACAAATACCAGTATCGGAGGAGTTGTCCTGGTCGTCTGACCTACGGTTCAAAATTACGAAGTCCGTTCCCAAATCCCAAGCTGAATGAATGATCTTTTTACCACCATTCTACCTTCATTCCTCTATAATTTCTCCCCATTTGCATGCCTGAACATGGACCCTGCATGCAAATGGGAAGATAGTTAATTAAATTCCAAAATACGAGAAAGCCAGTATTCGGGATCAAGATCAAAGTCTAATTAGTCCCGGTAATTGGGATCTTCGTGGCTTGGTTACCAAAATCTCGATTTTTGGGAGTGGGAGATTCAAGACGACGTGGGAGATTCAAGACGATCCTATCACCAACAGTCCTCAAAGTACGCGGGCCTTGTAGATGTTAAATCAGTCGAAGTCAAAAGTTTATGAGACTGATGTTTGGAAAGGGAGGCGTATCGGAGGAGTTGTCCTGGTCGTCTGACCTACGGTTCAAAATTACAAAGTCCGTTCCCAAATCCCAAGCTGAATGAACGATGTTTTTACCACCATTCTACCTTCATTCCTTTATAATTTCTTCCAACTTGCATGCAGGGTCCATGTTCAGGCATGCAAATGGGAAGATTGCACAGAAGAATGAAGATAGAAAGGGTTGGTACTTTCGGATCATTTCATTTTTAATTTTACTTCTATTTTTTTTCACGACGTCAGCACAACATAATAACAGGCTAACTCTCACGAATAATAATTCCTATTTAAATGGCTTTCTCAATGCTTAGGAAGCATTCTAATAGTTATAAGAATCGCATTTAAATAAAAATAAAATAAATCCGTCTTTAATTGTGTTGCATTATCTCTCTCCAGCAGAAGAGAGATAGATTTTCATGCTCCAAGGCAGCGGTTTCCAACCTTTTTTCACCCCTTGATTAGTCTTTATCTTTTCGATTACCCCCCGACTGTTATATTCCCCCAAAATTCCTCAGCACAAAAAAACTTTTTATTAATAACGCCAAGGACTTATATTAGCTTAAGAGTCAAACTACTCTAATGAACTTAATATAATTTGTAGGACTGTTTATTGACTTAACATTTTTTTATTTGATATTTTTATCTATATATTTGAAATAATTGTCAAAACCAGGGAACCAGGACCCCAGCCCCAAATCATTGGACCAATTTCGATAATTTTTATTTCATATGGAAATTTATGACGTCTAGATATGGCAACAATGGTCACCCAAATAGTACGCACACTTGCAGCAAGTGTGATGTTTCTTGATATTAGCTTGTCATGACAAACTTGATGCGGCACACACTTACACACCGCGACCTGGATGCAGTTGTATATATCTGGTTTAGATCCTTGTCTCTGTTTCAAAAAAAAACATCCGATTTTTAATAGTATCTCCTTGACCGTCCTTCTTTTTATTAAGTCAATAAATGAATGATAATTTGTTTAAAACGAACTAGGTCTTTTTATATAAAAAAAATTGAAAAATTCTCAATCTTTTTACTAAATATAGAACTCGCACTTTAAAGAAAACTATATATAGCCTTTTTCTTAATGTTCGAATTTTAACGTTCATAAACAAAATTAAACCTAAAAATTAGTCAATGTTTGTTGAAAAATAATAACTTACATTTTGTCCCATTTTAAAAGCAATTACTTTTGAACCCTAATTTCATAATTTATTCTACTAGAAAAACGTAGTTATTAGCGAAAATCGCTTCCTCTTTGACTTCAAATCATATTCTCAACACAAAATTTAAAAAATTAATGAAATCAAGAAAACAGTTTAAAATAAAAAGTGTAGGTGCGCGATCTATTAGCGCAATATATCTTCTCCGCTCAGAGTCCAGCTGGCTGAGTGGCTAAGGGGACTGGCTATGAAGTTTATTGTCGGTGATTCGAAAAAGAGGTTTAACTGCGTACTCTGTTTTTGCTATAGTTTGCAATGAGTTTGACGCGACAAATTTGTGACAAGTTTGACGAGTGGTGACTAACTCGTTTGCGTTAACTTGTTTCAAGCTTGCACTCTTGCCGTGTCAAACTTGCTGCAAGCTTGCAGATTTGCAGAGTAAGATTGCTACAAACTAAAATTGCTATCTGGGCACCGGGGCGCGGCCGGCCGGGCGCCGCCGGCGGGGGGGAGAGGAATCGAAAAAAAACCCTCTCCACTATGCATTTTCTATGGGGAAAAACCTTCAGACTGTCCCCGAGCACCAACCACTGGACCGATTGCGATCATTTTTATTTCATATGAAAGCTGCCGACCTCTAGATATGTCACCAATGGTCGACTGCCGTCCACCATCGATATATATCGCAAAAGAGAACTTTGAGAGAGTCTCTCAGCTTCTACACCTCCACTTCGCCAAACTACAAGCATAACCACAAGCTCTTAATATTACAGGCGAACAGCTGGTGGCCGAATTCTAGAATATTCTTATGTTTCGTGTTTTCCACGATTACTTTCGCGCACCCGAGGGGTATGCATGCCACAGATTGGGAACTTCTGCTCTAAGGAAATATGCATATCCTCATAAAATGTTATTAGTTCTGCCTATTCTAAAAGCATGCGACCAAATGCATGTACTGTTCAGCAACGGATTCCGAGATTACCACTTTTGGACGATTTTACATCAGAAAGGAGTGTCCGGCAATGACTCATATGGCCGCATTTCCGGAGTTCTTTGTCAGATCACACTCAGCAAAATGCAAACACCACCCTTCCATTCTTCACTTTCCCCCTATTTTGACGAAAATAACTCCGCCCGGCGCATGCGCAAATAAGTTAGAAACGGTCAGCTCTGTTGCCGAATGACTGGACAAATTGGTTGAACCATTAAAAAGTTTTTAAGAAGATTACGAAAGATGCTATCCTGAATTTTAATTTCATAATTGATTTATTCCTGGCAAGAAATTTTAAGAGTTTCATCGGTTCAGAAAAGAGCAATTGAGCCCAGAAGCAGCCCGAAGTGACTTTGCCAACCGGGCAAGACAACAATCTGATGCCACAATCAACGTTTTATCTCTATTGTCTGCATTCTAAATGTAATGCAAACCTTCACTTAGGAATATGCATGTTTTATCTGCAAATATGACTGGATAACATTATTGTGAGAATTTTTAAACATCAGCTATATTTAAGATTATAATAGTAGTCATGTTGAAACTAAAATAATATATTCAAAAAATTTTATATATATGTAATAATCGCGCTTAATTTTATTTCAAATTCTAATATTCTATATTTTAAAATCTTAATGTATTCCAAAATCACTTTTCTTAAATTCCAGTTTCGTTCTTTTCCCGCGCTGGAGGTATATTAAATCTCTCGTTTTGACATATTTATTGCTAAAAGAATATTCTAATTGCTTCCACGCGCCAACATAAATCGCGAATTCTTTTCCAGACTTTTCCCTAAAACACTTGCGTAATACACTAAAAATAGCTATTATTCCCTTCACTTTGATCACATGTCTGTCTGTTAAATCCCTACCTGAGAAAAAGCAGGGATCTTCTTTTCACTTTCGGCTTAAAAACTCGAACTATGATGTACGTACATTTCGTCACTCTCCGATAATAAAAAGAAATTAGAATTTAACTCGGCCTGTGCTAGGCCTCGGGCCGCCTCTGACTGAACCAATTGAAGTCCGAAAGAGTCTGACAAGATGAAATTAAAGCAAGTAATATAAAAATAATTTAAAAGTCAATTCCTACTTAGGTCAACAAAGAAAAAATTAAAAAAAAATTTAAAAACTGTATTAACATCAAGTGTCATCCACTACAAGTTTTAAAAAATGTATTTGAACTTGAGTGGACGAATAAAAAGTATTTTATTAACGATTGAAAATTTCAACAAGATATATAAATAAATATATATAGGGAGAGTGTGAACTAATAGTAGGAATTGAAAAAAAAAAACACTGTTAAAATGAAAAATGGGGAGCTGATATTCAAATCTGTATGAGAAGCTGAGTGGAGACAACTTGCTGGAGAATGCAGATACTTGATTTTCTGTAGCGGATGGAATTGCCGATCCCGATTTTATCGACAAAAAATCAAAGTATGATTCACTCCCTGTGTCACCATAATTCAAAATATTGAATTTTATAAGACGTAGAAAATTTATTGAAAGGACGTAGTGATAAAAAAAACTACATATGAACTGTAGGAATAAATTTTACGATACAAATTTTCTTAAATCAGAACTTAAATGTAATTGTAAGATGTTACAAGTTAATAAAGAAACCATTCACACAATAACTCTTATACAGTAAATCCTGTACTAAACGGGATCTAAAGGGACTCGAAAAATGTTCCGTTTTAGACAGGATTCCGTTTCATACAGGACCAGTGACGAATCTAGGATTCGGGTCTGGGGGGGGGGGGGAGGTCATAAAAACTTTGTATCGTCGTGAAGAATGTCAAACCTCAAGGCTAAAGTAAACCAAAACACTTTAACTTCACAGACTTTACTCACCTGACAATAACAATCATAGAAAACAATACAATACTTTCGATAATTTAACAAAAATTACAATGAAATAACTAGCCAAAAAGTGTCTTCGACTGCGTCAAAGCTACAAGTACGAGCAGAATGACCACAAAATTAGGAAGATTTTCGAGCCTGTCAAGCCAGAAAGTAATGTTGAAAATGTTTTTATTATTTTTTAAAAAGAGGGAAATTAAGAAAAAAGTTATATTGATGTTAAATAAAATTAAGAATTCTGGCTTGGCTCGGGGGGGGGGCTGTAGCCCGATAGCCACCCCCCGGATTCGCCACTGTACAGGACTTATTAGTATATGAGGATTTCGACGGGACCATATTTTTTCCGCTTAAGACAGGATTCCGTTTCTTACAGTATCCATTTTAGACAGGTTTTACTGTATAATAACATTAAGATGAAAGTGTTTATATACTTTTAACAAATTTGGTGTCATTTGCCAGCTGTAAACATTCTTTCAGCAAATTGTAATTCATTTTGTTATTTTTGAGATTAACCGTAGGACAAGATAATATAGCAATGAATATAATACGATAAAAATACATATTTAATCACCAATCATCCAGTGTAATTCGAACTATAACTCACAGTGCAGTAATGTATATTTTCATCGCTTTAAAGCTAATTTCAATAATTCAGTATTTAATTACCAAAATAAGTTATTAACATTTAATTCTTCAAGTAGAAACTTTTTTAACAAAGGAGCTTTCATTTAATAATTAAAAATTTTAATAGTTAATTTCAATTAAATTCTGGAATGATTTTTTAACTTACTTTTCTCTGCATTCCTTTCACTTATTTGCATAGAATTCCGCAACAGACGTTGAAAAATAAACAAAATTAGTTTAAGGCTTGTTATCTTTAAAACTTTAATTGCATTTTATTAACAAATATGCATAAATAAACTTTAAAATCTGTATAAATGAAGAAATAAAATGTTTCAAATAATAAATAAAATATATAACAGATAAATATAGAGAGACATTGTAATACAGTATTGATTTCCTGGTATTAAGTCCCAAACAAATTTTACACATATATGACACGGCAGGGAAAAAAAAATAATAACTATGGCATAAATGCTGTTTAGCCTCGGCACACCAATGTAGTGCGGAGCCCCCCCATCTCCATGCCACACCAGCAAGGCGGAACCAGAAAGTTCTGAGAAGCTTCTTCTGTTCAGTCCTACTCAACAAAAGTATTTCGAAAGGTCAACCTGTGTGATTAAATGCATTTTATTGCAATTGACCAAATAACTATATTTAGCTACGTCCCCCCCGGGCCGGCCCGAGGGGGGTGCGAACGGTGCGACCGCGC
>BGPR01001975.1:0-42577 GCA_013235015.1 Araneus ventricosus | reverse complement strand
GGGGGGTTGCTTTACTGTTTTGCTATTGTCAAAAATATGCGAGGCTTACTCTGTGATATGTTGTGACTGTTTCACACGTGATTTGAGGTACAATATTGGGAGTAGATTTTTGGACCTTCGTCATTTCATTTTGTGTGTGCTGGCCAGAGTAGTGTCGATATCAGAAACTTTAATTTAATGGTAAAAGTGTTCAACGACTTACACTTTTGTCCTTATTTCTATATTCGTAGGAAAAGACTAAAACTGTCCTATCATGGCATGGACAAATTATCAAAAAGCTTTAGCTTTGTTGATGGTTGTAACTGGATCTATAAACACAATAGCTACGAAGTAGGTTTCCTGTTTTTTTCATGAAGTATTAATTTTTAAATATTATTACGGTAATTATAGTTGAAGTTGTAAAATAATAGCAAGTGTTTAATCAATCGTTCATTAATGTATTGTTGATAATGCTTTAAATCTCGTATATTCTTAACAAAAATGAAATCGTATGTTTTATTATCAGATTTCCTTCCTTTGTATATTGATTGCGACACTGATTTTTATTGTTTGTAAGCTGTAAATCTAGAACTGTATACATATGTCTGTATACATATGCTTAATTTTTTTTTTAAATCTTGATTTTTAATTTAAAAAAAAAGTAAATTCCATGTGTTTTCTGTCACAAAGCAGTTTACCAATTAACGTCATTTTCTACCTTCTGTATTGATCAGTTACTAAAATGAAAAAAAAAAAAAAAGCATTTTGATCATTCTATTTTCAGATTTCTTGACAGATTTGTTTGGTGTTTCTTTTTTCCCGATAAGCTTGCCTTATCACATCTCAAAAGAAATAAAAAATCATAAAAATAAATAAATAAAAAAGACAGAATTTATGAGTTAAATTGTTATCTTAATGCAAGATATCAATTGTGTTAAAAAATGCAAGATTTTTATAGAAAAATAAGCATGGCATTCCTAATTACTTTTTTAAATTATAAATTCAATTACACTTTAAGTCATATGCTGTGGAACTAGTGAATTTTAGCTTAGTGTACTGATATTATTAAATTATCCAAAGATTAAAATATGACATTTCCTTGGTAAAAGTTAAGTTTAATATATTTATTAATGTTATGGTTTATAATTTATATTTTTAATAAGAATGTATATTATGTGAAAATTTGCAAATAACCTTCAAATTTGAACACAAATGTATTTAACTTTGGATTATTTTATATCTGTAATAACTTTCTCGTGAACAGTTAGTGCATATATATTTTCTCATAAGGTATATCACTTAATATTCTCCTAACAAGTATAAAAATGTTAGCAGTATATTTAGTCCATGATTCACAGAGAAAATTAATGCAATGGCTATTTAAGTGCTTGAATATCAAAAAAGTTATCATCAAATCAAATTTAAACTTTATGAAAAAAAGTTATATGAATTCATTGATAATTTTTAGTTTTATGTTAAACCCTGTTTTAAACCTTAAATATATAATGGTGAATATAGTATAAAAGTTTTTGTGTAATTGAATCTCAATGATAATTTTATTTAACTGGATATTTAATCATCTGTTAAAGTTGTATATTGATAAATTCTAGGTTTTTCTTGTTAAATTTACTTGTTTGGTTATTTTTGATTGTCTGTTTTTCTTAAAAAATGTTGTTTAAAGCTGAATACCTGTCAGACTTTACTTAAAATTATAGCAAGACTTTCTGTGGTTTACAGATGTTAAAAATATGCTTTGATGGTTAGTTTGTGATCTTTGAGACATATGCTGTATGTTTTGCCTTTAGTCCAAATTGGTTCAGAATAGGGCTTTTTTTTCCTTGCAAAAATAAGAATAAGTTTTCTTGATTCATTTTTAAAAATTATATAAAACACACACACACACACACACACATATATATATATATATATATATATATATATAATGTTCTGTAGCTTTTGTCATTAAATTTTACTATTAAGTATGCAATATTTAATTTGCTATCTTCTAAATGAATAATATTATTATTTCACTCACGAACTTACTATCAGTATGTTTTTTATTAAGGCGTTTCACTAATTTTGATAATTTTTTTTCCAGGTGGGCTGACAAATTAAGTTCAAAAAACAGTAAAGGCAATGTTACTGAATTTAATCATCCATTTTTACAAGTAAGATTTTAATTTTCATAACATTTAATCATTCATATTTTTCCAGATTTCATTTAAATTTACCTAAAAGTAGTGTCTTGCTGACGAATTAGTTTTATGATTTTAATCGAGTTTTCTTTAACTATGATTATGACCCTGTTTAGGATTTCAAAAGCTTCACAGTGCTCTTTCGAATTCTGTAGCATTTATGAATAAAAACAATTAAGAAAAGTATCTTGCTTTAAAACATTTTATTTAAATGTTGATACATAACTATTTTGGATCAAAATATTTATTAATTGATAATAAGGCTCCCTGTTCTTATTTATCCTTCTCCCTTGCCACTCAACTTAGAAAAGATTATTTGCATGGAGAAAAAGTTTAAAAAGCTTTGATCTAAATATTTACTTATTATTACTAATCATATTCAATAATATAAACTCAATGTGATATTGAAAACACTGTATCTCATGGACTTCTGTGTTCAATACTAAATTGATCCTTGTCTTTATGATGGAGGGTAATAGGGACCTAAGCTCCAGTGATGTGTGTCACTGCCTTGTATTGTCAGCAGATAATATCCATTTAAGGTACCCTTAGTTGTTATGTTCCTGAAAAATATAAAATCCATGTTATGTAAAACAAAAAGGAGGGGCGGGGGAGAAGAGGGTTGAGTTTCAAAAAACATTTATACTTTTATGATTAAAAGAAATAATTTTTGTAAAACATTTTTCACCAAAAGTGTGACATATTAATTTATATTAAGTACCTAAGGTTTTCTTTGACAACACTACTGTCTGTCCGCCACGAGAACTGTCACCGCCAAATTGTCTAGCTTATGGCAGTCAGTATAGCAACTGGTTATGCTAGGGAAGATTTATTTTGAATAGGTGGGATCCAACGGAAGTCAGAGTTTTTTTATTCTTGGTGCCAGTTTGTAGCGGAACACATTTGAATGAACTTCTACCTAGTAGGGGGAAATGGATTCTTCCTAAGATAACCTGTTTCTATAGCGACCATCATAAATTAGACAATTTGGCTGCGACAGTTCTTGTGGTGGACACAGTACTAGGTACAATTTTCAGAGGGCATTTTTCTCTTTGACATATCTTCAACATCTGAACTATTTTAACTGAAAAATCCAATATTTAAGATTGCTTATTTTTAACTGGAATATCTCTATCTATAAATATCATTATATGGCTCTAAATATTTCTGAATGTCTCTGTAGACTTTGTGCTTCCCTTAGAGGAAAGATCTTTATTTAGGAAATATAGCTCAACTGTTCTGCTAAATCTAGTGAATTATAGGAATACTATCCGTAGCAATTGGACTTTGTTCTGATTCAGCCAAAATTTCATTTTTATATTGATTTTGCAATTACACAGTGGAACCCTGACTAGGAGCCTACATGATTTGCTTTCTGTGCAGGGGCCAAAGACAGAGAAAGATGGCAATGCATCTGAACTTTATACATTCGAAAAAGAGGGATTCTCTGGAAAAGGGGCTCGTTGAAGGTGAAGACTTGTGCGACAGAAGTGCTATTATCTGTGAACTAAAGTAGAAGTTTGTTATTTTTAAAAATTAAGCAGCATTAAAAAAGATTTATTTTAAAGGTGAAAGGATCTAACAAATTAGTATTTACCACCAAAAATTTTCTGTTGAAGAAATCACAGTTTCTTAGTTAATGACTTGAATAATTATCTATATCCAAATATCATAGAAGTTGTACATTTCCTTATATGTTTTCATGGGGCAATGATGATTTTAATTTCCTCCTTTACAAGTTTGTGTAAGTTTAAGTTAATCTGCTTGTTTTATTTTCTATTCTTGGTAAAATGCAAAATTTATGCTAATTTTTGAAATGTCATACAGAATATTAAGCATGCGTTTTTTTTATTTTCAGGCATGTAGCATGTTCTTAGGAGAATTATCTTGTCTCCTTCTTTTTAAAATCATAGTATGTTCAGGCAAACCATCTCATCTAGTAGGGACAGAAGATGGCAAATTACCTACATCTGGGTCTTTCAATCCTTTTATATTTCTTGCTCCAGCACTCTGCGATTTAACAGCAACATCTACTATGTACGTTGGATTGAATCTCACTTATGCATCTAGTTTCCAAATGTTGCGTGGTGAGTAATAGTTTTATCAGTCTTATTTTTGTTGTATAGAATAGCTACTAGGTTTATTTTTGTTGTATAGAGTAGCTACTAGGTTTATTTTTGTTGTATAGAATAGCTACTAGGTTTTCCTTTCTGATATGAAATGGAGTAGAGTGGATGATCAGACAACAAGTGTATTTCATGATGTTCAATCTTCGATTTGCCAGAAGTTTGATTAAGTAATTCCAGAATCTCTAAAAAGTAATAAAAAAATTGTGATTTCTTACTTATTTATATGTATAAACAATAATAAATACTTCTTACTTGCTTTTTATATTAAGGACATTCAAAAGAGGAGGACTTTATTTTTTATCATAGAGCAATATGTTAAGGACAGCTCTTTGCACTGCATTCATTTTATGCACCATACTATCATTTTTAAAAAAATAAGATGTTCAGAAAAGTATTTATTCATAGAACAAAAATCAATTAAAGTTCATGAAAAGAATTATGTGTGCAGTTGCTAAAGTCTCATTCCAGGAACTGATAACCAAACAAAAAAAGTTCACTTTTGATTTCTGTTCTCACCTGTGTACCAGGTGAATGTGCTTCTGGTACCTCTTTAGTATTCCACTTTCTTCTGCTAATTTCTTATGTGGTGGTGCCAACAGATAGATATTGCTCTATGAACCTAACTTGCAACATCACTTATGTTTGTTCTGTGAGTATTCTTTGGTCAAGCCTAAAAGTCTTGTGCAACAGTATGTATTGTTTAACTTAATTACCATCCAAACTGATCATCATCTGAATTTTAATGGTGAAAAAATGTAATAAAAGCCAAACATAGTATATAAATTATTGCAAAATCTATATATATAAATGAGGAAAGTATGTGTGTGTTTTTGTTCGTTTTTTAGTTCTTTATGCACGCCCACACCGTTGGACATACGGCAACCAAATTTGGCACAGTGATGGGTTAGCACAAGAGGGAGCTAACGCCCTAAAAGTTATTTTAAAATTCGAATTAGATTTTTATTTATTTAAATAAATAACGAAAATTGAGATATTTTTTAGATGTTTCTCGCCAATAACTTTTGAAATACTTATAGTACGAAAATTATTTTTACACTACATTAAAGAGCAACAAATTATCTTTTTAACGATACCAATTTAATTGTTGTACATTTTTTTCTCTAACTAATTAACATTTCAAAATTCAATTAAACTCTATTTGTAACTGTTTTTGTTATCAAATCAAATTCGAACCAATTTATTGTTTCATTAAATCCTTTATTCACGTGTTTTTACCATTGTGAGAGTTAAGAAAATATTGCTTTCTTTGGTCAAGGTAGACTTCTTACTTCCACTGTTATTTCATAGCATGTACTATGGGGTGGCATTCTGTCAAGAACAACTTATAATATATTGTACTTGTAGCTTTTAGAAATTTTGTGGAAAGATTTTAGAGAACTCATATATTAATGACTCAGGCTGCATGGTTTGGTATTTGTGAAAACCTTTTTGTTGATTTCTGTATAAAATGGAGAACATGAGCAATGGCGGATTTCGACATTCTGAGGCCACAGGTGCAAAACTGTTTTGAGGCCCCTTTAACCAATGTCGTAAATTTGCAGTTGGCTTAGCACAGTGATGTACATCAAATTAGATTTGAGGCCTCTTCTTCAGGGTCTTGAGACACGAGGCGGGCGCCTCTAGCCCCTGTGCACCAAACCGCCACTGAACATCAGGTGTTTTAAATGAAAATTTTAATAATTAAGTTTAAGAATTTGATTTCCCAATTTTATCGAGTCAATTAATTTGTTTGAAGTTGCAAAGAGTTGAAAAAATTAGATTATGATGTTTTTTTAATTGCAGTTTGTTGAGATCCCATTTTCTTTTTAAAAAATGATTTACGTGACTTTTTATTTCTTGGTTATTATAGGAGCTGTTATTGTTTTTACTGGTCTTCTATCAGTGGCATTTTTGGATAGACACTTAAAAAGATATGAATGGCTTGGTATTTTCATTGTGATTATTGGGCTTGTTTGTGTCGGCCTATCAGATATAATCAATCCTGATGATAGTGCTAACTATAGCCAAAACAGTATTATAACAGGTAAGTTGTATTTTGACATTTTCTATAATAATAATTTTGAGTTTGAATTTATCTATCTTATTTCTCTTCCATTTTTTCAGTAAAACTCATTAAGTTGATTTATATCCAGAATCGGTTAAAAGCATGCCTCTTAGCAAAATGAAGTTTTTCAATGAAATTTTTGTCTTGAAAAACTGTTTTTGTTAGAATATATGACAACATATTACAATATTTGAAGGTTGTCAGAAATTAATTTTATTATGCTAATACAAATACTTTGATTTATTCATTTTGCTTTTTCTTCTCAGTCCTTGTAATATCTAAATATTTTTTTAATTTGTATTGTATTAAATAGCTGGAAGTGGAAAACTTTCAATTTTACTTTTCAAAGTTAGTTTTTCTTGTATGATTGAATAGTTTTCTTCTACAAAGTTATATAGAAAAAAAAATTCCCCCATTTATTTCAATTATGAAAAAAGGATGATTGATTTTTATTTTAAAGACTGTAATAATACAGGTAAAAACCTCTATCTTTTATCTAGGTGACCTGTTAATCATAATGGCTCAAATTATTGTAGCAGCCCAAATGGTTATTGAAGAAAAGTTTGTGAGCAAGTACAATGTTCCACCTTTACAAGGCGTTGGTTGGGAAGGTAACTATTTCATTTTTTTTTGAATGTTTGTAATTCATAAATATTACATGCAAAGATTAATCAATACTTAATTTTAGGGTGCAATGAGTGAAATGGGCAAATTTGAAAACATCACCAGAAATACAATTCTACTTATTACTACTTCTACTTATTACAGCATTCAGTAAACTTAAAACAGAAGCATTATATTTGAAGTTTGTGAGAAAAAGAAAAGCTTAGAAATAGCCTTCCACGAAATATAACAACACTAAATCGCCAGTTATTTTAAAATGGGATTTTTCTCAAAGGTTACTCAGTGGTGCATGCACTTTTCTCGCCTCCATCTCTCTTCTTTGTTACTGTATGGCAGGAATAGGAAGAAATTACGTCCTAATGTGCAAGAGTAAAATGCATGCTGTGGGACTGTTTAACTATTTTTGTTTTTATAAAAAGCTTTAACAGAAGATGTTATTTTCCAATTCTACAGCTCCATCTTTACTCAAACATGACTGTTTAACCGTTTTGCGGCACAGTGTGCCAGCTGATGGCACACCTAATTTCACTCGCTTCTCAACCATTTAATTCAACTATAAATGGAAAATAATAGGTTTACGATAGGGCTAATAGTACTCCTTTTAGAATGAATATAGCAGCCTTATGAAATTTCGTTTCGGAATTATTAGGGATAAAGTTTTTGAAAATTCCTTAACTCGGAGATAAGAAATTTTTTCAGTTCTGGACGTTTACAATTTTAGCAAATTAACTCAAATTTTCCTCCAATAGGCTTGAAGTTTTAATTTATGATTTTCTGTAAGATTAAACAATATTTTTTGAGTGTATTAAGGTGGCTGTATCTGAGGAGGTGACCCCAAAGGGGGACACCCCCCCCCCTCGGAATGAAGTTTTAAAAAAAAAAATTGTAGATTCTATGTCTAGACAATACACTAAACCCATTCATGATGTTTTTTCATCATATTTCAAAAAATATAATGCCTTGCGCCACAAAGGGTTAACAGAGTTAAAGGTAATACAGTAAAACCTGTTTAAAATGGGCACTGTAAGAAATGGAATCTTGTCTTAAACGGAAAAAATATTTGGTCCCATCAGAAATCCTCATATACTACATATTTAGCCCTGTATGAAACGGAATCCTGTCTAAAGTGGAAAATTTTTCTATTCCCTTTAGATTCTGCTTAGTACAGGTTTTACTGTATATAACCTTCCACATGAAACCACTCTAGTTTTCTTTTTCCTCCTATAACTTACATGGTTTCCGCACACCTGGAAAGTCAGGTAAAGTCATGAAAAGTCATGAATTTGGATAATGGTTTAATTTTGTCATGAAAAGTCATGATTTTCAGAAAAAATTGAGTAAAAGTCATGAAAAACTATAGGCTGTCATGGATTCGCTAGGCTTTAATCGCCTAATAATAAGTTTCAGAAATTTATATTATTTATTTAAGGATTCTTCAGCTAGAAGAGCAGATTTTACTAGAATTGCAGGTTGTTCTATTTTTCCGAAAAAATTTTGTGCAGTTCGATGGCTAGAAAACAGTGATTGCATAGCAAGAGCCATTGAAATAGTTGAGCCAGTCATGAAGTATCTATCACAATTAAAATATACTGATAGCACACTTAAGGCCTCTTTGAAAACGTCTATGAAAGATCCTTTCATAAAATGCAAACTTGCTTTCGTTTGGTCATTAATTTATTTCTATGTACACGAGTTTGTAAACATTTATAAGTACTTTTTCTATCCCAAAATTCCTGTATTATCTCCAAACGCATACCTTTTGTTTGCATTTACATAAGCCTTTGAATTCGTGTATACTTTAACTAAAGCATTTCTAAGTCATGGAAAATTATTGGCCGTAATCAGGGAAAGTCATGGAAATTCATGATTTTGTAACACTGTATTTTGGCAGATACCCTGAACTTAATTTTAGGTTAGCAAAATCACTTATGCTTCTGCAATATATTGTAGATGTTTAGAGAAGACAGATACAACAATAAGGTTAACTGGAGGTTGTATTATGTGCTTATTATTTATTTCATTTAAAGGAAATAAAAAATAAGCACATAATAAATAAATACTTCAATAAAAGTAAATACAGAAGTTCCTCTGAGTAGCTGCACAAAATGTAAACACATTAAGAAAAACATTAAGAGTTGATTAAAATTTGGATTTTTCAGATGTTGAATATTTTTTTGTAGTAATTGACCCTGCAAGATATCCAAATTATCAATCTGGTTGTTCAAAACATGAAATGCCATATGTGCACAAAAGACATTTAATAACATTCTAAGTGAAAATATGAATTAACATAGTTTATTTGTAGAAACTAAAATTAGACCCTTGAATTCACTCAACAAAATGTGTAAAATTGCTAGTCAAATAGCTTAGTTTGTAAAGTGTGTACTCTGGCCTCCAAAAGTTTAGGTACAACTAATTTGTTTGTGTCTAACTTGAAAGAAAATATAAAATAAAAACATTAGATTTGGTTAAATCATTTGTGACCTGATTATTTATTGCATTATTTTGACCCTGTGTGTACTTTCCTGGTTAATAATTACAGTTAATCATAATTCGTTTTAGGGAGAAAAGAAAATTAACTTTTTTACAACTATGATGAAATAAATAAGGAATATGTCCTCTCCTAGCTGCAATGCATTTAAGAAACACCTTTACACATTGGCATTGAAGTTGGAAAGCAAACCTTTAGCTCGTTCAAAGGCCTTAGAGGAGAACCAAGAGCAACCACCTGTCCTCCAGGTGCTCGATAGGATTAAGATAAAGGGTTGCTGGCCTGTCCAGATATCTGTTGACAATCCTAGCTCAGTACATTTGGCCATTATCATCCATTAAGGTCATTTTTTATATAGCACCAGCATGTGGTTTTCTGTTAGAATCTTTCATTACAACTACCGAGTAGACATTCCGTAATGCACTATGTTAATCTACATACAATGATTCAGATTGTATTCATACTACAATGCTAGTTATTTATTAGCATTATGCGTCTAGTATGCACATTAATCACATGCAACAGTTAGTAGATTAATGTCATTAACATATTTCAATAGTGATGATACAATGATTATGATAATGTAATAATAATCTACATGCTATGTATTCAGGTAATCCATCGTAATTAACACTAGAATAATATTACATTAGGATACATTACAACTACCCGAGTACCTCTGTAACCTTGAGATTTGTAATTATATAAAATACACTACATTACCGAAGAAAAATATTCTTTTCATATATGTAATATTTCATACAAAATGAAAAAACGTATCTTAACTCTTTATATCCAGACGGGACTTAAAAATCCCGCTTATTTATTCTTATAACAATACTCCAACGGTATTCACAAGAACATGAAGAACAGCTGAAGGGAGAAATTAAAGTTTCTTAAAATTAAATTTATTTTAATTAATATAACAAGTTTTTTTTTTTCCTCTTACCTGGGTTATTGAGCACCAAAACGTATCTAATTATGCAAAAATAAAATTAAAAAGTTGCTAGTAAGTTAATGTGGGACATAAAGGGTTAAATTATAAGATTCAGTAACATATTTTCTGTACAGTCACTGTGCTTATATGTATTAAAATTATAATTACTTTTCAGGTCTATTTGGATTTGTCACCTTAAGTATATTGTTAGTGCCTATGTATTACATAAAAGTAGGAAACAGTATATTCAAAAACCCTGATGGTCGAATGGAAGATGCAATTGATGGATTTATTCAAATATCTAACAACTGGAGAGTTGCTTTAGCTGTTACAGGTAAATAATTTTTCTAATAAATGGAAGATTAAGTAGTTTTGAAATTGCTAATATATTCAATTGTATTTAAAAGTAATAATTTTAAAGTTTTTTAATGATAGTATTACTAATATAATAGCCAAGATCTCTCAGTAACGCTCTGATGTCCCCAACAATAGAACTCGCGCCATAGCACTGCAAGACATTAAACAGCATTATTTCATTGTTAGAGAACCTAAATTTCAGTAATTTTAAATTTAAAAGAGTAATTGTCGTTCTAATTTCAAATTGAATAGCTCTAAAAAAGTGAAATAAAATTTTCTATCGATTTATACAAAATTTATCTCTCTATGATCAATAGTTCTTGAGAAATTTTAAATTATATTTCAAATTAATTGCTGTTTTTTAATAGAAAGTAATAAATTACGTCAGTGGTATATCATGCACGTGATATAGTTTGGACGCCATGATGCATTTTATGGATTTTTTGAATAAAGAAATATGTAAATAAAAAAATATTTCCTGTCATAAAACATATGTTTATTTTATTTGTTTTCAATCAATGTTAAACATTTATCTCGCATATATATCTATTTAAACAGTCAAATTTGACGGGAAATCTCTCGAATGAAGAGGCAATTGGTACCCGTCATACCATGACAGGTGATTTTCTAGTTAATATATAACTACATAGTATTGAAAACAAATTTTAAAATAAAGTGAATAAGGTAAAAGTGAAAAATCGTAACTTTATTTACTAATTATACACTTAATTGCAGTAATTGAAATCTGTTCAAAGAAAGGTAATATTTAGAAATTGTTTTGAAAATGAAATTTGATACTTTAACTTCAAGTAAGTAAAATTTTCCATGCTATGTATATTATCAACTTATAATCCACACCACTTTAATTCTTGCATAAATAAAACACTTAACTGAAGTTTTCAGACATTATGTCTGATTATAACTTAAAAAAACCCATCTGTGTTTGTGAAATTAAATATATATATATATTTCAGGTACTGTTGTAAGCATTGCTTTCTTCAACTTTGCTGGACTAAGTGTTACAAAAGAAATGAGTGCTACAACTAGAATGGTTTTGGACAGTGTAAGGACATTTACTGTGTGGGCATTTTCTTTAAGTGTTAAATGGCAAAAGTTTTACTGGTTACAGTTAGTAGGTTTTATAATTCTTTTGATTGGTATGTGTTTATATAATGATGTATTTATAAGACCATTATATCACAAACTCCGTGCCAAGTATGGTAGAAGTGGAGAAACTCAACCCCTACTTAGAAATTCAGATGAAGAGTCCTCAGGTCCATTGATAAAATCTGGTTCAACAAGTATAAATGCATAAACTTTAAAAGTGATCTCTGTGTTTGTAAATTATTTGCTGTATACACTATGTTAATAAAATATTTTATTTTGATAAAGCTGTACCATTCTTGTTTTCCATCAAATTACAATAAGGTGACGTATACCCCATGTGTCATCACCATGTACTGTGAAATTCACAGGACCAGAAGCAGTATGTAAAACATTATTAAATAATATTGTCTGGGGACACTGTGCATCAGTTCCAACATCCAGCATTACATATACATTGTAGATATCCCCTGCTTTCAAAAATGCAGGTGCACGTAATAAAATGTCAATTTCATGCCATACTCTTTGATTGACTTGTGTTCTCTGTATTGATGAAGCTGTGCATAAGTTATGAGTAAACATTGTTACTTTTGGTGTGTTTTCTTTCACTAAACTTAGGGGAAGTGTCAATGGAACAGCATTACAAACAAGTGTGAAACGCAATCCAATCAAATAGATTGGAGAATCAATTGAAAATCTAAGGCAACTTAAATGCTCACCTATGTAATCCAAGCAGTTTTGATTGATATCTAGTTCTAGGCACTTGGAGTGAATTACTAAAGACTCGGGCACAGAAAATCCTATTCGGTTACGATTATTCGGCTTTACACATGAAAGAATTGCAGGAGGAAGTGCACTTTTATCAGCATCAGACATATCATCAATGCATACATGTTGAAGAAATGGTTTAATCTGTATTAAAATATTAGCTTCTGTGATTGGTAATCCAGTTCGACAACACTCAATTCGAGCCCATCTAAAAAGAGTTTCAAAAACAATAAGCTCACTATCAATGTTAAGATCAGAGCTTGCAATTATATCCATTACACAGTCTTTGTTTAACAATTCAAATGCCTCGCTTCTTAACACAACAAACCCTGCATCTAAAATTAACTTGAGGCATTTATGTTGCAAAACTTGAAGTGAACACATTGAAGCTTTATCATAAATGTAACAGACATTGGAAAGAGAAATCACATCTTCTAAGAATCGTCCACATTTCTGTACAAGACCTTCTACTTCATACTTGAATGCTGCTTCCAGTAGATCAGTACCTTCATTCCAGCTTTCAACTTCAAACTCTCCACAGTACATGTAACTAAAAGAAAAGCAATTTTAATTTTAAAAGACAAAATATTTAACCTTGAGATTGCCCAGTAAGTATTTATATGTATATAAAGAACAGCAACTGTTGAATTTATATATTTCCCTTTATTTAAAGGGAAATTACACACTGATATAAAATTACATTTGGGGTCATTCCATGTCAAGTGAGCCAGAAAAAAAATAATTGGTTGCTTGACCATTTTATAATCAAATGATTTTTTTTTGTATGTTGATTCCTACACAATTAGAGAGTCCAAAAAGTCAAATTTTTATCTTTTTCTGAATTCCGATGGCAGCCATTTTTGTTTTACAAAAAGTGCTGATTTTTGCGTTTGTAGGGGTTTGCGTTAACTTATATTACTCGGAACTGGTGAACTCAGGTTGATGAAACAAAAATCAATTTATTCAGGAAAATACAGCCTTTACATGTTTCCAGTACACATTTAAGGAAAATTTTATCCCAAATAGCAAAAATCTGGTTAAAAGTTTTACTTTGAAAATGACAAATTTTCAATTTTTGAAGGCATATAATTCACAAAAGGAATCTATTCTTCATATTACTTTTGTGGGGATGTGTAGCTACCTTAATGAACTATATTTACAAAAAATGTCAACCCTGAGATTTGCTTCTTTTAAGAGTTACAGGCTTTCAAAATCCAAAAATTTCAAAAAAATCCAAATTTTGACACCTTGTATCTTTGTTGGGGCAAAGTTTAAAAATCTGAAATTTTTACAGATAAACCCTCTATAGTGTATTATACTGCTGTAAAAATTTCATGTTTGATATTTATCTACAAGTCAAGTTTACTTTAAATATCCCATAAAAAAACGTATTTTTTGCCGAAAATAACCTAGCATTAATTTGACCAAATATTATTTTTATCATAAATAAATTATAATATCACCTCAAGTAATATTTGTAATTAAAATTACAATTCAAATTAATTCTTATGACATTTATATTTTCAATAAATGCACCATTTGTTGCATTAATTTTACTTCATATTTATTCTGTTAAATTATAACATATTATGTCATGTTTCTATTTATAAGATAATCTCTTAAAATGCAATAGGCCTAATATACTTATTCAACAAAATATGCGGATGTTCAGACCTGTTCACAAACTTATGTGATAGACTTCAACAAACCAAAACAAGTCTCCAGCGACCATGCACTAACCAAATATTGACATCAGCAAAAATGTTTGAATTTTGTCAAGAACAGTTGAAAGGCATCACCTTCACTTACATAAAAGATGAAATCATTCAACATCATAACAATAAACTTCTTGACCGATTTGAAAACTCTGTGGCAATTACTGGTACAAGGAGTTTTCATTGTTTTGTTCCTGTGTCAGAGAGTAACCTGAAGTGCTACATTGCTTCACAGGCTACGAAATACGAAATTCATTCCACCACAAAAGCTGTACAAATAACACTTCACGCAAGAGATTCTATTGCATGTGTATATGATGGTCAATGGTGTCTGGCGGAGGTGAATGGCATTAGTGATATAAATAAAGATGTGCTTGTAACATTTTATCATCCCTGCTGGACCAAGGACAGCTTTTAAGAAAAAGGAGCAAGACCAGACTTGGGTGCCCATGAACAATGTTTTAAGGAAACTGGGCACCCAAGTGTCTTAGAAGTACAACAACTACTGGAAGGACACATAACATTTCCCCAAAACTAAGTGAAGAAATATCAAAACTTCTTAATGAATACAAATAAAGGTAGAACGATAAACCCGACTCAAATGTATAGTATATCCATACTTTTGTGATGTGTTAGTTGTAAATAATATATCAATACTTTTATTTGAAGTTTCAAAGTGTTTTAACAATGGTAACCATAGTAAAAACTGTGTTATAAGATAAGTGAATATAGAAGCCTCAATTATAGGTACGGTGAAACCTAAAGTGACCATGAAACATATTCAAATTTTTCAACTTCATTATACATTTAGAGTGTGCACAAGCTATTTCATGTAAAACAGGTAAATTTATATGTAATAGGTAATATTTGTTATATCATATTATAATTTATTAATGATAAAAATAATATTTAGTTAAATTAATGCTCCGTCATTTTCAGCAAAAAAAAACATTTTTTAAGGGATTTTTAAAGTCCTCTAACTTGACTTGTAGATAAATATCAAACATGAAATTTTTACAGCAGTATAATACACTATAGAGGGTTTATCTGTAAAAATTTCAGATTTTTAAACTTTGCCCAACAAAGATATAAGGTGTCAAAATTTGGATTTTTTTGAAATTTTTGGATTTTGAAAGCCCATAGCTCTTAAAAGAAGCAAATCTCAGGGTTGACATTTTTTGTAAATATAGTTCATTAAGATTGTAAATATAGTTCATGTTATTATTCATTACATATACTCACAAAAGTAATTTGGAGAATAGATTCCTTTTGGGAATTATATGCCTTCAAAAATTGAAAATTTATCATTTTTAAAGTCAAACTTTTAACCAGATTTTTGCTATTTGGGGTAAAATTTTCCTTAAATTTGTACTGGAGATAATAAAGGCTGTATCTTCCTGAATAAACTGGTTTTTGTTTCATCAACCTCGGGTTCACCAGTTCCCAGTAATAAAAGTTAACGCAAACCCCTACAAACGCAAAAATCAGCACTTTTTGTAAAACAAAAATGGTTGCCATCGGAATTCAGAAAAATATAAAAAATTAAAATTATTCTTTTTGGACTCTCTAATTGTGTAGGAATCAACATACAAAAAAATCACTTGATTATAAAATGGTCAAGCAACCAGCTCTGGATCACTTGACATGGAATGACCCTTTGATTAAAAGGGCTGTGCATGACTAATTTTTACATGCGACTGGTACAAATGCAAACTAATGATGTATAAACATGGCCAAAATGTCTAGTTTTGAAGAAAAACCATGTCAGATTATGAAATTGTTCAGCAAATCAATATTATTGAGTTTTCTTAATTTATCTCGTATTTAATTTCCAGACTTTCTATGTGTATTGTGTAGCTGCAAAGTGGCCATGTGTTTTTTTTCAAAGATTTTAAGTCTATATGATCTCTTCTCCCACTTAACAACACAAAAATGTTTAAAACCTGGCCCTATCCATGTTTAAAATGCTACCAAAAATCAAGGTGTGCTGCAGAATTGGCCATCTCCACCTAATGGATACAGATTCGAAACCAGCCATCTACAAATCCGCCAGGCAGCGCAGCAGTCTTTTCATGAAACAGTAGGTTCTATTCATAATAATTCATTCACTTATGTATAAAATTTGATGTAGAAGATACTGTAACATGGAAGGGGCGTAAAGACAAAATCCATTGTGCCTTCAGAAAAGAGACGGGACACCGAAGATCGGCAGCATTTGAGCCAAAAAAAAAAAGAAAGCTGCGATCTTTTTCAGAAATGCGTTCAAGTGCATGGAATTTCACTACTGTTGGAATAAGATTCAAGTGAGAAATACTAATATTTACTATAAAAGTACTATTATTACAGTAAGACCCTGGAGAAGATGTGGCCATGAAATTGATTTTTTTTATGGGATAGCTCCTTACTTCAATAATATTTTGAAAAAATTATTATATATTTTATTTTATTAATTTTATTTACTAATATATACTAATTATATTTATTTAGATTTCAGATTGTTGCAAAGCTGGCCATCTCCAAAACAAAACCTTAAATAATCCCCCCCCCCTTCTACATGTCTCATTACCATTAATTGCATATTGAATCACACTTCCCAAATGCATCGAATGCCATGAAATATATTTTTTAAAATCTCATATTGGCTAGATGCGACAGAAAATCCACTCTTTTGAAGAATTTTCTGTTTTGGAGATGGCCAGTTTTGCAGCTACACGACTCGTGTAATGCCAATATAAAACTTATTTCATGTTATTATTTGGAGTTTTAAAATAAAATTAAATAACTTTTCACAGAGGTAATAGTTAATTTTAAACTTTTCTTATACTTACGATGGAAATTTAATAATTCTTTTGAGAAATTATTTAAAAATTATATCATTTTTTTTTGGTAAAAAATAATTTTTATTTCTTAGAGATAGCAAAAATGAAATCAAGTACCTAATTAGAAGTTTAGTTAATCCACTGGTTCGCTTTTTCCCCATTTCTAATATTTAGAACCTAAGTAATCAATTCATATTTATTTAATACATTAAAAAAAAAAATACCTAGGTAACATGTTCCTTGAATTAAATATTTAATTACATTTCAAGAATTCCACTTTAAAAGCACATTCCCTAATATGAAAGCTATTTAATATTGCTGAATAAGCATTGTTACTTTTTGCATGCTTTCTTTCACTAAAATGCAAGGAGGCTGCAATGGAATAGTAATACAAATAAGTTTGAAATTATTCTCCAATCTACTTAATTGGATTGCAATTCCTAATCTGTGGCAACTTAAATAATTCACAGTAAAGAATGAGGTATGGTGAAATAAATTTTACAAGAGTTTAAAAAAAATTACCTTAATAACAATTCTGCTGTTGAGGGAGTTAAGCCATCCAAAATAATTTCATTTACAGTCTCATCTTCTAATTTGGACCGTAAAACTGGACTTTCTGCAGCCAAGATTAATCTATGAGCAGGGAATTTCCACTGAGAAACTTCAGTCTGTACAATTACAGCAAGATCACGAAGTTCTTCATTTAAATAAAGAACCTTTCCCACACTGGAAAATGAAGGAGGTCGTAGCTGCTGACTCATCTTTGAGTTAAAAATTCTATTTCAGAGGATAGGGAAGGAAAAAAAAAAGAATAAGTACACATAAATCAAAAACATTTCTAACATTCAAATTGAAGAAAGAGGGGAAAAAAGATTTAAATACAAGACTTGATTAAATCAGGACTTCCTAAATTTTTTCACACATTCTTAAACATTTATGGATAAAGTTTTCTTAAGATTTGAGAGACATAATTAAATACAAAAAAGATAGATTCATTCACTTTAAAAGCTAAGCTTTCTAACCTGATAGCTAAAAGTTCAAAATAATTGGGTGCTCAGATGGTCTTTAAGTTCTTAAACATGACAAAATACACATATAAAAGCAATAAAGAAACTTGAAACAGATCACAAAACCTTATAATCAATGATTTAGTACACGGAAAAACTGGTGGGAGTGGTCTTGTATTAAAGAGTTATGGGGATTTGAAGCAACAAGGTGAGTGGTCTCCCCTAAACTTTTTCATGTATATAATATACATCTTAACATGGGTGGGGAAAAAATATGCCAAGCAGCAGTAACACGTGCCATTCACTAACAAAAACGTGCACTAACAAAAATGAGTGGGAAAAAATGTACGAAGCAGTCGCACCTTTTTCTGTGTCATAGAATGGTGAAGAAAACGAATATGCAATTTGAACGCCTTTTTTCCAACCAATTGAAACCAAAACACAGAATTGGACAAAGATCTACAATTAAGGTTGGAAGACCACATACCAAATTTCATTTATCTAATTCATTGCATTTAGGAGTTATCATGTTCACAAGCATGTGATTATACATACCGACAGATAGTCAATCCTTTGACAAATTTGGTTCAAAATTTCATATGAACCTACATTCCTGATGATAAAACTGTGTAGCAAATTTTATTTATCTAGCTATTTAAGTTTTTGAGTTATTACATTCACATGGACACAGATTTCCTATGGATTTTATGGGGGGTCAAAAGCAAAAGTTAGAATCCCTTCCCCCCAAAATTAAAAGGTCCTAACCTTTCACCGAAAAACGAGACCTAAAACGAAATCGACAACAACAAAAAAAGGTAAAGCGACAGAATCGATGAAAAAAAAAAGAAGAAAAAAACCCTCATGGGGTGTTACTCCACATTGATAAGTCTCTTTTTTCCCCTTTATTTATTTATTCTCCAAATAACAAATAACGACAGATGTTTATTCCGATTACGTAATATCACGTGCGGGAGAATTGGAGGTGCGCGTATTGCGCAATAACCTTAGCAATTTTTTAAAAGATAATTAGTTTTGATATTCGATCTGGGATTTGTTTATGATCACTTAAAAGAGTTTTATTATGCTTGCTGAGTAAAATATTTTTCAGTTTTGTTAGCTATTTTTATATTTTTACAATCTATATATTTACGGTAAAAATTCGATATATTTATACTTTTTTTTTATCATCAATGTTAAATTGAAATCTTCATAATGTAATGTAATGGAAAATACAGAAGTAATCTTAAAAATTATATTTAATGCGCATTTCAAAATGACAAAAACAAATTATTTGGCCGAAAAAATAAAAAAGAAAGGGTACAATCTATCCCCCCCCCCCAATATTTCCCGTCACACTCAATTATCCGGACTTTTCAAGTATCCGGAAATCGGCTTTTCCCAAGCATGCTGGTTAGTTAAGCTTTTACTGTAGATGCAAATATCGTGGAAGAAATATGGACAAAACTAACCAAAAATATGGTAAAAAATGCCGTAATTAAGCCTGTAGTGAGCATTTAAAAAAAGTACAAGTAAAATGTGACTTTTCATATTTTTGTAATCTCTATAAAAATAGTCATCTAAAATTATTTTTGCTCTTTTTTGTATTTCTTAGATGTTTATTCTTTAATTTGCAGTCGATATATCTTTTATCAGAAAAAAATATATGTAGGAAAAAAAGGAATAGAAAATCGGAGACATATTTACACTGCATGCCTTAATCGTGTAACAAAATTTCACGAGCCTAACAGAGGATTAACAGTGAAGCTACTAGGTTCCCTTGATAAGCAAAACATTAGGTTATTTTTGTGAGTTAAAAAGCCTGACCACAGCCGATTTTAGCTGCCACAGGGGTGGTAGGCACTATTAAAATATTCTGTTACAAAAGAGAAGAATGCTAAATTGGCAATTTTGAAAATTCTGCCAAGCACATTTCAATCAAAATTTGTTTTTCAATAAATTCATACACACACAAAAACATTTTTTACATGAAAAATTATTTTAGTTTCTGGTAGTAATATACAGGCTATTTCTTAAAATTAAATTTTACAATTTCAGGTAAATACTATACAATTAATGACAAAGAGCAAGGTTTCCTTTTTGTACTGATATGCTATTTGTTTCATACTGCAACTCTAATAAAAGCTTTTTGGACATCTTAACACATTGTTTAAAACTTAATTTTAATTTCAGGGCCATTTCATGCTTGACTGAATAGTGTACAACATAAAATGCTCACTGAATGCTGTGCTGTTTTTTTCCCACTAATTTTTTCTTTATCTCCAGTATAAAAATTTACTGTAGTGATTTTTCTCACAATTAACTCTAGTTTGTTTGGCCTTTGTTACTTGTATCCTTAAATAACTCAGTTTTTAAAGGTTTTTCTTCAATCTCAGTATTAAATTGATACCAGATTCTATAGTGGTCATTTTTTTTCCCCCCAGTTATCTTAGATTTTTAAAGCTTTTTTGAAAACCGTTCTTAAAATTTGCAGTTTATTCTGAAAAATATGATTTACTTTTGTTCAAATTTTTGCATGCAGTTTTAATTAATTTATAAAGATATCTTTTTAAAGATACAAATAATTTACAAGAAATTTAAAAGCAAAAATTATCTTCATATCACAATAATCAGAAGTCTAAACAACTTAAAATATATTCATTATATATTAAAAAAATTAAGAAACTCACAAAACTTTTTATAGTTTGTAACCAACACATAATTAAAAAAAAAAAATGAAAATTCCTGATATTTTTCATATACTCAAAACCAACTACAAAGCTTTATATTCAGTAAAATAAGTTATGCATATAAATGTATTCTACTTTTAAACATAAATCTAATTTCAACACTTTCACTTATCAAACTTTTGATTTTGTAAATAGAGGAAATTTTAACAAGCTCTTACAAAATTATTACTTCCATGACCATATTTTGTATTGACTGTTTTCATCAACTATAAAAAAACTCTACTGAAACAAGAGACAAACCTATTGCTTCATGAATAGCTATTTTGTAAAATGATCGACAATTTAGAATAATAAAATGTTGACTTAAGATCACGGTACGGTCACCAAAGTTGAATTTGTTTGGCGATTTCTTGCCAATCTAGTATTCATGGTTGTTATTCTGAAGCGACAGTTTGGCAAGTTTTGGGATGGTTGGAGCGAAGTTGCAGTGTTTGACAAGAGACTGTGCCGTGTTCTTAAGTCTTACCACAAATTTTATTCATATATTATAATGCTAATTCTACAAAGGACTGATAAAATAATTGAGATGCAACTTGGATTAACTGATTTAATAAAATGAAAGCATATTATTTAAAATTTCATCAGCTTTTTTTAACATATCAAAGTGAGAATAAATGTCATAAATGATGAGACATCATTAAAAATATAAATATTAAAACACACATGCATAAAAAAGTTTGGAAATTTATAAACATTAAAACAAGACACTGTCTCACTTCAAACTTATTTTTAAAAGTAAGTGAGCAACTGGTATTACAGTTATTTTATACAGACATCGCTACATTTATCTATCATATAATAATACACTGGTTTCTGATATTTTAACAATAAACAAAGAATAGAACACTCTCCGAAATCTACATGAAACTAATTAGATAAGGTAATCATTAAAATGTTCAGTTCTTCTATCCATTAGATGCTGATATAAAGTGTGCAAGGAAATTTACTATGTTATGTTAAGTACAAAAGTTTGCGTTTTATTACTGAAGGAACTTACAAGCAATTCCGAAGAAATCAAGAAATTTTGCATGAAACTCAGTTTCATTACACATTATAAAGACAGGTTTGTCAATCCCTACAGACATACTTTCTCCGCTACAAACAAGTTCAAAACGAAAATAAAAATCAACTTTAGACATGTGGCCAAATTTAAAAATCAAATTTCGATATTCCTGCATTTCTGTCAGAAAGTAAGTCACATGATACTTGCATAAATAAACGTGATGATGGCTAAAATTCTAGGCTCATCAAATTTTAATCAGGTGTACATAAGATAATGGAAGAGTTTTCTGTTTTGCTTATTTACATTAAAATGCGTTGCCGACGTATTTCCGGTGTAATGCTAAGTCAATGGACCTTATGCATGTGACGTCACATCCTCCGACACGTGACCTGCCGGAGGCAGCCATTGGTCAGTCTTAAACAGCTGACTCCGAACTGCTTTTATTTCTGAGTCGCTTATAGGCCGATCGTTTTGTTTATTCCTCCACAGCTGTTTTTTTATACTCTCGAACCCAAACGGTGCATAAGGTCCATTGAATCTTCAAAACGGAAGTCCAAAAGCCTTCAAAGAAAGTCAAGGTTTTTTAATCCAAATAAACAAAACAGAAAACTCGTCCATAGACTTTTTTTGTTAATTTAGAGCTCTTAGGAAATAAAACCATCAAAAAAGTATCTCATGTGGACTAGAACCAAAATATTGTAAACATTTTGGGCAATATTGAACGATATTGTGGATACAGAGGAATACACGCTCTTCTGCTTTGTTTAAATGCGGTTAAGTAGGTTTCCGCTGGGGCTATCAATTCCCGTGATAATATTAAGTCAATGGGAATCTTCAAAATTTCAACACTCTGTTTGGAGGTATTAATTAAGGTTCAAAGTGGAGATTTTAATGTTATGCCTTAAGAATACTTTGAAAATATTAAATTTAATGTTCGTATTGTTGTAGCTCTAAATGTTTACTTAAAATAACCGAGATAGCACGTACACTTGCAGCAAGTTTGATTTTTCCTGATATTATAGCATGTCATGACAAACTTGATGTGGCAACTTTGCAGTGAACTTCCTGCAAAGTAACAAAGCATAATCGACCAACCCGCTTGCAAATCCCCAGATAGCAATTTTAGTTTGCAGCAATCTTGCTCTGCAAATCTGTAAGTTTGCAACAAATTTGATGCAAGAGTGCCAGCTTGAAAAAAGTTGACGCAAACGACTTAGTCATCACGCGTCAAACTTGTCACAAGCTTGCGGCGTCAAACGCATTGCAAACTATAGCAAAAACAGAGTATGAAAAGAACCTCGGATTAGAACCCGCGACCTACCGCTTCCTAAATCTGTCGCTCTAACCACTCGGCCAGCTAAACTCTGAGAGAAGAAGGTAGATTGCGCTAATCGATCGTTCATCTATACGATTTATATTAAACTGTTTTCTTGATTTCATTAATTTTTAAAATTTTGAGTTGGGAATATGATTTGAAGTCAAAGAGAGAGAGAGAGAGCGATTTTCGCTAATAACTACATTTTGCTAGTAGAATAAATTATGAAATTAGAGTTCAAAAGTAATTACTTTTAAAATGGGACAAAATGTAAATTATTATTTTTCAACAAACATTGACTGCTTTTTAGGTTTAATTTTGTTTATAAACATTAAAAATTTCAAAATTAAGAAAAAGGCGATATAGTTTTCTTTAAAGTGCGAGTTCTATATTTAATAAAAGGATGGAAAAGGTTTCAAAATTTTTTTTAAAAAGAAGTTTTTTTTTTTACAAATTATCATTGAATTAATGAAAAAGGATGGTCTAGGAGATGCTATCTAATCCGAGGTTCTCGTACTCTGTTTCTGTTATAGTTTGCAATGAGTTGACGCCGCAAGCTTGTGACAGGTTTGATGCGTAGTGATTAAGTCGTTTGTGTAAACTTGTTTGAAGCTTGCACTCTTCCTGTGAAATTTGCTGCAAACTAAAATTGCTATCTGGGAAGAGCCTAACTTTGTGGAAAGGTTGCCATAATTATTCTTTATCTATCTTTTTGACAACTTCCAGGTTTGTTTGGCGGTAAAATTTTTAACCATAGGATTTAGATAATCGCTGATGGTTAAATTAAAAAACCGATTTAGCTAATTCCAATAGACGAGTTTTCTGGTTTGTTTTAGTGCCTGTACAACGTACTTCCGGTGTAATGCTAAGTCAATCCCAGATAGCATGTAAACTTGTTCTTGATATTAGCTTGTCGTGACAAACTTGATGCGTCAACTTTGCAGCCAAGTTCCTGCAAAGTAACAAAGCATAATGGACCAACCCACTCGCAAAACAAGTTTGCTGTGAAGTTGTTATGACAAATCTCACACCACAATTGAAAAACAAGTTTGCTGCAAAGTTGATACAGCACACTTACACACCACGAACTGGATACAGTTGTATGTATCTGGTTTTGATCCTTGTCTCTGTTTTAAAAAAAATCAGATTTTACCCAGATAGCATGTATTCTGTTATCCGTTATGCAAAGAAATAAGTCATTACGCTATCAGCGTATCAATGACTACAATTGCTTAAAAGAAAATAGCTTTAAAAAAACCGTGGCTTTAATACAGTTATGGAATTCATAATGCGGAAATAACCATGTCATTCTTCCATGGAAGACGTTTATTAGTAGAACAAGGAAGTGAAACTGATACAAAAACTCTCATTCAACAGTTATAGCAGCTTACAGTTAAAATAGTGCGCACAAGTAGTTAAGACCTAGATTATGTGAATTAATACAAAAAGCTCCGTGGATATGGCATCCTCCCACCTTAAGTTTTTTGAAAGACAACTTAACTTGCAAAAACGTTCAAAATTTGCAAAGAATAACGCACAAGAACTATACATTTCAAATATACTATAACTATTATATACTAAAACTATAAATGTTAAGATTTTTATATTGAAAATATAACTTTTAAAATTCAAAAAGTAAAAGAAATATTTCCAAATCCAGCTTTAGGGGTTTTTTCACAGTCCTCCCACTTTTAGTTTTTAATGTAATAGGTGCAGTGTCATTCCTAAAAGATTCACTGGAAACCTTGTTGTTAGCATTTTCATTGTTTCTTTTTGACAGTCTTTAAACCAGGATGAGGAAACTTCAAATGGGAAAATTCTCTGTACGGACCGTAAAAGTTCTCCTTTAGATGTTCGTAATCTTACTAGTCTTGTAACACCATCTTTTCCAGGTAACAATTCAATAACGAAACCTAAAGGTCAGTCAGTACATTTAACATTATCACTTCCAATGAGCACAACTTCGCCAAGATTAATTTCTCGTCCAAGTTTCTTGTGTTCATTTCTTTGAATCAAAAGTCCCAAATATTCAGACCTAAATCTTTTCCGGATATCAGTTATTAACTGTTGGCGATATTTTATTCTTTTGTTGAGAACAACTTCATGTACTTGATCTAAATCAGGAACACCAATTTGGCGGAAATCTTGCAAAAATGAGTTATGTGACAAAGGTATAAGTTCAGAATCCCTTTCTGACACATGACTAAGCCGTCTAGAATTTATAACCGACTCTGTATCACATAAGACAGTGACTATTTCTTCGTAAGATAAAAAAGGCTTTTCCGAGAACTCTTCTTAGAATCTTCGTCATTACACCAACTAATCTTTCCCAGAAACCACCTCACCAGGAGGCAGTAGAAGGATTGAAAAGCCATTCTATTCTTCGTATACTGCTAAATTGTGCAATCTCAGTCCAATTGACTGATTTAAAATAATTTGAAGCTCCGATAAAATTGCTTCCATTGTCACAATACACAATCGATGGTCTTCCCCTTCTTGCGATGAATCTGCGAAAACTTTGAAGAAAGGTTCAGTAGTTAATGATGAAAGGAGTTCAAAATGCACAGCTCTGAAGGCAGCACACGTATATATGCAAATCCACGCTTTACTCCCTCCTTTTAAATACAGTGGTACAGTGGTCCAGCTAAATCAAAACCGATGATCTCAAAAACTGCAACATCTTTTATTCTATTTTCTGGGAGTGATGCAGAGGGGGTAGTCACATTTCTTTTGGCGTGTCTTAAGCAAATAACACATTTTGATAATACTGATCGAACAGTTTTTCTCGCATTCAAAATGCAATAATGTTCACGTAGAATATTCAAGAGCATTTGTAATCCTGCATGTGAATTCTCTTTGTGTTCAGTCATTATCAATCTCTCGACGACTTGGTGATGAGATGGTAAAATGTTAGGGTTCTTGAAATCTTCTGAATCCTTTTGATTTGTTATTTTTGTCATCACTCTAAGGATTCCTTCTCCATCTTTGTAGGATGTGAAAGAATTCAATTTCTTTCTGTTGACTTCATGAATAAAGTATTCATCTTGTATCATCTTGGCAATCTTTAGTTCTGCTTGTTTTATTTCCTGATGTGATAATTCACCAGTGATTCGAGAAGTCGAATTCCTACAGTTGAAAATGAATCTTTTCATCCAAAAAGCCATTCGAAGCATCCGATCATAACTTGAAAGATAATAGTAGTACCAACCCAAATTATATCTACTCATGGAGTCTTCTTTATTTTCTTCACTGCTGCTTTCATTATTTTCAGTTTGATTCAAAAAGCACACAAATGGAAGACTCTTGGAAGTTGGGTTTGTTTTACGTCTTTCTTTCAAAACACCTGAGCTGCTCAGGTGTCATCCTCGTCATCTGACCGTGGTTCAAAATTACGAGGTCCGTCCCTAAATAGCCCTCGTGTTGCTTCAAAACGGGACGTTAATATAACCTAACCTAACCATGTTTTCCACTGCAGAAAACGCACAACTTCTCTGCAGTAACAGAAGTGCTCAACAAACTAGCTGCAGTACACATTTTATCTTTATTTAGTTTTCTTCCATTTTTATATGATGAGTCATCCTTCAAACCGAAGCCAGTCATAGCTAAGTTAATTCTCTCTTCAGATTCCACTTCTATTTTTAAAAATTTTAATAAACTATCAAGCCTCTTTTTTGAATTGCAGTCGAGATCAAAATTTGAGCTTCGCTGCCAAGCTCTAAAAAAATCCTCGGGCATACAAGATTCAACCAATGGATAATGTAAAGCTGCACTTTTTTCAGTAGTAACACCAAGAGTTTCGAGTGCACGAATCTGCTGTTCTAAATTGTCATATAATGCACATAAATTATTCGAACAAAAATTTGAATTAGCATTCTTCAGAACTAATTTCAATAATTCTCTGACATAAACATCTACTTGTAAATCATTACGACCAAATCGAGTTTTTAAACAATCAATTGCTTTAGGATAATTATCGCCAGTCGGCGGAAAGCTTTCAATCACTTCTCTAGCTTGAGAGCCTTCAACAATAGATTGTAACAAATATTGAAATTTATCTGAATCTTCAAAACTAGAATCAACATGAATTTTTTCAAATTAGCTCCAAAGATAAAGCCACTCTTTAACATCACCGTCGAACTTTCGTAATTCTAATTTAGGCAATTTAAACCTTCTTTTTTCAGTCACAGCATTTTCAGTAGAATTAATTATAGCTGAGTCACTATGAGTTGAATTCAAAATAGTACTCACATTTTGTTGACAATTGATAATCCTTCTTGCATTTGTTTCAATCCGTACAGCTTTATCACGAAAATCTTCAACAACTTCAAATTCTGCTTCAAAATCCTTCTCAGGAAGAAGTTCGAGGAAAACTTGCATGCGTTATTTCCTTTACCTTCTAGGAATATACCATTTGTTTAAGGAAATATACACAAAATATAAGGTGCTATATAAGGCGCCCACACTTTTATTCGAACAATGCATTTTATTGTAATCAGAAAAATTATGTTCAACTTCCGCGTTTATTTTTTCCCATTACTATTGAAAGATTATATTTTAGTAGAAGTAAAATTATATACACTCTTATTAGAATGAAATTTCGTTATAACGAAATAATTATTACATTTGAGTTCATTTTGACGAAATTATAATGTGTAAACGTATTTTCTCATTTAAAGTGCATTTTGAATAAAAGCTTATACCTTAAATTTTAAGTTATTGATTTTATTTTCTACTTTTTAGTGACGTTTGACACGAATACACACGATATGATAGGCATAGTAAACCAAATTCAATTGCCGAATTTTCCGGTTTAGTCAAATTTAGTATTTCTTCCTTTTTTCTAGCCGCCGCTCACGTTGGGTAACCATGTCAATACGCGGCACATATATATATATATATATATATATGAGAAGTTCTTCAAATTTTGGGTGTTTGTAGAGGCATTGCAAGAATTTTTCATAGACGATTAACGGAATCTCTTCTTTATTGAAGTACCACAAAGATGCTTAAATGATTTTATCATGGATCATTTTTACAAGTCCCCGCCATGATCATACTGACGAGCAACACCGGCCGTGTGTCGCTTCGCCGTTCAAGTCAGAGCAAAAAAGGAAAGGTTACATAGCGGAAGAAGGGGATTTTCCCGAAAGACCCGTGACTCGAAGTGGAAGTGAAAGTAAGCTTATTACGATGAAAGTGGAAGTAATTAAAAATTAACTGTCGTTAAGAAGGATTTATTTTAAAGATGAGAAAATAAGGATTTATTTTAAAGATAGAAAATTTCTAAGTCATTACATATATATATATTACTCAGCGCGATTGCGATGCCATTATCTCGAATTTGAAAAAGTGCGACACAGACCGAGAGACGAAACAAGACTCACTTCCCCTATCTGACATTTGACCCTCAAGCAGCTACGAAATGGGGATGATTCACAGGCCGCGCCCCCTCTATTGTGTGTCTTCTAGTGGTGTTGTTAGAACCCTACGTAATGTGAGGTTACCACCTTCCAAACTTTATCGCCCAAATATAGGGCTAAAATTTTAATATCATTTTATTAGGTTTAAAATAGGTATATATTGCAAATTTTTTGCATAATATTGTATTGTATCCTGAAACCCAGAACTGTGCTAAATTTCAAAGCTGTAGCTCGATTGCAAGAGGGTAAGAAACCGATTTCAAGATTTGTGGACAAGACTGTCAAGTGGAATAGAAGCTTATACAAAACGAGCACTTTAAATGGTGAAGGTGTACTTTTTGATTATGGAAATTATTCTTATGCGGTCGGCTTCTCAGAAAATCGAATATTTTGATAGAAAAAAATTTCAAAAATAAATTCGTGATCCAAACACAACTTAGTCTAGCATATATATCCAAATCCATTAATCACAAACTCATGATAGAGTGGAAGTGTGGTAACGCCTGTTTCAAAGCAAACATTGAAACTGAAAGCTAGAAGCCTATGTAAAACCCGAGTAAGAAGTCAGTCCTAAATGCAATATTTGGAAGTTGATTGCCTTACTGAAGGCGTTTAAGGAGAAACTAGCTGTATGGCCCGGCGTTGCACGGGCTATCACGAATAAAAGGATATTCCTGGACGGAGAGAAGTGAGGTCACGTGAGACCTTGGGATCCATATATTTTCATATGCTCCGCCTCCGTTTTTCTCTACAATCAACAAATATTGTCACTTACTTTCACTAACAAACGTTACGAAGTTAAACACTTTAATACAAAAAAGAAAGAAAAGGATTTTTACCCGTTTTTAATAAATCCAAACATAGAAGCTCGTTCACAAAGAAATACCAACTTCCGTTAAATAAATTTTAAAAAATGCAACACTGGATGTGAAAACTAATAATAGGGAAAAAAGAATCCGCAGTGAATGAATTCACCATGCTGCCAATAGATGGCAGCATGTGAATTCATTCATTTTGACGTTTTTAATTAATATCTTTTTAACTAATTACAATTTCGGAATTTAAATAGTAGAAATGGATTCCTTGGATTATTTTCCATCTTCAGGTACTTGCGGCTAGTTTCAGGATTCAGTGGTTCGTGAGAAGATAGAAGGACATAGATACATATGTTTGTTTATCTTCGAATTTTAATAGAATAGATGGCACCATTTTTGTGTTTCGATTGGAAAGGGGGACCTTAAACACCTCCATCACCTATATCGACTGCAACGAGCAATTAGTTGCAAAAGCGCACATCTGCTGGCCTGTTTTCGTATAATCCCGATTAGCACAAGATATTTTACGATATCTCCCCGATATTGCTACGATACTCCGAATGCAACATAACATCGTAAAGATATCGTGTGAATATTGTAGAGCATCTTGTGCTAATAGGGAGGTTATTAAAAGCACAGCCAGAGGATAAAACACGTAAACTACATATATGAAGTTATTTTTCAATTTCAGATCCAGACCGAAATTAACTTTTCATTAAACAACTAATCATATTCTCATTTATGATTTCAAAATACTCCTCAGATTTTGATTTGAGCATATTCTAAATATTTGATGGTAATTTTCATAGTAAAAATTTTCGAGAATTCAGATTGTCTGTATAAATCATTTAAAAAATGTTTCATCATGAAACAATTTCTAATTTACAACTAATAGTAATTTAATTTAGAACCCAAAACTAAGGTTTTAATTCAATCAGGATTATAGTTATATTTATCACTTAATACATTTTCCACTTAGAAATAAGGCTTTTCGCGATTCTTTAATTCTCTACCTCCAGCATAGACATAAGAAACTTCTGTTAAAAATTTGCTGCTATACATCCAGTACGATACCGATTGATTATGTGATAAATTTAGATAATGTCACTGTAGTCCATAAAACAGGAATAATAAAGTTAATTGTTATTTCTATCAGTCACACGCAATTGCCATGAAATCGTGTACATTAATATTGACTCTCCAGATAATAGGAAGCATTTGAACATTAACCACGCTATTATATAGGCGGAGAATCTCTCGCTCACTGAAACTAAATAAATAATATATTACAACCTGAAATCAATTAGGTTAGGTACACCAGTTCGGGTTTATGTGAGCGTGGTTCTTAAACGCTCACATAAACCCCAACCGCTGAACCTAAGAGGATCATCAGAACCACGGAGATTAACTTTACTTTATTCTTTAAGCTCTTATTTTACTGAAGTATTTCTAGATACAAATCTTATTAAAAAACCGTCTTACTGATTATCTAGATAATCTTCACGTTATCTCATTTTCGCACTTTAGCAGTAATATACATATATTTGTTAAACGTAAATTGATCTGCAGATTATCTTAAATAATCTGCACATTACCTACCATTTTCTAGTTAAAGTGAAAATAAGATCTTTGCTCTAACAGTAGCAACGTTTTTGTACGCTTAAATTCATATTCAGACAAACAACGTAGTAATAGTACGTATTATTAACTGTAAAACAGGGTAATCGAATTTACATCAATTACTCTTTTCCTCACTTTTTTGTTCTTGCTGAAAAGCTTTGCTTAAATCCAAAAAATGTACTTGAATTAAGTTTTCATAAAGTTCGTTTCATTGTTTGACTATTTTGCTTCTTCCAATGTGGCCTGTTTAAAACTCTCTCTAAATTACTACTCTAAAACTAAAATAATCTCTTCCTTCATACTCTAAATAAAGAATCTCCAATTTACCGACTTTAAATGCCGTTTTTATTATATGAAGAATACAAAGTTAAACTCAAATTCTAAAGACATTTTTCTACTCTACTAAAACAACGTTGCCATTCCTGAAAAACAAACTCTTAAAACATAGATAATATAAATAGACAATCAATTACAAAACATGTAATATAAAGAAAATAGTAACAGTAATTAATCGTTTGAGGTTAATGAAATATTATTTAGAGTTTTTTAGTTATGAAAATGTAAAGGAAAAATATTAAAGTCAAAATATTGTTCACGAATTAAGGAATGAGAAAGTGTATCATCGTGAAAAGAAAGTTATAGAAAGAAACTCTAGAACTTTAACGATTCGTAATACGTTAATGAGCACATTACTTAGGTAAAAGAAAAAAAACCCCTCTTATTTTGTTGATGATTCCGCACTCTATCGGACCGCACTCAAACCTCAACTCTCTGAGCAATTGGCATATAAGATCTTGAAATTTATTTTTATAGCATAATATTTTTGAATTAAACAAGAAGAGACCTCAAAGAATCATTACTGAAGTAATCGACATCTGATCACGGTTCAAAATTACGAAGTCGTTCTAAAATTGACCTTCTGTTGCTTCTGTATGAGACGCTAATAAATTTAAATAATCTAAAATATTGTTTATGAAAAGAAAAATAGGTTACTATTTAACTTTTTCTTAAATTTATTACGTATATTTAAACAAGAGATAGCTATGATAAAGAGTTTTTGAGAAATGTTTCGAATTTCAGGACTTGGAAAAGAGACCATAAATTAAATGGATAGATAATAAATTTATTCTAAACTTAAAATCTCAGCCTTCAAGAACGCATCATTATAACCCAGAACCCCATTTAGTAATAAATTTATAGATGTGTTTTTTGCTTATATAAAAGGCTAAAATCTTTCTTTCATTTTTGAGCATAATTTAATATTAACTCGAACGTTATTTTATAAGCTTTTTACAAAATTATTTTATTTAGTTCTCTGAATTTCATCTTATTAGCAACTAATAGTGTCACTGTTAGAACAACCAAAATTTCACAGAACTCTCTACTAAAATTAATAAATATTTCATCCTTTAAAAAAATAAAACAGCTCAAAATGTTAATTTGAGAGAGTTAATAAACATACTTCTGAGTCAACAGAAAGCAGTTTCACTCAAGAAAAAATACAGATTTTACAAAATTGGAAATATACATTTATTTACAGGTGCATTATCAACTTGAATGGAAAATGCCAGGTGCAGAGTTTCGAACAAAAAATTTAAATACAGCGGTGCGCGTTTTAACAGTGCTGTCAGTTGTGTGAACCCAACAGTCACCATAACGTTCCAAACAGAAAAATTGTATTTGTCATGTTAAAGTGTCCCAAGCTTTTCGAGTGAAAGCATCTTCAACTCGAAAACTGAAATAAAGAAGGACAATTATGACAAAAGGAAGGAAGATAAAATAAAGAAAGTTTTACGTTTGATCATAACGTAACTTTAGCTCGAACATCATTTTAGAAACTTTTTGCAAAATCATTTCATTTAGTTTTCGTAATTTCATTTTATTATCAGTTATCAATGTCGCTAAAACGTTTAAAAGATACAAATTCTATTCTAAAGCATATTTAACTCGAAAAAAGAAAAAGCGAACGACGGTTAAAGTTCTTTAAGGATATAACAGAATATGACCAAAAATTTCGTATCTAAAGGTTTAATTAAAAAGTTGCTTTGATCTTAACAAAAATTACGAATCGTTTTAAAAGAAGAAATCTTCTACACAGAAGAAGTTATTTGAACTTCCCAAAATATACTTTTTTCTCGTTGAAATTCATTAGCGTACATGCAATTAGTATCTTGTCGAATGCCTTCCTTTTCAATTATCGAACAATTAACAACTTTCTTTAACTGCTACTCTTATTGTTCTACTTCTATAAAAAATAGTTTCCGTCTTTAGCGTGATCTGATTTCGTTTGAAAAAAATGGTAATATGCTTCTTTAACAATGAACTTAATTCGTCAGTAGTATTCCTTTGAAAATTAAATTTTACAAAAATGCAAGGAACCTGAATTTCTTGGAATTTTATACGATAATAAACACTTGCATGTACAATGCTCAAAAAATTAAAGGATCCATCACAATTTTGTAGAAATACATATGTTCTAGTCATCATTTCTGAGAATAACTAGAATGAATTTTTTTTTCATTCTTGGGACCTTTCATAAAAAATAGTTCGACTTTACATCAAAACCTTCTTATAAAAATATATTTCATATTTTACAGGACGACGAAAAAAAATTAATTACAGATATTACAAATAAATAGTACAGAAAAGCAGACAAATCAGTAGGAATTCTATCGAATGACATTTCACTATAATGGACTATTTGTCATTATACATGAAACATCCAATTTACATACGAAATGTCACGCAAGAATAATTTACATGCGCACAAGCAGAGGGCTTTGTAGACTGTGACTGTTTAATCAAAAGTGGAGAGACAGAAGAAGAAAAACTTCCTCACAGGTCATCAAAAATTTTAAGATGAATTTCAATCATTCTAAGCTTCTTATACACAGTGCATTTCGAGTCAAAGACAGATTTATCTTTTTCCTTATTGCGTAGCCAGTAATATTTAATTCTCATTTATATTTACTATAATTCTAAAAAATGTCAAAAAAATAAAATATTTAAATATAGATATGGGTACCTATCATTTTTACTTATATATTTAAACTTAAAGAATAGAGAGAAAAATAAATCGTTATTTCCAATGAATATTGTGCTTATTAGAAAACTTTCTAACACCAGATATGCTATTCAAATATGTCAAATTTAGAAAAGTATGCTGATTTCTAAAAAAAATAAAAAATAAAATCCATTCTCTTTGAAAATTCAAATTTTGTTAGTTCATTGAACTAAATCTTTATAAGTCCGCTAAAGTCCTTCTACACCAGATTAACTTGAGAACGGCGACAACTATTGCCACAAACTTGGTGTCTAGGTATAGTAATATGACCATGCACTACACGGTGATATTGGTTGCAGAGCTACCTGGCTGCCAACAACGGAGTTAGCGTTCCTACCTCGAAACCGGTTCAAGACACGGGGAAAAAGTCAATTACAAAATTGTAGAGAGTCTTCGATTTTTTACGAAAGACACCTTGGAGACATTAATACGAAGAACAGCACTCTTAAAACGCATATTTATTTTTTGGTGATTTCCAACACTTTTACGTTACAAAACGTGTTCCAAAGGGAAAAAAACTAGTTATCGCAAGATACCTTTAATTTCGGCGTTCAAACTGTTTTCCAGCAGTTACAAAACATATTTGGGCTCTTTTTTCGTTTAGCTTATCAATTAGCAATGGTAATACGCCAACAAAAATATTGCAGTGTGTGTCGGAAAGGTAGCATAAGCGTGCTGTTTGAATTATTCTCACAGCAAAAAGTATTTTGAGGTCATTTTTGTCCGAAAGATAACATTTTCTTCTTTTGTCCATGTTTTCTGACGTCACAATTCCGCAAATTGAGAAAAAAACCACTGTGCGTTTTCAGTGTTCTGTTCTTCGTATCAATGTTCCCAAGGTGCCTTTTCGTACTAAATCGAAGACGCTCTAAAATTTTGTAACTGAATTTTTTCCTGTATCTTGTACCGTTTTCGAGATAGGGACACTAAATCCGTTGCTTGCTGCCAGGTGGCTCTGTCACCGATCTCACCGTGCAGCGCAAGGTCACTTTACTATACCTAGACACCAAGTTTGTGGCAATAGTTGTCGCCGTTCTGAAGTTAATGTGGGTTAGAAGAACTTTAGTGGACACCCTGTATACTATTGCTGTTGTCAACATCCCTTTTTCTTAATTGATACAAATCATACAGCAATGAAATAGGTATCATTGGATACCTATTTAATTGTTATATTGTTTACCAGCTTTAATGACAGCATTCGTACTTTGCGTTAAAAAACATTCTTTGTAAAAAAATTTGAATTGAAAAAAAATTAATTTGCATGAAAAAGAGTCATTTCCGCCAATTTAATCTAACTTATGTGACTTGGACTGGAGACACAAGCGAAAAATTTATATCTCAACGTATTTCACTATTAGACAAAGTGTTATTATCATAAATTTGTAAACATAGTTGTATAGAGCGCGTACTGTGTTATTTGTATTCAGTGTTTGTTTACTAGATAATTTGGTTTTATATTTTTTTATTCAACTTCTCTGAATTTTCAAAATTTTCTATTTATTTATTTGGACATCTCTCGAAATTTTTTGGATATTATAGAGAGGATAATGCGGGAAAAAAAGATCAGTTTAGTGTGTGATTATAATTTATTGTAATAGTGCGCATTTAATGAAAAGTTAAGTCACAGTTTTAAAGCGTTTATTTATTTAAGTCGTGGTAATATATGTAATTTATTTCGCTTAATGTCTATAATCTTTCCAAGCAAAAGGAGTATTGACGTAGTAAATGGCAGATTTCGCTCTAAATGTCTGGCGACAACCCATATGCCTGGCCAAAGACAACAACGCTTGCAACTCTGAGAAATTCTCAAATAGCATTCCATCTCAGGAATCAAGAATCCCATAACCACAAACAAAGCCAGCACAGATAACGAAGAAATATCGGCAGAAAACTCGCATTTTCACAATTGCAATGGTTGAAAATATACAATGAAAGAAAGTGAGTGCAAAACTAGCTGCCAGTGACTTATTATTGTGTAGGGCTTTTTCAAAAGAACTGTGTTTTTGATAAAACACTCTGTAGGTTCCATAATGAAAATTTGTTAATATCGTGGACCAAAACACTTTTCTCTAGGAGTCTCAGAGATATCATCATCTCTTTGCTGTCCCAAAGGTAAAATTAAATTACTAGAAGTTGTTTGTGATGAGCATAAAATTTTGTTCGAGCGTAATTGTAAATAGCCTTTGTAGCGTACATAATAAAAACAACTTATACAACATTCGTCAACTTAATAGTATTTTAGCTACGTTATGTTCAAGAAAATTCAGTATACGAAGCCCATTCTGTTTTAATATTTATCCACAAATTTATCACATGATGGGTGACTTGTAGGCACCTGCAGGACATAATCCAGGTTAGACTGAGTTATTTATTATGGATTCTGCCGAAGCTTTAGAGTAACGACTTGGAGATGTTGTAAAATCACAAAAATATCAATTCAAATTAAGGGAAGTTTTAATTGTGATAGAGGTGAAAATGCAATAATATTATCAAAAAACGAATGAAAAAGAACTAGGAGAAAGAAGAATCTTGTGGATGATGTCAGCAGAGGCCTTAATCCATGCAGATTCAAAATTAGAATAGATTTTCTGTCGAGGAAAAACGACTTTAAGGTCTAAATTTGAATTGTCCTCTAAGGTCTGAACCTATTCCGGAACAAATTGGAAACAAAAACATTTATCCACCAAGAAGAAATTCAAAACAGTCTTTTAAACATTGTCTTTAAATGCACCCTGTGACGCAGAAATAATGATCGCATTGAAAACTATATTGTACATCACAGTTCTTATGCACAAATATTCAAATTTACCAAACATTGCATTGTTAATGTTCCAGATGTACAACTATAGTTCGTTTTAGCAATTGTGCATCGTTTCGAAGACGATAGAAGCAAATCTACCCCCTCCTTCATCAGATCATTCAAGCTCAACGGATAGAGCACATGAGTACATTATCCTTTCTTCTTCTTTTTTAAAAACCCACACCAGTCCGGCCTACCTGAAAGAGTGTAAGGCCTTTAGCAGAATACATTATCCATGGAAGTTCGAATTACACTTTTAATGCTTCCTGCTTAACAGAAATGCTTTTCAATCTTCAAATCAATTTCGTGAACTGTTCTCAAGCAAGAAAAAGAAGCATTGTTTGCGGACATCTTGAAATTAATTTCCATGCCTCTCCGTCTGCCTTGTATAAATGCATATAGGATTTTGTAGGGTTCAAATGTGTGTAAATAAGTTTCTAAATTTTCATTTTAAAATTTGTATACTTTTTTTTATAATGATTTTTTCTAAATTCTTCTTTTTTATGTAGGTTTTCATGCCAGATATATAATGTTCTTTTTTTCAATATAATAAGACGTTCGATATATATCTAACTAACTAAATAATCAGTCATTTTGATTCCAGGTGTAGGGTTACGGAAAGATGTTCTGTACTATAACTACAGTTCACAGCAGAAAAGGCTTCTGTTCCAAGAAAGCACAACAAAAGCTCTTTTGTGCCTGCCTTAGGCTGTATTTACACACAGAAAACTTTATGCAATCTTTCCAAGTCACTAAATGACAATAATTTTTATATCATTTACCGAAAATGGCAAATAAATAATTCAATATGACTACATTCTGACATTCAATGTTGCATACAGAGAAGTATTGTTAGTTGTAAATGATTTCATACTGTTGGTGTGTAATTAACTGCTTAATTTAGTCGCTCAAAAGGCTTTTTTAAAAAGCTAAAATAAACATTTATTAAATAAAAAAAAGAAACGCATCTCTCGTCACTTATTCTACAGTGCACACGTCGTAACTTACGTTCTACCGCACTAGCTTTAAATTAAAATTAAAAGCAAGATAACATCTAATTGTTGCAATTCCTCTGAAGATAAACTCTCTAATAACAATAGATAATTACAATCATGCTTTTGTCAGTACTGATTGATGCCAGTATTTAACTGCACAAACCCAACAAAAGACTGAATTGTTTTATTTTCGATTAATGTGCAAATGCGAAAGTTTCGCACAAGTTTAATGGTATTGAAATAATTGTAGAAATAGTTCCAGAAAGTCATTCAAGTTTTTAGATGATACCTTCAACAGCAAATGCAACACTTCTCAGAACTGAGATAAAAGAGATAACCTTTCCTAGAATAAAAGTATTATAATTGGTTCCTATGTGAATTGAGGATTTTCAGAAACCATTAAGAGTTTTACCATTTTCGGTCACCAGATTTTGAAATTCACTTGAATAGCATACGTAAAGAAGTTATGTGTAATATCTCTCAGAAAACAGTGATGAATAACTGGTAATCAATAAAATCGCAAATTATTTTCCCAAGGGAAGAAGCAAACCAAATAACTGAGTTTCAACTTCGTACACACACACACACACGCACGCACGAATGCGCCACACAACCAATCACACACACACACACACACACACACACACACACACACACACACACACACACACAATAATAATAACACACACACACACACACAACATATCTAATAATATCATCACTATTACTTGTCATCGTGCACGTACGCGCAGTCGATTGCATCGCACGCACGTACGCAACGCACGCATGCACGCACGCACGACACCTTTATCGCAATATCGAACGCACTTCGCATCGCACGCGCACGCCGCACACGCTAGCCGCACACACGCACGTACGCGCAATAATACCGCACACGCAATACGTATCAGACACAGCGGCAGCGCACTATACACACACGCGCGCACACGCGCGCACACGCACGCACACGCACGCACACACACACACACTGCCTTTTATAAGTATTTATTTTATTTCTTTAAGTATTATTTTGATTACGAAAATGGGCGTGGATTGGAGGAGAAGAGGTTTTTATAGTCGTGATTTACACACGGCAAGAAGCTCATCAGCATTTTTAAGATAAATTTCTGGTTTCCTAAGGTGTTGAGTAATGCAGTTGATAACCAAGGAAATTTGTCTGTTGTTGATCAAAAGCTCTGGAAGGACTTTGATACCAACTGATGAGCGCTTTGCTACCGACAATTTTTTAGATGTATTCGAATCACTGTGGGGCAGAATTCTATGGAATTTGTCAATTTTGGCTCTTTTTGACATTTCTTAAATTTATTCAAGTAGATCAAATGCTTGAAAACCTTACTTTTGTATAAAGGTACATTATCCCTTTTACTCAAAAATACCTAATGATTCTTCACATCAAAGTATACAATTTCAATCTCAGTTCAAGATATATTAAAAAAAATGTGTATATAAGTTTGTTGCTTTTCTTCCGTACCTACAGGGTTTATTTAACTTTTTCTGCTGATACACATGTATTAATTCTTTTTATAGACTTATTTAAGTATATCGGTTTACTTCAGAATACAGGCAAATGCCATTAAATCAAATACATTTTCTGAAAAACATTCAAAAAGCGACTGTCAAATTCTAATTGTATAAAAATATTCCTTCACAGATCATATGGATTGTGCCGTTATCAGCCGCACACCTCATTGAACATTCATGAGGAATGAATTGAACGTGAATGAATGAATGAACATTAACACACATTGAATGATTGCATTGAACATTGAATGAGGTACCATAAAATGCTTTCATTTTGAATAAGTGAAATAAAAGTCTTTAATTCCCGAATTTCATACTTACAATTTTCAGAAATAAAATTATCAATCATTAAACAAAAACATGACATGAAAGCGTCTTTTATATAGAAATTCTCCATTGAATCCATGGAATTTTAAAATTATTTAATGTCACTTTTCAAGAAAAAATCTTATATCTCTTCTTTTTAAATGCTCGTTGGCTTCAAAAAACAAGAGCCAATCAACTCTGTTTTAAAGAAACAAAATACATATTTTATTGCAAGCATAATCCATAAGCTGTCATTTTACATTAAACTAATACATTGTTGGGATGATTGTCCTGTGGGTGTAGGGTAATAGAAATCCAACAAGCTGGATAATGGAAAGTGAAGCTTTATTCCACGAATATTCCAGAAAACACGGAGCACAAGTAGCCAGAAAAGCAGCACTTGTACAAATTACCAACACAAGCAGAGGGAAAATCGCTAATAATAACAGAAACAGCACTATCAAAAGCACTCAGCGTCTAATAGCTGACCAACAACTCGCACTGCGAGCAAAACTCCAAAGAGATCATCCTCTCGTTTGAGCACTTCGATATTTATAGCTTTACGACAGGGTTTGATGTCACATAAAATTCCCTGCAAAAGTCTCCATATCTCGGTTCTAAGAGAAATATTGCCATAATTCTTGGATTTTCTAGAACCTTCATATTGTCGCCAAACTCCCACATTTCTTGCCAACATCGGGGGTCATTCATCCGATAAGGACCATTGTAAACCTCTCTTTCCAACCATAAGACGAACATTGCATTACAGATTCATAACAATATAAAACAGACTTCTTCAGAACGCTTCCTGGAGCTGTATTCTTCAGAAAATTAATCTACTGCGTCATTCTTATAGTATTGAACTAAAAGAATTTTAGGTAGAGGATTGATTTGATGGATTTATGTCCTGTTTTCTAAGATACACGGCTATTTTGTGAAGGAATCGGTATAAACTTCATATAGCAAGGAGTATACCCGAGACAATACTTTACTTCCAAATTTTTACGCCAAATAAACGAGAAGATGCTTGACCTACGATGACAGTTTGAACTTGGGCCAGTTCCAAGAACATGGCGTACCTTTGGTAAAATCGTGTCTGGAATCAACGTTTCAGCCACACGGAGCCGATTTCCAAAAGAAACACTGTCAAGACGATTAAATCGCAACAAACATAATGAGCATCTAATATTTTTTTAAATAATTATATTGAATTCGCAAATAATTCTATTTAATCAATAATCAATGATCATCATGTATCGAATCAATAAATTCGTTCGAGTCTTACACCCTTTCGTTAGGTAGAGTAGGCTTAGATTATAAGTAAATAAAAAAAAGGGTTTTGATGTTGACTTTGGTCGATTGAAACTTGCGTATATTCAACAAATTTAATCTTCAAATTGCTCGGAGTTTCAAATATTTTTTCGATTGTTACATTTTTTTCTTTTTAACTTTTTTTCTTGCATATTTCAGTACATAAAAGCTATAGCTTGGAGTAATTTTATTTAATTTTTTCTTTCTTTTATCACTATATCAGATACCTAAGTTATGTGTTATTTGTTTTTCAAGTCCCAACGTTGCTTTAGTCACATATTCCAAATAATAGTAAAGTGAAAATAAATGCAGTTATTACATTTTTAAAGATTCAGCGATGATAACGGTTTTTTGAAGTCCACAGAAATGTCAACAGATTATAATTAAAGTGAACCATTTATTAAATATTCAGAAAAATATGTAAAAATTAAGTTAAGAATATAGTAAAACTAAACAACACTTCGCTGGGAAGGATACATATTTGAGATGAGAATCAATCTCACCACATTAAAATCCTTTTCTATTTTTATAAAGTAAATTAAGGCATTGTTCTAGCTGAATTTTTTTTCCTTTGTGACTGGCAAAGAATTTAGAGAAAAAACTCAAATTAAGTATTCAAACAAGACAGTGAGCTTAATTGTATATTTCTCAAAGTATGATAAGGTTATTAATTCTTACAGATGCGTTTCGTGGTAAAATTAATTAATTTTTGCTTACTTTCCTTATGCCTGTTTAATCATGTAGGCGTTTTTAGGCGAAATACTTTTAATGCGACATCCATGTATTATTCATCATAAGATGCTGCCTTGTTTTAGTAAAAGAAAGAGAAAAACTCATACATGGAACAGATTTATAAATTAGTATGTGATAAACTTTTAACTTGTGATTTAAATAATAATTGCTTCACAATCGTTACACGACAGGAAAAAAAAATTCTCTAAAAAAATTAACAAGGTGCGAGCAAGATCAAGCAAATTGCTTTTTTGTTTATAATTCAAAATTTCTTTCATTTTATTCATCACATTTTTAGAGTGAAGAGAGCTTGCGTCTCTTTGTTTCATTTTGTTAATTATCGGAAAAGAAATTTTAAATAGCATATATTAAGACAATAATTCTTTTTTTACTTAAAATGAATAATAAAATGCTATAAATATTTTCTTAAAACTCAACATTTTGTGGAAATGGTTGAAAAGATTTGTTTCTTTTTCACTATCTGAGTATACATGAAAAGCGATTAAAAAATTTTATCAGGACGTTTGTAAAAAAGTAATCACTGTATGTTTTAATGGTTTTTAAGATGAATAAATTAGATTCATACGAGATTCTACAATATAATGCAACCGAAGTGAATGTTTTGCAAAAGAATATTTATTTTCCTTTTCTTTAAAAGAACAAAAAGCTTTTCAATACTATATTTTAAATCAAATGCTGAACTTTTTAAAAAACATT
>BGPR01001974.1:179287-205459 GCA_013235015.1 Araneus ventricosus | reverse complement strand
CCAGCAAGTTCCGAAAACCGAGAGCTTCGTTCAATTCTAATTAAAAATTCGAAATAAAAAGATATGACAGAAGATCAATCGGTGGTTGACTGAATATAGAATACAATCAACTGCTAGTTCTGACCTATTCTACTTTACAACTGACAGAAGCTCACTGCTTCATGAAGTGAATATTAAAATTATGCAATATTGTTTAAAAAATAAAGATGTTTACTTTTATTATACTCACCCATAAACACAATTGTGTAAATGGTTAGAAAATAGCAAAATAAGTCAATAACATTTAGGAAAATTAATATAGAAAATTGTAACATACAGCACAGAAAAAGCATAAAAATATTGAAAAAAGAAATCAGCTAAAATACCAGAAACGAATACTCACAATAAAAAGTAGAAATCTAATTACTAGATCATTGTTTGATGAATGTAACTTTCAAAACTTATTGCAATATTTTTACTCAAATCGTCCGGTGTGTGTACGATGAAAATAGTCCAACAAGCAGGTTAATGAAGAACAACGGTTTATTCACGATGATTCTAGAAACTTGAAGCACAAGTATCACGAAAAGAACAGCATTTGCACAAATTAGCAACACAAGTAGATAGCAAATCACTCATAACAACAATAACTGCAATACCGCTAGGCGTTTATCAGCCTACCAGCTCTCGAAGCGGACAAAACTCCAAAGAGATTCAAAGGCTTTCAAACATACTCCAAAGACGTTTTTCATCTCATCACCTCCGGGTTTTAATATATTTTCCAAAAGGATGTGGCGTCGCATAGAATCATCTAGTACATTCTCTATATCTCTGTTCCTAATAGGGATAGGACAAAAATTCTAGTATTTTCAAGGACTTTGATTTTATCACCAAATTTGTCGTCAAGGTCGAGGACATTGATTTGACCCGTCCTTGATAGCTAGTAAGAACCTCTGTAAATGTATCTTTCCAACTATAAGACTGACATTGTGGGAAAGCGAAATTTCATGTTCGTAACAATATTGTGAAAAATTATTTTTTAGTTCAACTGCATTTTCAATAGCCAATGCATGAAATAAAAAAAATAAAATGAATTGATTCAGTTTTAATTCTCTTTAAAACTAAGTGTAATTTAATACACTATCAAAAAGATATATTTAAAAACATTTTTGAGTAAAAATTCTTAATGCAATATCTATTTCACTCACCTATGTTTGTTAGAAAAGATTGCATCCTAGATAGGTCCTCGACTGAAATAATCCAATTCTCTTGGTAATTACTAGCGAAAACAATCCATCTCTTCTTCTTGAAATCTCTTCTAAGATATCCGAAGAAGTTTCTTTAAGCGAGTTGTGCTTCACGCTGCCTAATCATATTACCGACCACCATTTTCGTTGTGGAAATAAAATGGCGCCAATATAAAGCGAACTCACTCATAGGCCTTGCAGACCGTTTAGTCTTATGCCGAATAATGGAATCATCGAAAAAGTTATTATGTTATGAAGAAGATGGATGCAGACACTAAGAACGCATTGCTTGGATTATGAATTTATTGTTACAAATGTGGAAAGTCAAATAATTTGATTTCTTTTTGCATTATCTGAACCGTTCATGCTTTGCAGAAGAATGATTCCAGTTTCAAAATAACCACCCAATGACAGTAAATAATGACATTAATTGATCTAGATTTTTCTCGAGTTATTGAGAATTTGCAGATTTGCTATTTATGTAGTTTCTTTGCTAAAGAATAAATGTCATATAAGTGTTATGATTCTGAGACCTAAATTAAACACGTGAAATCCTATAGATGGCAACCGTGAAAACAAATTGTTTTGAAAAATTATACTGGAGATAACTGTGATATTAGTTTTGTTCCCTAAAATATTGTTCTTATTAAAATTAAGTAATTATGAACAAAAGTGCAGAAAACGGCTTTTATTAGAAAGAATATTATATTTCTTTTCGAATGTTTTTCCAATTAGTGTTATGTGGAAAAGATTTTTTTTGTAAAAAAATAAATTGATAGTAAAAATTAAAATATTTGAAAGATAAGAGTATTTGACACAATTAAAATAGCGTAACTAAGAAATAAAATAACAGTATTTATAAATCTGATACATAGAAAATATTCCATGCCTGATGTTTTGTATACATCAGACGAGGTTTCTCAAGCTGTGGAGCAAAATACATAATGACAAAATTATTTCTTCTGACTCAATGATCGTCGTGTAACAGTGCAAAGAGTAGAAAATCATTTTGTCCCATGCAACATTAGATTGTAGTGACATATACAGAAAATATTTAATGTAATGAGATGCTTTGTTTTATTTTCAGCTAATGATGAGTTTCTGATTTAGTTTATCACTTCATCTGTCCAGAAACATGCAATTCTGTCAAATTAAATGATTTAACACTTCATATTATTTAAAAACTAGCCGCCTGCGGCCATCATCTTGTTCGCCAGGGACATAATTTCAATTGAATCTCTTATGCACAATTTGATATTTATGATTTCCTTAACAAAGCCATTTTAAATTTTAAACTATGGAAGACATTTAATCCAAGCTCTTTTAGTGGCCTTGCACCTGTTTCGTCTATTGTCTACATGAACCTCCCTAATGGAGTCAAGAAGCTGTCTGTGTCGTGTAACATCCAATTGCACCCTGTTGGTGCCAAGTTCGCTTTCTTATTCCTCATGCAAGATACGCATTTGATTTCAATATTAAAATGGCGCGGCACTTTTTAAGTCTAACAGCATGTTAACTATATTAAAACATACTGATAAAAAAACTGAAACATCTTTGAGCATACTGGATGTTTTCCTAATATACTAACTATCTTAAAGGACTTTATTTGCAGTTTTCAGAGTAAAACTGATGAAATGAAAAAGAAAGTAAATTCTTTAGCTATGAAGAATGGAAGAGAAACACGCAATTAGATATTTGTTTAGACAATTAGAACGATTTGAATTTCATTACAACAATGAAAAGTATTGTTGAAAATTATGCCTAAAAATATTTTTGAAAATTTATTAAAATTAGACAAAAAATTGTAAAGCGACTTAATTAATATCATTGAGAAGGTCATATCTCACACTTTTAGATGGCGTAAAAAATTTTGATGCTGTAATATTTTCGGAAGTTAATTAGGAAAAACGTCGACATTTCTATTAATTTTAAATTAATTAGAATTCTAATAAAAATTTTTAAAAGATGCGCCGTGGTAAACGTCCTCACAATCTAAAGTATGTTCGTACCGTACTTCGTCGCAATAGGTCAACCAGACAGCCCCGTAGAGCGAAAACACACAGACACAGACAGACAGAACGCCGCTCCATGCCCCTGTTCCTGATTCCATAACAGCAACAGTACCAGTTGGACACACACACGCACACTCGCACGCGCGCACACACACACATTCTCCTTTATTAGTAGTAGAGATAGAGATATTGTAATCGTCTTTGGATTGGATTACATATGTATATTAAGTTTGAGTGCCACATACTGCTCAACATGAAACATTTTCAAATGCGCACAAACGAAAGTATTTATTAGTATTGAGAAATTAGAAATTATAGTAACATTAAGAACAGATTATATTAAAAAAAATTATACTACCGATTATCGAATTTGATCAATGAAGATCCAGTGTTTAAATACAGTTAAAAAGTTCGCGATACCATATTAATTATTATATTAACATATTAAAATAAGGATAAGTCTTGCTAAGGTACTTCATAATTACATAAATTTAGGTAATTTTAGGTAATTTAGATAAATTAATTCATTTTTATTTCTTGGCTTTCATTCAAATTACAATTCTTTCTTTTAGTTTTCATAAATTCCATTCCTTTCGAAATGATTTCAGAATTATTTTTCATATACAATACTTAACATTTCATTTTTAGACGTGAAAACGAAGCAAACTGAAAAAATTCTATTTATTTCCAGAAAAGAAACACATACGAAAGGTTTAAAGTCACTAATAGTGAAAAGACTAAAGTAATTTTGAAAAAGAAAGAAAAATAAAAAGATATAAATGGCTTATAAAAATCATAAAAATGCCGTAGCAAATCTTTAAAGAAAATGGCTTATAAAAATCATAAAAATGCCGTAGCAAATCTTTAAAGAACATTTATTCATCTTTACGTTATCATCAATTTTCCTGAAGGTAGCTGTCACAAATTTCAGAACAATGTACAGAAGACACCAATAGAAGATAACTTTAAACAATGTTTTCTTCCTTAATTTCAGTGATACTTTAAACAATCATGATAAACAAAAAATCGTCCGCGTCTGAGACAATCTGTTACAGTTAATGTTGGTCATACTCGCAATCTTTTTAACTCATTATTAATCCTATAACAATAATTCTTTTACTTCAAACCATAAAAAATATACTGTTGTGAAGAAATAAAATGGACAAAAAGACTTATTGTAACTACTTCTGTTGAAGAGAAAGATTCCCTGTTTATAAAAGCAGATAATATTGTCAGTTATGTTTACAAATTTCTCGAGGAACTCGATTTAAGTGTTTACAAAACGGAATGGAAGATCCCGGCGATATTATTTTTATTCTGTACAATGTTGCAACCAGGAAGGAAGTTTTTACCTTATACACTCAGCTCATAAAGTAATCTAAACTTATAAACAAGACTTAGGAAAAAAAAAATTGGTCACCATAAAAATATTTTAACGGGTACTGTGACAGTTGAATGCCTTGTATTTAAATTGGGTTACGTTGAAAAAGAACTACCTGCAAGCAATATATATATATATAAACATCTTTCTAGAGACATTTTACGCATCTATTTTTTTTCACCAGAAAAAAAAATGAACCTTTTACATTTCTTTTCTTGGATGTCTTTTACCGAATGAAACGCTCTTTTTTTTAAAATTTGCTTCAGAACAAGCTTTTCTTTCTTTTTTAACGTGTAGTTGTCATTTATTTTCGGTTACGAATTTAAAGAGAGCTCTTAAATTCCTTTTTTTCTGTCTTCGACCTCTGAGGTGTCTTTTTTTATTTCCTATAGTGAAGACACCTGCATTCGAACTTATCATAAAATGTATTTACAACCGATGCTCCAAAGATTCACTTCTATTGCTAAGGAATGACTGAATATAATATATGGTTCTATAAGAGAGTCAGGATTCATTTGTAAAAAAGAAAGTACTCTGAAATTTCATGTTACATCATTTTATCGTACAAAGTCTCTTATATCGATAACTAGCAGTACCCGAATTGCGTTTCCCGTGACATGATTCTTGGGAAAATGATTCTCATTAGGCAACTTCCTATGTTAAGATTGGAAAGACCTCGCCAATAACAGAGCAGCGAAGGACTCCGTCTTCCACTGCAGATCTTCGAAGAAAATCTTTGTTCTCATCAGGGAAACAATTGAAAATCATATAAAATATTCTTAGCGTTTTTGTTTTGGAATAAATTTAATTAGGAAAAATTTAAATTAGGAAGAAATGCTCCAGTTATTAGCTGAAAAGATTGAAAAATAACTAAATTTGAATACCGACACAGAAATTTTACCTTTAATTCTTTAAAGTTTTTGGGGAAACTGACTATGCAGTAAAATTTGTCTCAGCGGCCACCTCTCTTAACGGTCACTTAAACCCCTCTGAGTTGTCAGGTTAGTCGCAAGTTCAACTTCAATGAAGTACATTCCGTTCGCCTCTTTGACCTTGGACTTTTTATTAAGAGAAAAGGGAGGAAAGAAAGAAAAGAAAAACAGATATACCCCTAAACAACATTGGAAATCAGATTGAAATTAATCAATGTGAAAAGAAAAGAGAGATTCGGCCTCTACCGGGATGGGCATTCACGAGTTCATTTGTGCTTATCAAGTGCTGATTCGAACTCTGACAAAGAAGCTGCTGATATGGGTTGCTACCATGACTAAATGAAACTTTCAATTCAACAAGCTTTAGGAGAAATATATATTATTGCCTATTCTCAACAACCACCGATGAAACGATTAGGGATTTATTTTTCTAATTAAAAAAACTAAATAAAAGTTATTTCGAAAATGATGAAAGATCCAAGCAAAAGCGAATTGCATCTTTTTTCAAAATAAATTAGAAATTTTCGAAGTACTTTTTACTTCAGATGATTCTTAAAACGAGCGTTTTCAGAAATAACAAATAAGAGCTTGTTTAAATACATATTTTTTACTTCTAAACATGAAACACTTTTAGAGCGGTCAATTTTTTTTGGAACGGAGGATGACTGCTCTAGAGAAGATTCACTGTATTTTAAAAATTTGTCAAAATTCAACAAATTATCTAGACATTCAAAACAAATTTCTTTACAACGAAAACTGTTTTTCTCTCCGATTGCGTAGCGATTTTTTTACAAACGTCAAAAACTATATTATGGGTAAATAATGTGCGGAAAATAAATTAGAAGAACACAAAATATTAAATAAAAAAATTTCAACATTATATTTTAAAATCCGGGCTTAAAGGTGCATTGAGTCACCATTGAGACTAGCTATGTGTCATATTTATGGCGGTAATTGCGATATATTCGTCTGGATATCGCACTCAAACACGTCCTTTTGTAAGAACAGAGTTAGATTACTGTTTAAAAAATTTAATCATGTTTCATTCTGGAATAGGAAAAGGTGCAATGTATTCCGATGACAAATATTCTCAAATTGATAAAATTAATGGTTTCACTGGCAGAAGATTAACCGCACTTATATCATTGTCAAATTTGTAACAGTTTGCAAAACGATTTCGCATCTACGCAAGAATGCTTGGCTTTTTTAGCGTGGTGCTGCAAAATAAGTTTGTGGTAGCATTCTGAAGTTCTTGGTTTGCCAACAATATCTCAGATCTGATTGTTACAAATTTAGTAATGAAAGTGTGGTAGAAAAACTCATGAACATTGGCAGATTACTTAAGATATAAAAAAGTATGAAACGCAGAACTGATAAATCAATCGTCTAATTGTTTAATGTCTCTTGGCTTTGTCTCGCCCTCCATCGTTGAAATCTCTCTCTTCCTAACCTTCGTTTCCTTGCAGTGGGATCTTCTCTATCCATATTGTTCAATTCAAAAATTAAGTACGCAAAAGGAAGAGAGACCTCAAACTACTTTCTCTTTCAAAGATAGCGGTAATTCACTTCGGCAATCTCTCCTCTTTGAATTCTAAGAAATAAAACCCCTCCCTTCTTTCCCTCACGCGCCGCGGATCTGCGGGTGTAGTGTCTGGTCCGGTGGGTCGTAGAGATGCCCACTTTCTGGAAGCGTTAGAGGCCGTGCCACCGCTATTCTATTATAGAATAATAACTGTCCACTGGAAGGGAGCCAATTTGGTAAGGTTTTCTGTTAGACGTTATCTTTATGCCAGCATTTCTATGGAATGTAAGTTAGCGGAAAAGAAGAAATGATCTGATTACTTGACTTTTATTTAATTATTAGAGCTTCAATTTTGTTAATTCCAAATGTAAAATCTCTATAGCGATAGTCTATTAACCTAAACAAAGTTCACAATCTTGATATCATAGTATAATGATCAATAATAAGTATGCAATTATTATTAGAATATCCTTATAGTTTTAGAGTCCTAAGGGAACTGGGACGTTCTCGACAACGAAAACTGTCGAAATTTTAGTTGCAAACAAAGGGTATTTTTTCCAAGTCAAAAATATATCTTATTTAAAATATGAAAGAATGTGATGTTTTCAATACAAAACAGCTTAAAAATACTTGCGTTTTAAAGTATTTGTTTTTTAATAGCAAGTCGAAAATGTACTTTGATAGAACATACAAACAAACACATAGCTTCACATTGGTACGCTCAGGAAAAACAATTATGTCTAAAATCACTCCAAAATTAGCATAACATGTGAATGAAAGTTTAATAATTGCAGTGAACTTATTTTCATTATGAAACATTTGAAATAAAAATATAAAAAATATATTGAATACCATAAAACTAGAAAATCTCAAAAATACGTGATATTTTTTATTAAAAAGATCACCTTAAAATTATATTAATGCTCAGAAATGTACAAAACAAGGTTTAACAGGTGTATAATGGTTATAAGTATTATAATGAAAAATTTCATATATATAGAATGAAAAGAATTTTTTCTACCCGTACCTAAATTTGAAAAAATATGTTCTGAGAAAACTACGAAAAAAATTTACAGACAAACCTTTGTTTATATTTGTTTGCATTTTTTAATTTCAATTTAATGTCTTTCGGCATTTCAAATCTATACATATCATACATTGCCGGAATCAGCAAAGAATTCTGTATTTTTGAGGCTGAAATTGAAACGTCAATTTTTTTAAGGTACGTAACAACCAAGTTCCCTTGTGTTGGTATGCTGACAAAGTCTACAAGATGCTCATCCAGAAAATGATAACTCAATTGGTCATGATTTTGTAATTAGAAATCTTTTACTGTTTTATAGATTTCAGATTCCATGTCGGAAATTTTACCTAGGTGCTTATAATTTCCTTTCCATAATCGAAACAACTGCAATCCTTTGCGCAAACAGACTACTTATAGTGCAATAATTAATTCTGGGAAAATACTTTGCAAAAACAGACCACTTTTCTACAATGCTTAGCGAAAACAGATGCATGTCAAAAGTTAACTCGGAGTAGGTTCCTTAATGCATGATTATTATGCCCATTTGTGGAAAGTTCTTTCCGTCGCACTGAACAGGGCATCCACATTTTAGTAAAAACAATTTACAGACAATTAGAACGCAAATATTTAATTCATAATAAGAAACATTATTAAGCAAATATCAGAGTAAAACATTCAGAAACTAGCTACTAAAATAATTCGAAACAGCAATCTAATATAAATTCATTCTATTATGTTTCAGGTATCACATTTCCCTTTCGGGAATTCCAGATTCGATAGATAATTTCGGAAATTCGATCCCCTCGACTCGTGGCTACTGCTGGAACGAATCTCTTTACGTTGCTTCTTCGTCTCAGTGCATAAATAAAAAAAATAAACAAATGAATAATTGGATGGATTGGGTTTGTTTTCTAGGATGTAGTATCAACTTTACCGGACTCGTTTCGGTTCTGTTACTCTCAGATTTGCTCATATATCCCTTGATACGATACAAAATCCTTTGAGTCTGGTAAATTATATTAAGACATTGAAATATTAAATCATTATAAGATCATAAAATGTAACAGATAATCCAATCAAAACACGTACAGCCAACAAAGAAATTGAATTTCATATCTTTTGCTACAAAATATCCTGTAAAGAATTACTAGGTATTTATCAGGTACTATTCGGATTATTTGCAAGACCAAATCAGCAAGCAAGTTATGTCACGATTTTTTGAAAATATTTCATCGCAGAAGACGAACCGAATACGGTTAAACCATATACAGCAACATCCTAAAGTAAAATCTTCTTTTCACTAAAATTTTATTATAGTATTTATGTACCAATTCAGATAAACAAAACAGGATGTAGAACTCTGTATATAAACATAATATTGTTTGAAGGAAGCAGCTCTTCAATACAGAAACAGAGCACCACACCATACCCCTTCACCTGGAATCAGAATGGCTAGCTAGATAGGTAAGGAGCGTCTTTTTTATTTTTGAAAAAAAAATTACAAATCTGAAAAAAAGAGAAGGAGAAAAAGAAATTAATTTAAAAAGTACAAATAAAAAATTTAACACTTGAAGCTTACTACACACATTTGATCACTACAAATCCTATATACATAAATATACAAAGCAGATGGAAAGGCATGGGAATACATTTCAAGACGCCCATAAACAATGTTTTATTTTCTTTTCTTTTTTTTGCTTGAGAATAGTTCATAAAAATATTTTGAAGAGATAGGAAAACATTCATGTTTCGCAGGAAGCACTAAAAGATTACTTGGCGGGTCCAAGGGTAAAGTACTGAGGTACGCTTTCCGTAAGACTTGCACTTTAACACCACATCACACCACACCACACCGCCGTCTCTAGAGCTCATGTGGCTCCTATCCGGTTTGGTATAGATGTAGGTGGACTTTATTGAGTTGCAAAAAGAAAACATACAGCATAGAGAAAAATGGCAAAGTAACGTAGTAAAGAAGAAGGGGAACCATTGCTTGTTAAGTGCGGAATGCAAGGAATAGGGAGATTACTATTATAGAATTATGAGAAAGGAAGGACTTAGTATGTCCAGTGAATTGAATGCAGGATAAATTAGAATTATTATTCAAAGGAAATTGAGTAATTATTCCAGTCGGATTATGTTTTCATTGTCTACTATGAATTTAATCATGCTTGTTATTCTTTTTCTTGAATTCGGATTCTCAAGAACTCTCCGTTAGACTAGGATGATCTGATGAGGGGGGAGTAGATGTTTTCGATATTGTGTCGAAGCGAAGGAGAATTGCTAAGTCGTCGGCTGGAAGAGATGATCACTGTGATGCATACATTTTATCACATTGTGAATTTCCTGCCTTGAGAATGTATTAGAAACAACCCTTTTTAACCATTCTGGTAAGAGGTTTATCTTAGGCTTCATCATATGCACTACGTCTGTTGATGCACTACGACTTGGCATACATGAAGCAGAATGTATGGAATTAACGGAGGAGTAAGAAATTAAGCCTTAAGACCTCGAAGTCTAATGATTTTGCTAGCTAATTGGATCAGTCTGTATAATACAGAAGGAGAAAAACTGATTAAACGAAATTTAAGCAAGGAATGAAATTAAAGAATTTACGCTAAATAGATAAGGATAGAGAGTCGAAAATTATAATTTAGGCGAGCATGAATTCTTCTAGGATTTGAAAAACGAAATTATTTGCAAATAACTTCGATCTAGGTAATTTCGGACAAATCTAGGAAAATGGTGCAAAACACATGTGGCATATTTTATTTTTCAGTTTGACAATTGTTTCAAAAACACATTGTGGTTTTTCAATGGCAACTTTTTATTTATTCATTGCAATACAAAATGTCTTAATACCTCAAATCAACTCCAAAATTTTTGAAGTACATTTAAATCCTATAGAATATATGAAGAAAGTTATCAGAGATTGAAGTTTATTGAGGCCTCGATCTGGGTTAGAATTTGTTTATTTGATTATTCTAAAAGTTTTTTCTTATTTTAGTTCTAGATTTAATTGTGTTGTATTTTAGTTGATGATGTGCTTTGTTCGATGATTTTTCATAGTTATTGTATTTATAGATGTAACTCAATTCATATCAATAAAATAATTAATATTTCATGAAATAATACTATTTATAAACATTTATTTCAAAAATCTTAATATCTGTAAATTTTTAAAAAATTGTCTTGTTTCATGAAGTCCAGTTAAGTAAAGGAAACCATTTTCAATACTCACTTCCAAAGTGATCGCACCAATTTTTCTTGTAAAGTTTTCTTTTCTTTCTTGTCTTCGGTAAAATATATTTAAAGATAATTATATAAAATTTAGTTCTCAAAGCATCAATGTGATCATTTTATTTAGATGACAAAAGCTCAATGTGAGAAACGATACATACAAGAAATAAAATAATCTTGTTTTAAACAATAGCAAAAGTATAATGAAACATTATTTGTTACGAAGCTGGAAAACGTTATGTAAACTGAAAGAAAAATCGTTTGCCACACATTGGATTATTAACATTTAAAATTTAAAAAGTCCAACATTAAATTTTAGAAACTACGAAAAAGAAATTATCAAAAGATTTTTTTGAACGTTCAAGATGATGAGGATATAAAAATATTTTAAAGCAAATTTATGTTTTTTATATATGAATTCTGAAATTTGAATATTGTCTCGCAATCTGAAAAATATAAAAAAAATTATTAGAATTTTAAAAATGAACTAGCTGTTATGCCCGACGTTTCTCGGGTTTAAAATACTTTCATGTCTAATATTTTTGATGTAAAAAACTACTTTTGTGTAGAAAATTATAATACCCAAAATTCTTTTATCGTCTGAAACGTTTATTAATTAAAATGAGAATATCAATTGAACCAGACGATTTTTAAAAACCGCCGGTAGCTAATTTTCCCCATAAGTTATTAGCTTTTTTTGCATAGATACTTCAAATTTTGTTTATAAATCTGGAAGTATAAGAAATATTTTAACGGATGTTTTGGGACAATTAATTACGTAGTAAATTTTTCATTAAGAAAAAGTGTTAAAATAAATATGAATAAAAAAGTAATAAAATTAGTCTTCATCCAGAATTCTTCTAATGTGATCTATCAACAGTTCTATATTCTTGTTCTTTACCAATAAAAAAATGTTAAAAATTGTAAATTTTATACACAATTTAATTTTTGAAAAAATTATTAAAATGAGGGCAACGACTTGAACGGAAATAAAACTTGTGTCATGAATAGCTAATTTTTTTAACTTTTAATATGTGTAAAAATAGTTTTTGTGACATAATACATATTTTCGAAAAAATATCATTGAAAATGCCAAATTCTTGCTTAATTTCTAATTAACTGAAATTTTAATAAGATTTGGGGCTTTTAAATGTTGACGGCGATCTCTCTCTTCTTATATAAACTATATTTATAAAAATGAGCAAAAATTTCAGAAATGAAGGTAAATTAGTTCAAAGTCTAACCGTTGCCTAGCAACTGAGTAGCTATAAATTTGCTTTATTTCAAAATCGTTTGGATGTAATTAAAAATTTATTAATTTTTGAAATAAAAATTTAATGCAAAATTTCACAGATGTATCATTGAAAAGGTAACATTTTGAACTTTAAGATGGTATAAAATTATTTTTTGTGAAACAAATTGCGCCAAAGGTATTGCGGAAAAACGGTTTCGGTTAATTTTTAATTTACTGACTGTTTAATTAACTTTTGGACTTTGAAAAATTAAGAAAATATTCCTCTTGCCTTAAATAATAAATGTGCAAAGTTTGGTTGAAATCAGTCCAGTAGTTTAGGAGGAGATGTGGAACGTAGCTACAATGACTTTTATTTAAATTAAGATAAGAATTTTATTTTCTTTCAATCATAATTATTTTTTCTTTTTAATAAACTATTTCTTTAATAAATGACCTATCCATAAGAAAAAGATTAAAAGAGATTCGAGCCTCTAGCGCGAAACATCGTAGTATGATAATCTTTTAGGTGTGTGTGTATTTATATCATTTTTAATAATTTACTTTTGATTATATAGCAAAGAAAACGTACACACAGAAAATGTATCTAATATTGTCGCAACGACTATTTGTGCAAAAAAAATGAAATATATTGTTTTAAAATATATTTAAAAATTTGTTAAAATGAAAAAGAGTTGTACCAAAATAAAATTGATAACACTGAAAAGCTACTTTTTTGGATTTTAATTTGGTGAAAGAAAATGTTTTTTGTGCGATAATATTGTCCGACGTTATTGAGAAAAAGCATTAACAATTCGATTAATTTTTAAGGAAAAATCTTATTAAAATTTCGAAAAACACTATTTTAGTGAGCGCCTAATATTCAAGAAGTAACTACCTGCCAAATTTGATAGTTCCACGTCCAACAATCTGCCTGTAGAGCGTTTTGAACTATTTCTGTATTACGCATGTTGAAATTTACAGATGGTATCCAGCGTATAATTATTATTTGTAACATTATCTTGTTAAAAGTAATCCTTGGTTCATTTACTTATTATAGCTAGAATACTAGAATGCAAGCACATTAAATTTGACAGTCAATTGATATTGCGAAACCCTTGCCACTAGTATGCGGACACGAAGCAATATCCTATGTCTAAAATGCATTCAAATTTATTTTGTTTTCCCAAGACCTGGGATCAAAAACAACTAAACAAACTCTTTACCAAAACTTCTTTTTCTGCAACAAAACAATCTTTTCTCAGAAGATAAACAATTCATGTACAACGTATTTTTCTCTTTCATTTCATTCTGTTCTGATGAATATGCGCCTATTTCATTGCTGTTTCTGTCTTTCGAATGCAGTATCTGGCAGCGATGAAATGTCGTTTGCCACTTTGATTGAATTTCGTTTGGAATGAATTTTTTCGTCGCAAGAGATATAACAATTCAGAACATGCTTGGTTTGTATTATTGTGGCATTATTCTGTCCTTTTTCGATTGGAATTGAAAGTTGTCTCGTAGTTCCCTGACACAATTTTAAGTAATGAAAATGTTTATATTACAAACGGATAAGAAATAGTCGGAAAGACTATTACTAAAAAAAATCCTGTAATTTCATAAAATATTTATTATGTATTTTATTTATCGTTCCTTTTAAGAATTTGAATATTTTGGTTTAAAAGATAACAAAAGTATTTCTCGTACGAATAAATGTGGAATTGCATTCTTTTTCTCATAACTACTGACAAGAATTACTGTTTCATATGAATTGAAATACTCGAATGGCAAAGAGGAAAATAAATAAAAGACACAGGGTGTTCCAAGATGCTTATAGATGATTCTCGGATCCCGAAACCCTCCGCGCGTTTGAGCATGCGCCAGGTGGAGTTTATTTCACCCCAAAAAAGGGGTGAAGTGAGAAATAGAGGAGAAGATATTTACATTTTGCTTAGCATGAACTGACAAAAAACTCCGGAAATACGCTCATCTTACTCATTGCCTGTCACCCCTTTCCGGAGTAAAATCGTCCAGAAGTGCTAGTCTTGGCATTTTGAAACGATCAGTACCTGGTTTTGAACGCGTTCTTACACTTCAGTGCTCGTACTGATTTTGATTTTCTTTTAAAGATCCGTTAGACCCGTCGTAAAGTTTTTTTCTATCTGTGCTAAATTAATATGCAGGAGCATCACTTGTTGCTCTCCAGACATTTGATTTCATGGCTTCTGCATACTAAAAGGCTAAAATGAAAGCATTAAAACAGCTGAAAGGAAGTTACGCTTTCATTTTTAGTTCTAAATTCTATATCAGATTAAATTTATAAAATTAAATAAACTGATTCCGGTGCATTTTTATTCAACAGTGCGTTTGGTTCAATACGAAGATCAAGAGAATATTCTTTCACTATTCTTTTTCACAAAAAGCAATAAAATTATTAATATTTCTTTTAGGAAAGATTGCTTGCTAGAAGGGTCCTCGAAAGAAATAATCCAATTCTTGCCACAATCACCAGCGAAAACAATCCGCTTCCTTTCTAAAACTGCTTGAAAAGATATCTGAAAACGTTTTTGAAGGAGATGTGCTTCACATTTCCTAATCACATTATCGGACGTCTTTCCGTTTTGCAAAGAAAATGGAGCAAATCAAAGGAATCCGTTCATTGTTTGTACAATCCTTTTAGTCTGATTCACATCAATGGCGGATTAAGAAGGAATACATAGATGCGTAAAGTGAGAACATGCTTGCTTAGATGAGGAATTTATTTTTCACAACAGCTTCAAGAATTTTTTTTATTTATTAGTGTATAATCTGAATTTCCCCTCTTCTTAAAAAGATACGGTTGAAATCAAAAGCATTATCCAACGTTTACTAACGGATACCAATTGCATTAAATTTTCTGTAATATCTAGCGTATTTCCATTCAAAAACGAAACGATGCAAACGTTTTTTTACAATTGAATATCTTTTATATTTGGACCGAAATGTCCTTTGGTCTCTTATTTAACATGATTTGTTTCCTTTTTGGAAACACGGTATTTTGTAAATGATTTTTCGTTCACTTCTTCATGCACTAGAGTTCTGAAATTTCTATAGTTGTGCCTTCCCTATTACAAAACAATATTTAAACATTTTCAACTCTAGCTTATCAGTTAATAGATTAATATTTAGTAACTCTTGATTTCATGTAAGTGGCTCCATCTGGCAGCGAATTTAAGAAAAAATAACAATACACTAATAGCACAAGACGCTGTACAATATTGTTACATCTTCACGATATTATACTGAATTCAAAACACCTGGACAACGTCGTAGAGATATCGATATCGTACGATATCTTGTGCTAATAGGGTATATAATATTAAAGACACATCATGCTATAGTGCTCACCGGGAGAAGAATATCCCAATGACAATCAAAAGGTGTTTTTTCAGCATAACGGCAAACGAATCAGCATTAAAAAAGCCATTATTCCCTCAAAAAGCACCGATCGTGAAAAAGACTTCTATATTAAAACAAAGAAATATATTCATAAATATATACAAAGTAGGAATAAAAATACCTAAAATTGACGTTCCTAAGGGAACCTCATAAAAGAAAAACGTGTCAACGTCTACATGGCCGTTTACAAATGAAGCGTGGAAAAGTAAGTCTTAGAAGTTGTCAGACCTGTTGGGTGCCTACTATCTGCGTCTTTTAATATTGCCTAAAGGGAAGAGGCAACATTATGAAAATCATAGTTCAAGATAAAATTGAATAAAATTTGAAGGAATGCCATTTTTTATAAGTTGATCTTTCAAAACTTTAGTTTGTTTGGAATGGGCTTTTTTGCTTGTACAGATGAAATCCATTAGAGATAATTGATTGAGAATTGTATTTATGTATATTTTAACTGAAATATGAGATGATAAAAAAGTCAATCTGTTAAAATTAAAATTAAAATCAAAATCCTTTCTTTTGTCTTAAATACTAATGTTCTAGGGGACAATCGTTCAATACGACACTGGTTTTAAAAACACACAGTTGCTTATAAAATTTTGTAACTGCTTAATTAATTAATTCTAAGCTATCTTGATATGAATTTAATAGAACATATGTCAAAGAAATCGACCTAGAAATTTAAATCTACTGCACAGTTAGCAAAGAACAGTTAATAGATTCCATACAATCCGCCTAGAACAAAATCACTGAAATTATATTAAAGAACTGTCTATAATATTGCCATGATACTTAAGTATATTTTCAGTACACATATATACACGGCTCATATGACCGTGGACTGAAAATACAACAAACAAACATTAATGTTTCATTAATATAAAAATTGAAATTTTAAAGCTTATATGAAACGTTGCAACTTATCCCATAGTGACTTGTGTTCCTGCTCTAGAGATGAGGTGCAGGATATTAAGATCCTGATGCTGTCTTGTACTTCGCTCCAGAAAGACCTTCACTCATCAATAATCTAAAGAAGAACGAAACACCTCTTTCCTTTACTTTTGTCCAGAGCAAAACATCCTTTGGGGTATTTTGTGCATTTGTTGGCAGCATTTTCCTCTACATTACTTAGACTGAAAATTTTAGGTTCTTTTGCTGGTATTTACAACTTTCGATTATTTTTTTAACTTTTGAAATTTTTTTGTATATCTTTGGATGAGTCCCTTGTGAGAATCTGTGTGTTTATTGGATGAGTATTTGTGTGTTTTTATTTGATTTGTGACTGTTTTATTTTGATCCTATTTTCTCACGTTAGACATCATACACTCCATCAACCATTAGCATATATTTTCCCGCATTGATGTGACCAATTATTGTACATTCGTTTCGTAATATTTTTAAGGCATTTGAATTTGTTACTGCATATTTTCTCTTTGGAATTATTTTCCCATTTATTATTTATTCCATTACTCATTACCTCCCATGTATTCGTATACAAATGACCAATTATTGTACGCTTGTTTCGTATTTTTTTATGGATTTTGCATTTGTCCGCTGTATCTTATCCCGCTGTTGTATACTTGTTGGTACAAAAGGAGCGTTTATCTCAAGAGTATGCTATATACATATTACTTTGACTATATATACATTATTCTGACTGTATGGATCATATTTTACATGGTAATGAATACAATTAGTTATCTGTTAAATATCTGTTAATACTTACTAAATAATATATTTATTTAAATAGTTTAGATTGATTTTTGTAAATACATCATATGAAAATGAACCATGAACCATTATTATAAAATGTTTCTTTTCAAATGTCACAATTTCCGTACAGATAAGGTACATGTCAGTGTTCGTACCTTGCCGCACCTTTTCCGATCACTGAATTGAAAATTTAATTGAGTGTGCATTAAACAAACAATTAATTTTAAAGAAAATATTAATTGATTTTACTTGAACTCTAGAATGTCAAAATTTATAATTTCTTGTTTATGCAAAGTTTTGTCGGTTTTATCTGGAAAACAGTAATATTTGAAATTTCTTTCTGGGTGAAATATTGACTCTGAGAATATTTGTTGAGAATTACAGTTCATGGTAGAAACAATAATTTGAACGCCGTTAAGAAATAGACTATGGAAAATAAACGGAAAACGTGTTAAAAGAAATATGTTTTGTCATATTTCTTATAAATAATTATATCCGCTTAAAAAATGATAAAGAAATATTAATTTAACAAAATATTCTTTTTTGCATGAAGACAAATTTTAAACAAACTAAAAAACATAATCGTATGACACTGAATTATTATTAACTTGAAACTATAAATCGTTTCTTCCAAATTACGAACAAAATTTTCTTTTAAAGATTTCATTTTAAAATTTTTGAGTAAAGATGTATGAGTAAACACTCAAAATAAAGCGCATTATCTTTATAAAATTCATAGAAAATCTTTATATTCGTCTCTTTCAAAATCAAAGGAAAATATTTTCACAAGAAATGAACTACTCATAAGAATTCTGCAGATTATTCCAGTTCTAATAATAAGAAGGTTAACTAGTTTCCTTTAGCAATAACTTTATGTGAGGAAAGAGTTGTTACTAGTATATAGGAGCAATTTCTTATGTTTAAAATGTATTCAAATTTTTATTTTTTCAAAACATAGAATCAAAAATAGTTAGGTTCCCTTCTTTGAGAAAAACGTTTTTTCTTCATGTAATAACAAAACGAAACCAAAAGATAAACAATTCGTCTGTAACGCATTTATACTCTTCATTCAACCCGTTTTTGAAAAAGATGCGTCTGTTTTATTGCTGCTGTTTCTGTCTTTCGAATAGAATGTATAGAATCCGGTAAGGATGAAATATCGTCTGCCAGTTTGATTGAATTTCGTCAGAAAAGAATTTTCTAGTTGCGAGACATTCGCAATTTTACTTCAAAACATGTTTGTGTAAGATGTGTTCTGGTTGAATTATCTATTCTTTTTAAATTTGAATCGAATTTCGCTTCTAAATTTTGTAACACAATATCAAGTGTTATAAATGTTTTGATTATGCTCGAAAAGAATAATACAGTATTCTTATTTAATGCTTTATAAAATCTTAATTGCGAATTTTATAGAACTTTTATATTAAGATTTAAACAAAACACCAGGGATTGGGGATTTAATTACCTATTTTGAAACTTGTCTTCGAATTTTTTTTGTTTCAGTTCCCTCAAGATGTACGCAAAAGAGAAAAACAAAAATAAATAAGATATTTCCTGATATCAGTAAGGAAGAATTTGATGAAATTATAAACAAAATTTAACCATAACTCGGATAATTGTTTCCTCCTTCAGAAATTGCTCATTTTCTTTCATAAACTAATGAATTCTTTCTATTACAAGAAAATATCATGAATTTATCTGAATTTCTCGCTCAGAAATCTTATTAACACGAATTTGAACTAAAATGGTTATTGTTTTTGTTAACGACATAATGAAAAATTTTATTTTCTTATAATAAACAACTTACAAAGAATTCAATATGATTCTTCTGAAGAGTAAGATGTCATTGAAAAGCATTATATGTTGACCGTCCGATTTAATTTTACATTCTCAAAAATCTTGATTTTACTCATCAAAATCACTCTACGAAGCTTACACCAATTACTTCGATCTCATTTCTTAAAACTCTAAATGGCATTCACAATTAAACTTTTAATTAAGTTGCAAATTAATTTAAAGTCTTAAATGGATGAAAGAATGAAATTAAGTTTTAGATGGATAAATGTAAGAATACGGTTCATTAAATAATTTAAAAATTAATACGGAAGTGAATTTCCTCAATTAAAAACTTTCTTTCATTACGATCTGCGCTTGTGGAAAAAATCAAATACTTGTGATATGATGAAAGAAAAACCTCAGCGATTTTTTCTTAATTTCGTTTTTTTTTAATAATGTGGTTTCGGAATAACTAGGATGAGCAGTTTGGTCAGTAAGAAAAAAAACGGAAGAAGCAGAAGAACAATTTTCGAAAAGAAAGACCAAAATTAATGTAAAAATGTATCATATTCCTTTTTTGTCTAATAAAGAATTTTTAATAATCTTTTCGAGGAATTTGAGGAATATTAAGGGTTTCTTGACCACTACGAAGTTTGGTACGAAATGTTTCACGTCTTTGCGCGTATTGAAAAGTAGGAAAAGAAAACCTGACAAATTACCCAATGGTTAAAGAAAAAAACAAAGAAAAAACAACAACTTCTCTTAAAACTCTTTGTTTGGAATATTTTAATATAATGCTTTTCATCTAGATATTCAGTTTGAAATAAGGTTCACCTTGTAGCACAATTCTCTTTCTAAAATGTCGACAAAAACTATTTGTTTCTGTTCTAGTATCAAGCGAATCAAACAGTTATTTTAAAGAATAGAGTTCATTAAATTCCAGAAATGATAAAGGAAATGAACGAATTATGTCAAGGGGAGGTTTGAGGATATATTGAAGGTTAATCAGGTAGGTTTTTAAAGTGGATTGCAATTATTGAATTTACAACAATTCAGTGAAAATGTATGGCTGTAAGACCGATGATTCACCTCTGGTTTGTTGACAAAGTCAAAAATCATTTTGATTTGAAAGTATTTCTTGGTTCTGGAAAAAATTTCAATTAAAATCTATGCCATAAAATAAGTAAAATTCGAATGAATTGAATCAAATTCGTTTTTGAATGGGTTTGAGTTTATTTTAATGCAAAAGTGAAGAATTCATTCTTTCCCTTTTCCTATTTCTTACAAAATCATAAAATTATGAAGACCAATGCCTTACCAGTGGTTTTTCAATGTAACTTCAAACCTATTGTTATTCCAAAGTATATCTTAGTTCTGGAACGATTTCAAAAACTGTGCCATAAAATAAGTAAAATCCAAATAATTTGATTCGATTTTGTCTTGGCAAGCTTTAATGGAAATTTTAATGCAAAAATGGAGAAGTTATTATTTCACTTATTCTATTTCCTACATAGTCAACTAAGAATATTTCACTTAGCGATGCTAATTTAAAAGAATGCTTCCTAAAAGGGTTCTCGACGAAAATAATTGTATTAGTTCCACAATCAGAAATGAAAACAATTCACCTCTTCCCCTAAAATGTATTCGAAGATATCTGAAGATGCTATTTGAGACAATGTGAATCACATTACATGCCCTTTTCTTCACTGAGAAAACAAAATGGTTCTAATCTAATGAATCCGTTCATCTCCATTGCAGGGCGTTCAGTTGATACATATTAAAAAGTAAAAGGTAGGGGATTCGGAAAAATAATGTGTTAGCCAAAGTTATTGAGCACATATTCATACATATACGGTACTTAAATATGCATAATCTTATTTAGAAAGTTTGCATTGCTTACTTTTCTCTAGCAATGCGAATTTTCTCGAAATAATAATTAAATTTGTATAAGTCTAGACTCTAGATTTATTCCAGTTTATTTTACTTCAAATCATCCACGAAAAGTTCTAATAAACAATACATTACCCAAGATTATTTCGTGGCAATTTTCACATCTTATTTAAAAAAAATAAGTAGTTCGTTGTTCAGAATTTTCTAACAGTTTAGATTAATAAAAGGTCATCAGTTAAGTTGTGTTGACAGACTGAAAATGTTCAGATATTCAGGACAAAAAAAGTCAGCAAATCATACATGGCTGAAAATAATTAAAATTGAATTACAGTCTTAATCGAAATCTATATATAAATTCGAATTCAATAAAATAAGGCAGAACTGGCTACCTAAAAAGAAATGAAAGTGGCTTCAACCAATTTTGTTTACTTTTTAAAAAATTAATTTTTTAAAAGTTAATTATCCTTAGGCAGTTTCAAGAAATAGCAAAATTATGCATGCGGATCTACGAGAAAGCATACAATTTGTTTAAATTTATGTTCTAATCTATACCGAGCTTTTTATTTTTCCTCCTGAAATTAATTTTAATGGACTTGGGACCAAAACAGAAAAACATTTAATCTCAAATTTCCTTTTCCTCCATAATTTAGATATTTTTTGGTCTTGACAATTAATTCTAATTTTTTTTTTTGCTTCTTTCACCTTCCTCTTTAGCTCTAATAGGTGCTTGGTTAGTTTCTACTTATACTAATAATCTCTTCCGTAATCATCGCAAAATATTTAATAGAATTCTTCTGACGAAATAGATGTCCGAGATGAGCTTAATATTTCGAGTGTTAAACTTAATTTTGCTTTTTTTCTGCTGTTGGAATAATATGCTTGAAAAGTCCGTAATATCTCGAGTGAACCTTAATTTTATGCATTCAAAAATCTGAGTTGTACTTACTAAAATTGTTCATTAGGAATCTTGCATGAATAGCTTCAACTTTCTTTCCAAAAACTGCATATAGCATAAGATAGTTAACTTTGAATTAAGTTGCAAATTAATTCAAAGTATTTAATGGACAAAGTTAAGAATGTGGGAGATAAGGAATTCGGTTCATTAAGTAAAAAAGAGAATAATTGACTTTGATAAAATTCCCCATGTTTTTACTAATGGCAGCTTTAATTAATAACTTTGATTACGATCAGTGATCCGAATGAAAAAATGAGAAGAAGGCAATAGCGGGAAAGTGCATGAATTCTTTTATCTTTAAAGAATTTTGAGTACTCCAAAATTTTAATTCTACTTATTAAAATTCTCTCTAAGAAGCTAATGTGAATTGCTTCAATTTTAATTCAAACGCTGAAAATAGCGAAAGTAATGAAAGTTTTAATAAAGTTGCAAATTAAATCAAGAATTCAGGTTATGATGGATTAAACGACACCGTTTTTTGTATCGTTTCATAATTAATTATTATTTCTGTCATTATCATCTGTACTTGAAGGCCATAAAAGAAATGAGATCTAAGCTATAAACAAAAAAAATGAATAAAAATTTTTTTAAAACACACTTTTATTACGTATTAGAAGTAGATATTTTATTTGAATTGATTTTTACTTTTAAGACTTTAATTTATAATTCATCATTAGAAATATAGAATCCTGAAATCAAATTTTTTTCCGAAATGCACTACCAGATGGCGCCCTTTGTAGATAATCGAAATTTAATTAAATTAATAGATGATTAACTAATAATTAAGTTCCAAAAATATTAAAATTACATCGAGAACCTATAAATGCACGAAATTTCAAAACCATAATACATCAGGAAGTGAGTGAAAACTCGATTACAAAATTCTAATTAATCTTTATTCTAATTAATCAAAATTCTTTACGAACATGAAACATGTTATTACTAATATAATAGCCCAGATCTGTCTCTCGGTAACGCTCTGAAGTTACCAACAATAAAACTCGCGCCATAGCACTGCGAGACGTTAAACAGCATTATTTCATTGATAGAGAACCTAAAATTCAGTAATTTTAAATTACTGAATAATTGTCGTTCTAATTTCAAATTTAAAAGCTCTAAAATAGTGAAATAAAATTTTCTATCGATTGATGTAAAATTTATCTCGCTATGATCAATAGTTCCATAGAAAATTGAAATTATATTAATCCTTTATTTCAAATTAATTTCCGTTTTTTAATAGAAAGTAGTAAATTACGTCAGTGGTATATCATGCGCGTGATATAATTTGGACGCCACGATGCATCTGATTATTCATTGCAATCATGATGATATAATTTGATAATACTTTTTGGCAACCTTTTGACAAGCAGAGAAGTGCTTCGTTTTGATTGGAATTTCGAAAAAGAATTCCTTTTAAATTTTAACTTTTGACGTTTGACAAGCTGAGAATTTCATGGTTATTGAATTATAATAAAATTGTTATCAACGAAAAATACTTCATACGGAATGTTGTTTACCAAGAGGTTTTTGAATAAAGAAATATGTAAATTTAAAAAAAAATATTTCCTGTCATAAAACATATGTTTATTTTATTTATTTTCAATCAACGTTAAACATTTCTCTCGCATATATATCTATTTAAACACGTCAAATTTGACGGGAAGTCTCTCGAATGAAGAGGCAATTTGCACCCGTCATACCATGACGGACGATTTTCGAGTGTTAAATAAAAGCGTATAAAAAATCTTGAAAATCTTGAATATAATGCCTTTTGTTTGAAATTCTCTCTAATTTATTACTCTAAAAACTAAAATAAACTCTTCATTAATACTCTAAATAAAGAATCTCCAATTTACCGAATGGAAATGGCCGTTTTTATTATATGAAACATACAAAGTTAGAAATTGAAACTCAAATTCTAAAAACATTTTTCTACTAAAATAAAACAACGTTGCCATTCCTGAAATAAATTTTCAAAAAGATAGATAACATGAATAGACACTCAAATAACAAACATGTAATATAAAGAAAATGGTAATAGTGAGCAGCCGCTTGAGGTTACTTAAATATTATTTTGACTTTTTAGTTATAAAAATGCAAAGGGAAAATATTAAAGTCATAATATTGTTCACCTTTATTTGAAGTCTCTTGAATTCGAGTTATTTTGATTTGAGATAGGGAAAAAGGGAATGATAAAGTATTGAAAGAACAATTCTTGGATTGAAAAATAACATTCACATATTGATATATGCTCATTCAATGTTTAATATAAACCTTTTATTTTCTCGTATACGAAGTTTTGTGAAAGTAAAAGATATCTTTTTAAACTTCATATACGAGAAAGCAAAAATGGACTATCATTCTTAACATTCAGTATGACCTTTTGAAAAAAGTCATACTGAATTTTAAGAATTTAGTTTGAGCTTTTGAAAAAAGTCATACTGAATTTTAAGAATTCAGTTTGAACTTTTGAAAAAAGTCATACTGAATTTTAAGAATTCAGTTTGAGCTTTTGAAAAAAGTCATACTGAATTTTAAGAATTCAGTTTGAGCTTTTGATAAAAGTCGTAATGAATTTTAAGAATTCAGTTTGAACTTTTTCAAAAGGTCATGCTGAATATGAAGGTCAGTTTGAAATGTGAAAGCATCAAATATGAATCCAAAATATTATTAACAGAAATTTTAAGTAACTATCATTAACAGGAACCAGACGTAGTGTATTAAAAACTAGCTATTGAGTTAAATTAACAGCTGTAAAAGAAGTATTTTTACAGAAAAAGCAATGAAACTATCACATACCAAGGAATTTACTTTGTCTATTGAAAACTTAACTCAGTAAAAATTAATTATACGTACTCAACTTAAATTATGCATGTAAGTGATACGATAAAATAAAGGATTAAATGAAAATTGTCCGATGTATTTACTTTAAAAATTTACATTGCCTTAATTTATTTTAATGAACTCGAGAGAATGGAAAGGAGCTTTTAATTTACTAAAAAGTGTTTCCCCAGATTTGAAATATTAAAAAAAACCCCATTTTCAGTTATTTGTTAAAACAATCAGCTTGTTAACGCTTTAAAGTTAGAAATAGGTAGTACTCCGGTTAATTATTTCTTTTAAGGTTCGAAGAACATTAAAAGAAAGCAATTAGACGGGATATTTTATCTCGAATTTTAGAATTATTTCTGGGTTTCAAAATTCCTTAATTCTTCTCATTAGAAGTCCACTCTAAGAACTCTGTGAATAAACTATCAATTCAATCGTGTTTCTAGCAGTATTAGCAGTTATGCTTTTAATAAAATTGGAGAGAGATTTAAATCCTCTAATGGATGAAGTTAAGACTTTTTGGAAAAAATTAAGTTAGAATTTAAGGAAATAATATAAAAAATGGTAATATAGACTAGCATTTCTGTGAACAATCTTCTTCAGTGATCTGGCTTCAACACTCTCCGAAAGAAATTAAAGATATAATCTGCATCGCAGCCTTTAAAAGTGCAACCAATTTTTGAAAGAGAGTTATTTACACAAATCTCTCCTTCTCTAATAACAGTATTCACAAAATTACAATTAACTGCCCGCTTTTATCAGTTTTAACAAAATTACAATTGAAAGGCATTCACTATTATCGGTATTTTCGGAGGCATTATGAATGGAGTTCCGTTTTTCTAGAATCAGTGAAAAAAACCCGAATATTACATGAAATGGAACCATTAAAACGGCCACCATCTTGAAATAGACTTATAAAAACAAAAATCTGTACTCATACGTAGTTTTTAATGACTTCAAACGACATTCATGCCAAATTCGAAGAAAATCAGACAGCGCGTTTGTTTGT
>BGPR01001974.1:147893-171263 GCA_013235015.1 Araneus ventricosus | reverse complement strand
AAAAAAAAGAATATTCAACTTCGATTTAAATTTGTTGGGGGAAAAATACCGTACAAGAGTGGTTTTTTAAGGACATACAGATGCTGCTCTGTAGCGACTTTTAAACGAAAAGTATTTTGAAGAAATTTTTTGCAGGACGCTTTAAGAATAAAACACCTGGAGCTTATTATTTAGGGCAAAGAAAGTAGTTAAGTAAAATGACTGCAGGAGAAGTCGTTTTGCAGATATTTTTTAAAGTAACGCAATTTAGGTACAGCGCATAAAACTGAAATAACGACAATTTTTTTTTTTGTCTTTAGTCCTGCTTTGAGTAAAGTTGCAATTACTTTACGAACTGAGACTATAAAGCAAATACTTCTTTGCTGCTAAAATTGTGCAAAATAGAAATAATATCGTCTGGACCTTTTATTCTATTGTTTCACGTTAAATGTTGTTTCGAAACTGCTTATTTTTCCGTAAAGGTGGGACAATTTTGGTCGGAGACTATATTATTGAAAAATAGCAAGCCTTTCTCTTCAGTAAAATTAGTTCACTTAGTAAAAACATTCCAAATGAGCATAAAAACAAAGAAATTAAACCTGCAAAAACTTTATCAAAAGAATAAAGAATCCATTCAAGCATACGTTATCAAGGGTTACATTCTCTGCATAGATTAAAAAAAACTTGGGAAATTTTTCCGTAAGAAGCTTGACTTTCGTCAAAGGAAGCCTCTTGTATATTGCGCTCTACTAAAACATTGGAATTTTTAAAAATTTGTTTGAATTGTTAATTGCATTTTTTATTTGATATCTCTTTATATTTTCAATTAAGTTATGTTTTTTGTCTGTTTTATTTATTTAATGCAACATGAGTTTCCTTGGTTTGCTTTTTTCAGTTTTAACAAGAAACGAATAGTTGTTATATTTTTTACTAGCAAGATTAGTGTTTGCAGTTTCTATTAGTTCAAAATGAGGGTGATTTCTTACTTATCAAGATTCTGTATTCTTTAAAATATTATTTTACTGAAGAAATCCCTCTTTGTTAAAAGTTTTTTCTTTTGATGATGAAACCTTCCAAAGGCTCTATGCAATTCCATTCGAGTCATGGACACAAATGGTGCTGCTCCAGGTATTCTACGACTTCCACATAGCTGGAAACAAGTTGAACGCAACGCTGGTGACTGCATCGAATTCCTACAACTTGTACCTAAAATATAGACACAGATCTAAAATGGCATTCCAAACTAATGTTCAATTCATGTACTTCTAGAAATGAATCAGTTTGCTTTTATTCCTTTATTTATTCGAATTTATACTAAAAACATAGGCAATAGTTAAAAATGCTATAAAATTCAGAAAATTGCCTGTCCTATAAATATAGACATTGCCTGATTTTAAATCGAAAAATATTTTCGATTGTTATTCGCTCTTTGCAATCATCATTTTCACCGATAACTATTTATTAATAGTTCTTCTAAATAAGTAAGTCAGGCTTCTGTTAATTTTATAGCTTTTAAATAATTGTTTAGCTTGTTTTATAATTACTACTTGGTGATTTCATAGTTTCGTGGAAATGTCGAGTGATAAAGAGATTTAAAGGAGGAGGTTATATAGTTTTAGATTTACAAGTTAAAGAGAAATTTCCGAAAGAAGTTTCTAAGGTTTTAAAGCGATCTTTGGGGATTATCACGGGATTTTGCAAAAAAAAAAAAAAATGGTTACAAATAGTACAGTAAGAAAAGATCTGGTAGATAAAAGAAAACATCTATGTGAGCATTAAGCATACCACCCAAGAAAATATAACATTGAGACAAATGTGTTGAAAAAGTGGAAGTATCGAAAAAAACATAATTCATAGAAGAATAAGAGGCTCTGAAAGAACAATTTCAAGAAGATATTGAAGAGGCTAAATTTTTAAGAACACCATAAAACAGAACGACAGAACCGGGCAAAGAAAATGATTTTTCAAGGTGATAAATGGCTTTCAACCATATTTAGTGATGAGAAAAGTGGAATTTATATGGACCCAATGGATATAAATTTTACTAGTAGGATTTAAGACGCCAAACAAAAGGCAATTCTTGTATATAACAAGGTGGAGGATCAGTATTGACTTGGGATGGTTTTGGATTTAATGGCTAAATATTTTCGATCTTTCACAGTAAAATATTGAACTTTATGGAATATCAGAGCATATAAGAGCACCATCTGACTCGTCTACTGTATATCCTGGGAGAATACCACTGTGCTTTTCAACAAGACAGAACACTGATTTATACGTCAGACTCCATAAAATTTTGATTTCCCAAAATGCTATCAATGTCATGGACTGTACCACACTTACATCTAAATTCTATATAGAACTTTTGGGGAAAACCAGCACAAAATGCATATAAAAAGGGAAGCTAATATCTTCTGAATAAGCAATTTTCAACAGAGACTATGGAAGCATGGTATAAACAGTCCCCAGAATCCATGTAATCCATGCAGTCCCCAGAATCCCTGAAAATCGGGTGTTTGAAGTGACAAAAATTAATGGAAATTTTAATAAAGTATTAGAAATTTTATGTGTGTTGATAATCTTTAAAATTTGCCCATGAAACCTTTAAATGCCTATAATTTTGGTACATCCTCTTGGATGGATCCTGAATTGTGGACTGGGGCATTGCCCTGATGGAGAAGCCATGATTTCTTTTTTCAAAGATCAGATCGTTTCTCCGCATCCGTTCTCGTAGAATAATTAGGGCACTTCTGTCATGTTATTGGTTGATAGTTTGATCTTCAGGGACCCAGTCAATGAGCTCAAACTCTCTGATATTAAAGACACTTGTCGAACTTGGTCAAACAGGACCTAGGTTATCATCTATTTCTCCTTCGATCCTCTGTGACATCGTCAGGAACACTAAGAAAGCAGGATCCACCATGGGTGTTTTAACTTATTTATTTTCTGGACAAAACAATACGAAGATATAATACACAAACACTACACACAATAAATGGGATTAAACAATATTATTCCGAGCGAAGCATGAATTTTCGGAAAGAAAAGTTATGGCGGATCGCCCTCCATCATCCTTGGCTTCCGCTCAAACGACTTCCTAAGCTTCTCTCGAGTTCTTAGCATATTACGTTCACCAGACGGCGCAGTTACACCTCTTTTAAAAAAGCCAAAAAACTTGTGCACGTGTCAAGGACTCATCCCCGTACACTTGTAATAAAGGCGAATAAGCTTTGCAACGAATTTCTCAAGTTTAAAGTCAAATTTCGATCTTCACTAAACAGTCTACTCCTTCTAAACACTCCTTCCCATATTTTTTCTGCTTTGGCGTACATAAATGAATTACTTTCAACAAAGGTTACAACTGTGCGGAAAGATATGCGGTGTTGAAACTTCAGCAGATGGTAGAAGAGGGGACACGCGACACAGTCAGGTGTCGTTTGTTCTTGACATGTTTGTCGTTCCGCTGTAACATAAACGATCCGATTATTTTTTAACTACTTTTCGTATATTTCGGGTTTCTGAAAACAGAATTAAACTTTAAATTTAAAGAAGCTTTCAGAATGGAAGTTCGTAGAAAATAATGATGAAGGCACTTCCTTTCTTAGAACTGTAATGATTTTCAGAATTCAAAAGCCTTGACACTTTTCCCGTACTAGAAACACAAATATATCATACTGATCAAGATATAGAGTCACACAGTGGCGCATCGAGTGTAAATGGCGCCGGGGCATTTTTATTCGCCCTCTTCCACTCTGTTTTAACAACCTCTGGAAGCAGAGGGTGAAAAACTTAAAATAAATGCAAAAATATTTTCTTGAAGGCGCCCCTAAATTTTAGCTCCTCTGTACCTCCCTTTCCTCACCCATCGCTAGACCACTGAAATCACACACGTTAAGATAGTAACACCATTTGAAGTATTTTGGAGATAAAAGAAAAATAAAACTTCACTCCCTAGGCTATTTCCATCTCTAATTTCATAAAGGTTAAAGCTATAAGGATGGAAGAGAATACAACCAAAGTGAGCTTTCTTATGAGGTGTCTCATACTTAAGTAAGAAAGCAGTCGAAATTAGGCGTTGAAAATCACATTTCACTTTCTAACTACTCATAGATTGCAGCTATCGAAAAACATTTAATACAAAAATTGATCCTTATGATGAGGAAATAATTCGCATAATTTTAATTATATTTTTATCTTCAAAAGTAAGGAAGCTATGTGAAATGAAAATTTGAACCGCAATCATTTCTACTCACTTTGAGTAGGATGGCCCTTCTACGAATTCGACGAGGAATTTTGTCTTCTCTACAACGTATCCTCGCTGATTGAAATCCAATCAAAATTACTCTTGTAATACTACTGAGAAACTGTTCAGAAATTTTTCCGAAATCATGTTATGAGAACCATTGCAGTGAGTAGTCTTTTGATAAAGAATCTATCTGAAAGGATATCTGAATTAAAGTTGTCAACTTGAGAAACAAGAAAAAAAAACTAAACTATTAAACATTATATCTTCGCTTTTAAGGCAGACAATAGTTAAGCTATATTGATAAAAGGTGAAAATAAATAAAAGCAAGTAAATACGAAAAGGAAACAATGAAACATTGGAAACAAACAACAACAAATGAATATTTCCAGAATTACAAATGCAAAGAATAATATTGTTTTGCTGCCATCTAGCGAAAGAGCTCAAAATTTTTAAGTATTCATTTTAAAAATAAATCAAACATATATTTTTCAAAATTTGCACACAATAATTTTTCAATCCAAACTATACATATTAAATCAGTATCTATCTGTTTTGCTAAAAATATGTTTTTCAATCCCTGAATTACTCTGCATTATGCTGAATCGGTCTTCACCAAAATACAAGCAGGATAATTTCATTTGCACCATTTGTTTTCACAATGAAGGAAAAAGGTGAAAATGTGATTAGGAAAATTAAGAACACAAACATTGCACTGGAAAACTTCTTCAGATATCTTGGAAGTAGCTTCAGGGGAAGTGATGGTTGTTTTCGTTCATGATTGTGGAAATAATTGCATTATTTCCTAAAGGACCCTTCAAGGAAGCATTCTTTTCCAACGAGAAATAATAAGAAGAATATTCATAATATTATGACTTTCTGCACAAAATAATTAATGAACGATGTCCCTCGGATCTTTTTATTGAGTCAAGCCGAATTTCGTATCAAAGCACAGTTGAATGAAATTATTTAAATTTATTTATTTTATGGAATGGCTTACAGAACTGTAAATGAACCAACCACTAAATAGCTCGTAATCATAGCGCAAGTCGAGACATATACTTTCATTTTCACCCTCTCCAGAAACAGCAGGAAACTCTTAACACTTAGCCTAAGAAAGTGACTCTTTCGCCTATGTCTAGTAGAATAACTTAACGTGGCTATCTACCAGCCATTTTAACACAGGGGATATCAGCGCACAAAACGTCTAAAGCCGGTCATTCACGAGTGCTCCACTACACGCCATTCCATTTAGGATAATCATTGACAGCTGCTCCTCGAAATGCAAATCCATTCGCTCTGATCCCCTACTTCTGTCCCCAACCTTCAAAAAGCGAATCCCTGCCTGCTGAGCTTTTATTTACACTGATCTCCTTTCAGCATATATGGCCTGGAAGTCCAAATTTAGTCCGAGCAATTAGATATCCAGATTCGTTGAGACTGTTTCCGACCACACTGCTCCAGTACTCATCAGTTTTTCGCATTGACGACCGGTTTTGTCGTCGAGCTGTCGGATTTTCATGGAATGGGGCGCTTGTAAATATCCAGTCTAATGGGTCACCCCTCGTGGCCGTCACTTTATGCTTTTCTGTCCATAAGAAGCCAGAAGTAAACTTCTCATCTGGAGTCCCGCGCTTGTCATCGAGGTAGAAAAGAAAGATAATTAAAGTAGAAGTTGGAGAAAAGGGTAAATAGAAGGAGACTATATCAATATGAAAACCTCAGTGTCGTGGTGTCCCTTCACATTCAAAGAAATTATGACCCTGAGGGTCAATTTATCCTTACATGGAATAATACACCATAGTCACGTTCATATTTTATCTTATCGCAATTAACCACTTAACAGTTTTGCCCGAACACCGTTCGGGCACTGCTAAAGGGGACTTCCCTGATTTGCCCGAAAGGTGTTCGGGCAGGTCATTATCCTAAGCTAACAGACTGATTTTTCCGGCTTTTTCATTTTCTTTACTTTGCAATGTTTCTCGTAAATGGCTATAGCGGTGTAGCTAATATTGAATAGCAAAATAAATACAAACCTGTTTTTAGAACAGGTTAGGTTTGTTAAAGTAGTTTTTAGGTCTTTTTTCCCCTGCAATTAAAAATTACCAAAAATTGACGAAATCAATTCTTTTAACTGCTGATTTGAATTTATAAAATCAATTTCAAAACAAAATGGCTCATTAAAAAGATGCTTACATTTGGACACAATATGGCAGGAAAAAGAAACTGTTAATAAAAGTAAAGTTAATAAAAATTTAAAGTATTATCTATATATCAATATGAAAACAAGTAATACATTTATAAAATTTTCTGTGATTTAAGAAATGCAAGAATAAAATAAATGAACGCTACATATATACAGTGAAAATCGTGGAATTTTTTGAATAGATATATGGTTGAAAAATAGGTTTTCATTGAAAATGGAAACACAAGTAGAAGTAGATAAAGAAGCTCTGTGCAAAAAATTAAATAGAAGCCCTGAAAATTCTTTCCTTCGTTATTATTTATTTTACTTTAGCTTTTTATTTAATTCTAATTCTTTTTCAGATAGATCATCGATTGTAGTCATAGAAAAATATTAATTAAAACTGATATTGGAAATAATGTGCTGAATTTTATCTAAGTTCATTAATTTCTTTATTACATAACGAACCAAATTATAAAAAAATCCTGAACACTTAATTTTGCTCTTTAAAGATTTTGAATTAATTTGTAACTTAATAAAAAATTTAACTGCTTAAACTGTTTGCTGTGTTTAGAAAGAAGATTGAAGCAATTTAGGTAAGCTTCTTAGAAAGCAATTTTACTCAATAGAATGAAATTTAATGAAAACTGAAGGCAAACAATTAGTCCGGTATTTGGCATATTATGTTCTTTCCTTCCTTTCAAAAACTTTCCTCAATTAGTTGCTGTTTCTTTACTGAAAGTTAATACTATGTATTTTTCTTTTAGTGTACTACTTTCTTTTCATTTTTTAATTCAGATCACTGATCGTATTCAGAGCAAAATGGTAATTAAAAATGACATTAGAAATAATGTGTGTAGTTTTATCTAAATTTATTGATTTCGTTATTACTTAATGAATCGAATCCTTTATCTCCTGAAGTCTTTATTTTGTCCATTAAGGACTCGAAATTAATTTGCAATTTAATTAAAAATTGACTCTGTTACACAATTTCAGTATTTAGAAAGAAAATCGAAGCAATTCGTGTAAACTTCTTAAAGAGGAATTTTAATGAGTAGAACTCAGATTTTTGAAGACGCAAAATTAAGTAAGACATTTGGCTTATTACGATCTTCGAAGATGTCTTACTGAATGAGAAGTACTGTATTTAATTTTTTTAGCAGGGCTTAAGAACGAGATTATTAGTGTGAGTAACAACTTGGAGAAGCTCCGTATTAAGACTGTGAAGCAGATAGATAAAAGAAACAGAAAAAAAGGAAACAGACGTGGAAGAACAAAGAAGATCTGAGAAAAAATGTATATCTTAAGGATGAAAAGTCTTCCTAATTTGTTCCAAGTTCGTTTAAATGAATGCTAGACGGAAAAAAAGTTCATCACAAAATATAACGCAAGTTTAAGTTAACAGCGTGCTTTCTCGCAGTTCCATAAGCATAATTTTGCTGTTTCTTTAAGCATCTGTGGATAACTAACTTCTAACAAGTTAAATTTTCAAAAAGTAAACGAACTTAATTGGGTGACGGCATTTGTTGTTTTCGTTTCGTGAAAGGAAGTCTTTTTTCCCCTCGTTCTAGAAAAATACTATTCCGATACGTTATTTTATTTGACGATAGTAAAATTTTGACTAATATATTATCAATCTTTTTAACACTACTGTAGCTCAAAAACAGAAACGATTTGCTGCTTCTTCTATATATCTGAATGATGAGTTTGGTGAATACTTTATTGCTGATGAGACATGAGTACATTATTATGAAATCCACTATATATTTTGTATTTTTCTGCAGTCTAACTTGCATTATATGCTTTTTATTACGATTGAAGAATTATTAATGATTTAAACAATAATTTTCGGTAATACTTTTTTGTCTTAGAAACTGAGATAGTATGATTGGAAGATGAAGGGGAAACAAACTTACGGCAAGTGTCTGCCTGATTATAAACCGATTAAGAATTTTAATGGAATATTTTAACTATTTTAGCCATATAAAAGAAATAATCAATTTTTGAAGAAAAAATTGCTTTACGATACTATCAGAAGAAATGTCTGTTGTAGGATGAAACTTTGCTTTGAGTATTTTTCATTTTCTGTACTACTTGTAAGAGGAGAATTATTGCGTTTATTTTCTTCTTAAACTTTAGCGAGTTTCAGAGCATATGTTTTGACTATATTTAAATAAATAAAAAAATGCTTCAAAATTTTGTAGAAAGTCTAACAATGTTCGGGTGAAATGTTAGGGTCTTATCTATTGAGACAAAATATTTAAATCCTTAAGATAAAACTTTGTAATATATACAGTACGTAGCAAAGATGTCACAAAATATTATATAAGAATTTTCATTTTATCAAAATAATACTCTTTTGAAATAATTTGTTCTGTGCTAAAATTCACTTATAATTCTAATGCTCTACTATATAAATTCGAGATAACTCTCTATTACAATTAAATAAATGAAAGGCGAAGTAACCACAAAACTTAATACACAGACTTATCCAGAAGCCCAGTTTTATATCTTTTTCAACGAGAAACTGGCAGACGATATTTCATCCTTTCCAGAAACTTTTCGGATTATTACTTATTCGAATGAGAGAAATGACTAAAACAAAAATGTTCGTATTGAGATAAGAGTGAAATGATGACTATAAATATATTGCAGATGGTTTGTTTATTTCCCAGTAAAAGACTGCCTTTTGTCAAATGAAAATGAAGTTTGGTTCAAAGCATGAAAACTTCTTAATTCTTGATCGTAGGAAAACAAAATTTGAATACATTTTTACATGTAACGGTAAAATACGGTAAACAGAAGTTGTTTTGTTACATTAGCAACAACTTCTTTTCGGTATGAATTTATGTACCGTCAAAGTAAATGTGTTTACATTGTTGCTATTAGACCTTGGGTAAGCAAATGGCCCATGGAATTCCTATGAATAATTCATTTCGTAAAGACTTCTTACAAAGGAAAAAATAATTATGTTTCAATGGCGGAATGTTCTTTTTTATATTTTGATCTAGAAATCTTTATTGGAAAGTTAAAGAAATTTGTATCTTTAGAGAAATTATTGTTCTTATTTTCTTAAGAAGCTTATGGAAAATAGGTTGGTAGTAGTTAAACGCTACATGAATTTTCTTCGTTTTATTTTTTAAATATTTTTTTCCTGGAAATAATGACAAAGATCTTAGTAATCTTATATGGTTTTTAAAAATACTTTTATCATTGTCTTTCTATAAAGTTGTTAGAATCACCATTTTTGTTTTAAATGGTTATGAATTAACAATACTTATTCTTAGGGAGAAGGATTCACTGTAAACAAAATTCTAGTTAATACTTTTCTAGAGAATGCTGAAAAATATTGTTTCATTATTTACTAAATATAGTATTAGACATAATTACTATTTTCTATATTGCAACGTTATTTTATTATTTTTATTGCATCTGTACAAGTACTAGTTATTACCTAATCCCAGCATACTGATGTCAAATGTGAAGTTAATTTTTCTTTGTAAGCTGTAGAATTTTACAAAATATTATTTATAGTTTTTTTTCTTAATTGACTAAATGAAGCTATGTCTCCGTTTTAACTGGACCGTTCAGCATCTCGGCTGTCTGTAAATTTGTTTGGTACGCAGTCATGACCAAACGCGTTGCTCGATTTTCTTCGAATTTGGCATAGGGATTCTTTTGAGAAATAAAAAATGACATATGTGTAAGAATTTTTATTTTTTGATTTCGTTTGAGGATGGCGACCGTTTTAATAGTTTCAATGTATTGGCGAGTCAATGGAAAGTTTGGCATGATTAAAACATTTGAATCATTTTGGTAATGGCGGCATTTACTTGAAATTTTTTTAATGCTGAAAAAAGCAAACATTTAATTCTAATTTTGTAAATACTGATAAAAGCAGTAACTCGTATAAGTAATTTGAATTTCAAAAAATGCGGATGTGTCGGTGAGTGGACGCGTGACAGAAGTGAAGCTTCTTAAGCTTTTCTATATCATTAAAAGTATAATGGTAGCATCAGCATCACACAAACTCTCTCTGTTTCACTCCTCCCCCAAATGAAACAAAACATTTAAAAATTCTAAAATTCTTTATTTATAATAATGATAATAAGTACAAATATATATAAACTCATTATTTATTTATAATTTATGACTAATACAGATAAGAAAAAATTATAAGGCATACAAGCAGTTATTGAAAAAACATTTATTTACATTTTTATTAATCTGTATAATGAAACAAAAACAATCTAATCTAATCATCACATTCTATCATGGAAACAATTGGTTTGTAATAACTGAAATATGATACAAATGTCTGCGATCATATTTTATTAATACATCTGGAAGAAACTGCATCAATGGCTGTGTGAAACTTTGTCATCGATTACTGTTCATAGTTAAATTAAATTCATCAAAAAGAAATTTTACAAGTGGCTCTGATTATTTATCCGCAAATTTAACATTGAAATCACCAACCAACACCGTTCTCCAGTTTACATACATGTCTCCAATAAGTAAAACTCGACGGGGAATGGCGCAGTGGTATAGGGCCTGTAATGTTTCCTTCCCGCGAGCACAATTCCCATGAGAAAAAGAGTGCCGTCCCTTTTGATATTGGCTGCAAACATCAGGACAGCTGCACTGGTCATCGCTAACGAGACGGGCGCAAGAGAAAGGACTTCACACAGAGAGCCGCCACAATGCCGAGGATTCAATCACTGTCAGCAAGCACGTTAGCGGTACTCTTTGGTGTAATCCCTGGATAGGCCGGTGGTGGCGAAACTCAAGAACCTTCCCAGAATAGGGGTTGACCACTAGGAAGGTGAGCTGTTGGTCAACCAGAGTACCATTATCCAGTGTAGGAAAAGGTAGGCGGAGCTCCACTCCCTGAAGGGTGAATAAAAACTGAATGTTCGAGGAGAGCGGAAGACGGAGAGAAACGGATTAGGAGTCTCGAACTGGGTTTCAGGCTCCGGAGCACCGAAGAGAGCTGTGTGATCAGCTCGGATTGAAAGTCCCGAATTAATTCGGACTTTGGTAGGCAACCCCGAGGAATCGGCATTCCCCGAACTCTCGGCTCATCAACTTGCGAGCACTCCTGGTAGTCTCGTGGTTCGGTATCACGTTGATAGGTGGAAGCTATTCCTCCTGTGATTAATATTCTTTAGGGACTAAGTGCCCATGGAACTTTGACGTTTCGAACTATGATGTTGTTGATCGACTTTGTATATACTCATATTTAATCCAGACTTCTCTGCGAGAAGTGTCTCTTAATTATTGCTGTATTAATAAAAGTACTTAGGCCAACCTAAGCTTGAATTTATTTGGTCACACCTAGGCCAAGACATTACAGGCCCTTCTGCGAGTTCGACTCCGCCTGCTCGAAATCCTTATTAAAAATTTTCGAAATACGTAAACCTCGACCATTTAAATCCTCCGTATGTGCCAATGATATACGTAGATTTGCTGTTAAAATATTAGTAGTATCACTTTTCTTATGGTAAATTGCAACTCCTCCAGCACGAACTTCACTTTTGAACTTAACAACGCAATCGAATTAGGAACGTCGCCTGCGCTTGTATGACGTGCCTCCGTCAATACAATCGAAATTAGGAATGTCAACTGCGCCTGCGCTGGTATGACGTACTTCCATTCGTGACGGTCGGTTTTTCTACGCTAACTCCCCATCCTGAAGCCTGCGTTAAGAAGCTTCGCTTCAAAAAAGAAAAAAAAAGAGTGGCTGAACCTTTAAAGAATGCGACGAGGTGCAAATCTCAGATTTTTTTTCTTTGGATGCGAGGTCTACTGTTCGCAGAACTACTAGTTTATAAGTTTATAAATATAACATTATACACAACATACACTTTTGAAATAGGCAAAAACTCACTAATGATGAGTAATTGGCATATGCAAGCGAGAATTTCTGCTCGTGACTTTTGCGTTAGTAGACTTTGTGAGGGAATTTCGTTTGATGCTCCAGTAGCTTTCAGCCGATATGCGGCTTTGGTAGCACTAGTCCATCGGCTTGAAATCCTGAAGAAATCATAATCTCTGTTCATCTCTTACATCCCTAAGAATTTTGGAGAAATATTAATACTGGTCTAGTGAATACTGAAAAACAATGTTTCATTCTTTATAAAATATTGTGTAAGAGAGGACAATTATATTTTCATTGTTTTTTTAAATTTTGTGGTATTTTTTCGAAATATGGCCATAAAATACTAAGATGCAAGGTGTGAAGACATGAAATACAAATTACTATCAAAAATGGTTTTGATGCCTTTCTAAGCATTTATTATAAATCGTTTCAATGCATGTTACTTCATTAAAACTTTATAAATTTATAAACCATGTTAGGTTAGAATATTGCGAAAGTTTGATTTCGATTTGCAGCGGTTAGAAAAAAGAAGATAAATGGTATGAATTTGAAGTGCATATTAACACAATTGGTATCAATAGTCATTAAAATTTGCAAATCTCGGTAATTAAAACAAAATAAAAGAAAAAACTTTTGTAAAGTTAAATTATTAAATGACTGAATCCAATTAACTGTATCTGGTTTGAACAATTTAATTTTACTAATCGTTAATGATTTACATGCAACGTAAGGAAAGAATATACATTTGCATACTAAACTACTCAAAAGTTTGGAATTCATTGAAATTCATGCTGTGTTTCAGGTCCCCCAAAAATATGACTTAATTTTTCATTAATTCAATTTCGTTTTAGATTTCACTTTTCAATTATCGCTCCAAAATTATTTTTAGTGTACTAAGAAGCAAAGAATAATATTCCATTATATTCTTTCCGAATTTTAAAATTCTTTCTTTCTTTATACACTTCTTTTTTTAGTTCATCTCATTTATTTAACTTTTGATTTTTATTTCTGCAGTGATATTTAGTAGGGAAGTCAGGGCAAGATGGTGATGTTAATATATAACCATTTTTAATAAATTCAGTTTTTGCGGTAAGTTTTTTTCTTTGTATGTATTATTAGATTGACCTTTTGTTATGTTGTTCTTAAATTGAGAGATTTTTATTTTAATATAATCAAAGTTATTTTGCAATTTGAAAAAAGTAAAGCAAAAGTGCCAACTTGCCCCGTATCGGGGCAAGATAACTTTGGCCACAGGGCAAGATAATAATTATTCTTTCTGCTTTAAATATTCTTCTAATCTTCTAAAATAAATTTACTGCTTTANNNNTTCTTCTAATCTTCTAAAATAAATTTACTGCTTTAAATATTCTTCTTCCACCTTCTGTGTGTCTTTCTGAACCGACATCTCTCATAGGCAAGCTTATTAAAATATTTTCTGTAGGTCTCACGTCTTGCAACATGTTATGGTACAGATAGCGGATCTTGTATCTCATCAAAATTATACAAAATATTAAAAGCACTTGGGCAAGTTCACGAGATCGTCAACTTGCTCGGTCATCTTGCCCTGATCAGAAACGATTAAAGTCTTTGGTTTTGGTGGGATTAATAAAATTAGATTAGTGTTTCTCAACCTTTCGTGTTTGACCCAATTTTTCAACGTCGCCTCTCTACACTAACAATGATGCAATAATAATGTATTTTATGTATTTTGACGCTAAAGCTCACTACGGCCTTAATTACAAACCTTACAAAATACCAAGATAATAAATTTATTGATATATTCAACACCGATCAACGGCATTGACAAAACCAGGTGCTATCTCTTAGTCTCTATTTCTCTGTCTTACGTTCATCATTCGGACATTCTGGCGCTTCACGAGAGATCTATCGGAGAAATCACTAATAATTATAAATATGTTTTTGTTTTAGTATTTATAAGTTAATTACTAAATATATTTTACAGTACTGATACAATCCTATTTATAATGTATTATATCATAATAAATGTGCATTTTATATTTTATGTCAGAATGTATTTTTGTTTACTTTTCTTTTAGTAAAATAATCAGTTTTTTTAATAATATTTTCTTTTCGATATGCTCCGCTTCCCATCAGTGTTATAACGCGCCCTAGGGGCGCACTACAAACGTTGAGAATCGCTGAATTAGATAAAAATAAATAATGATTTTTGAAAAGGTTATAGTCTTGGAGTTGTCAAGCACCTGAAGAATAACCAAACATCTTAGTGTTAGTTCACGAGATCTTACGTTGAAGGTCTTGAAAATTGCAACAAATGAGCAAAACACGACACCATATAACAAACAACTAATGGGAGCAGTAAGATTCACTGTTGATTTTTAGTGCGATCAGTGTGAAGAGGCTAATATATACCCGTATGGTGGTGAAGTAAAAGCAGTATGAACTTAAAATAAGCCATTCGCCATCTTGCACTGAGTACCTTACTCCTCTAAGGATCTCTCTTTCAAGCCCCAATCCAATCAATAAATAAAAAAATAACGTCGAGAGAGATTTCTTCAGAGGAAATATTCAGCAAAATGTCCGATTTAAATTTTCATCTCTAAAAAATTTTTAATTCCACTCATTAGGATGCTATTGTAAGAAGCTTATGTAAGAATGTTATGTAAGAAGCTTCATGCTCTTTTTAAAAGCGGTATAAGCAATTAAGATTTATAAAATATTTAATAAGCAACACTAAGAATCTGAAAGATAACGATGCCGATTTATTAAATAACTTAATTGATAAATAGAATAATAAGTTTTTGAAAAAAAATCCTATAATTCCTTGACCAGTTTTCATCGAATTCATTTTTAATTACTGTTTAAAAAAACATATAGTTTCATCAATGCTGGATGAAAAGAGTGATACGAAAGATTTTTTATGAGCAGATTTAAATTTTTAATATCATAAAAAATATTAAAAATGTCCCAATTCAAAAATTCTCTAAACTTTCTTAAATGTGCTCTTTAAGGTACTTTCTGGCTTACAAACTGCGTGTGGAATGCAAATACTTAAATTAATTTCTTTTGCTTTATGAACAATAAATTTATAAAGAATAAAATAAGTTGAAATAAAACATTTCATCCAATTTCATGCTATTCTGTTGGTCCTTGATCCTCAAACAAACCATCCCTCTCTTATAAAAGAAATCAATACCAAGAAATGATTTAGAAATCAAACATTTCAACATCATTCCATGCCATTTCGCTATCCCTTAATCCTCAAACCATCCCTCTATTATAAAACAATATTTTTGAAACACAGACGTTTCCCAGACTATTTACTTCACTTCTTCCACTTTCTACTGAAGGTTTTCTTTATTTAAATGTCTTCGAACTATATTATTATATTATTCAGTTTCGAAATTCAAATATTTAGTTGCTATTATAGCACTAAAGGCAAAGAATCTTGAAAAATAATGTTCATGAGACATCGTCTGAGACTTCTATTTCATTTTACTATCTCAGTTCCAAAGGAATATTTTGAATTTCTAAGAAAACTTTAGCTTAACTGCAACCTGCATTGTTAAAGAAACGAAAAAAATGCATTGTGCGATATATAAAAAAGAAATATTTAATGTTTTGAATTTGCTCTGTGTTCGTCGGCATTAAGTTCTGTTCGCCTGCGATAAACACGTGACGTAACGAACATATACGGCTATTTTAAAAGCAATATGTACCATTATTTAGTACTAAGGATGTGAAGCTGAAATGATATTATGCATTTGGTGAGTAAAATTCTTTCTAAACTATAAAGGACTTTTCTTTCTATTTGTAACCTTAATAAAAAACCTTATTTGTTGCAACCTTTATAATAAACCTTATTTGTTGCAACCTAAATAATAAATCTTATTTGTTGCAACCTTAATAATAAACATCTTTTAATCTTTTTTGTTGAAAAAATGATTTCAACATTCATATTTTAAACGCAAGGTGACAATAATTAATTTTTTTACATAACTTCTTATATATACATTATTTTTTCTATATTTTTATTGTTAATTTTATAATATACAGGGTGATTTTTTTAAAACTTACACTACTCAGAGGCATACGTAGCTAGATATATCAGCTAAAATGTCACCAGATTTGGTAAAGGTACTAACGATGACATGGAAAAAAAGATTCTGCAAAAAACAATTGTTTGAAAGTAGCCGATGGGAGAAATTTGGCGCTGTTGTAGTCTACTTAGCTTATATGAAAACAAGCATAATTTGTATGAAACGTAGGTAAAATCTGATAATACTAATGCATGGTCACGTAAATTACCGCAGCGCCAATAATTCAGTCTATAAAGATGAGGGGGAAAACACCTAAAACTATTCCGCTAGCTAGGTTCAATATGCGTCTCTGTTTTCATCAGCGCGCGACTTGTGAAGCCGTTTTATATTCGCCAATCGAACGTAGCTCTCGATTTTCGTGAGTTTAGAAGTCGTAACTACTTACGTAAAAGCCCTCTATCAATTATTGTATTGAAAGGCATGATCCATAAATTTGAAGAAATAGGATCCTTAGCAGTTCGGTCTGGCAGTGGATAGAAACCTGTGTCAGAACAGACAGTTACTTATGTAGCGACTGCAGTCGTTGACAGCAGCCGTGGGACCATCTCTGGTAATAGCAGTGAGAGGGGAGTAGCGCGATTTAAATTTTTCGACGGTACGGAAGATCTTGCGGAAAGTTCTCCACTTTAACCCATACAAGATAAACCGCATACAGGAGTATGCATACCGCATACACAATGATTATGACAAACGGGTGGCATTTGCTTTGACATTTCATGTCGGGATAGAGGTCGACTATGCTTGGCCGTGGTGAATTCTGTGAGGAGATGAGGCCCATTTTCACCTAAATGGGAGTGTTAGCGCTCACAGTTCTCTAATTTGGGCATCCGAACAACCCCATGCAACTCAGAAAAATCCCATCGTATTCACCAAAACTCACTATTTGATGTGGCTTCATGGCAGATTGCATCATTCTTTTTTGAAAGCATAACTTTAACAGAATCACTGACCTATACCGTTACCACGCAAAGGTGTCCTGACATGCTGACTAGTTTTGTCATTTTACAACTTCAATACAGGCAGTTTCTGGATCAGGTAACTTTATGTAGGATGGAGCACAACCGCACATTGGTTTATCGCTACAGCGGTTGTTGCGCCATCACTTTACAGAATAAGGGGTCATAAGTTGCATTTTTCTACTTGCATGGCAACTTATCTCCCCGGATCTGACTCCTGTGACTTTTTCCTGTGGGGTTATTTGAAGTACAAGGTCTATCTTGATGGGGTACCGACCTTGACGACCGTAAAGGACAACATATCACGGGCTATACTGAACATTCCTGGTGACATGTTAGGTTCGACCATCGAGAATGTTCTGTAGAGGATGCAATGTGTGATCCACTAGAAGAGTAGTTACACTGAAAGAGGCCTATGCCCTCGCCTCGGAGGAGCTTTTATTAAATAGTTTGCCATGGTGCACTGAAATATCATCTCTGTAACCCTTTGGGACAGTTCATTTGTCGTATTAAAGCGATGCTGCACTGAATTTTCTTCTTTGTTATTCATTTGTCTCACTCTTAGTTGTGTAGACTATAGCAGCAACACATTTTCTCCTACCGGTGACATTTGGAACTGTTTTTTCCCACGGAAACTTTTTCTCCAGGTCGCCATTAATTCCCCCTTACAGAATTTAGTTGCATTTCCACTCATAGATCGAGCTGCAGATGGCTCTGAATAGTGTCAGTTTTTTTTAAAAAATTGTGCTGCATATATTTTCTGTGTACAGGCTGGTACATCTGCCGAAGTGAAGACCAGCGCCAGTCTGGTAACCACCTTGATAAGTGTTGTAAATTGTTTTTGAACCTGAACATTAAAGATTCAATATTATTTTTATTATTATAATGAATATTATGATGTTTCTAGATTGTTCATAACGATTCTCCTAAACAAGGCGATTTTTATTTAGTTAAAAAAACAGATAAAACTCCAATTACAGAGTGCATGACACGAAAAGAACATAAAGCACACAAACAACAAAAGATGTAAACAGTAAAACCTAATAACATTGGAAATCGTAATAGAAAGTTAAATTTGACTGTCAATCAATAAACATGTAAAACATATTAAAAAGTAAAATTTATTAAAACCTTAAAAACATAAAAAAAACGCATAAAAATTTACAATTGAATAGAGTTGCATATAAAAACATTAAAAAACGATACAGAATTTAAAAATTGAATACAGTGGAATATAGAAACATTAAAAAACGCATAAAACTTTAAAACTGAATACCGTCGAATATAAAAACGTTAAAAAAACATATAAGGAAAAATAAAAGTTGCTAACACTTCGTCTTAAAAATACCAAAAGACATATGAAAAATATCAAGTTGTTCAGAAAACCTGTTAAAAACTTCATAAAATTTGTGTAACGAGGATGTATTCACATAATTAAATTTCTCAAACTCAGTTTTCTGAACACATTAGCTCGTTTTTACGTTTAGTACCAAAGACACAAAAATAGCTAGTGAAACCTATTGGATTATTTTGATAACTAATCCGTAATAAAATGAGAATATTTCAAGACTATCTTCACACACAAGCCTTAAATACTTATTTTTTCTGTTAACATTAATTATGTATTTAATAAATGCATATGAATTTTATTTGTTTTCATCTATTTAGACACAAAAATTGATTTGAAGCAAACTATTACACCAAGAAAAGATTTTTTAGTGCACTATTAAGTTAAAGTATTCATAATCTGCTTTAGAAGCAAATTCTTTACCATTTCTTATTCTTGAATTCATACTGTATGAAAAGTTCAAATTTATCGCATTCCTCTTCCTTTATCTCAACTAGGGATTGCAATCCGGCACCAATTTCAATCCGGTCGGATCCGACCGGATTGGTTACATCAAAGCTATTTTGCCTTTTCATTCCGAAACCAACTGTATAAAAGATGTTCAAGTGAGTGTATTACAAAGTTTATTAAAAAAAGTTTATTTCTTATAAAATCTACTTTATTTGCCTGTTATAATCAATCAATATTTACGTATGAATCAACAATAAAAATTTAGTACAGTATAACTAGTTAAATTGTAATTGCTATATTCGTTTAGTAATAATTAGATAATGACGGCCAGTTAAGTTCAGTCTCACTTACTAGATTTCACAAATGACATCAATAATATCTTGTAATGCAACTAACATTACATTATGTAACTAACTTATATTAAATCTAACTAAATCAATCTTATCAACTGAGATCACAATAATTAGGTAATTTAGGCAAGCTAAGCAGTCTCATTCTTATAATTATGACAGTCATCATGAATCTGTTTAATCAATGGCACAATTATCCCAATAACAAGTTGAAAACTTCTTATTCTTTAATATACTTACTTTAAATTATTATTTTAACTAAAACAATTATAAAAAAATTACTTTTGGTTTTGAAAAAATGATCGTAGGAAACAAATAGTGCTAATTGTGTCATCTGCTAATCAGCTTCTTACAGAGCTACAAATATAACCAGCGACCGAGAAGATCATATCTGCTTCTACACTTGGTTTTATTATTAACAAATACTCGTGAATGGAGGACAAGTATTTTCCTCTAACTCCTTCACTTTCATATGCAGTCATTTCCTTTTTTAATATTTTCTCAAAATCTTTCTCTTTTTTGGTGTTTATTCTATAGGTTTTCATATCTTGCTGGATTTGCATTTGTAATTCTTTCTGTAATGTCAAGTCATTTTTCAATGACGATAAATCTAAGTTATTTTCTACTATATTATCTGTGTTTTCGTGAAAGCTATCATCTTGAATAATTCTTTCTAAGATATTTTTCACTTCTAGTCGTATAAATTTTTTTTCGGCATAGTAAATGTATCATCAGCTCGTCTTGTATCATCATCATATTTTTTGGATTCTGTAAGTATATTAATATTCCTGTTACTACAGTGCGGCGTTCTTTTATCCTCACACGCAGTGCCTCAGATAATTCAGCACTTAACGTTGTGTCTTGAGTAACCAACTTCTCTAAAATAAACTTTAGTATTGTTTCAGCAGTTAACAGAGTCGAATCTATTCTGCATATTGCCTCAACAGCCAACTTAAATAGCTGCAAACTCTCAATCGGGTCTTTTATTTTCGACCATTCTAGGTCGCTAAATGTTGTGTCAGATCCTATATCAATCAAAGCTTTATCTATGCACACTTTCAGCTTATGAGATCTTTCTAACATAGCCAGAAGACTGTTCCAACGTGTGAGGCTGTCTAAAATAAGGCTTAATTCTTTGCCTGTATCTTCTTTCACATATTTTTGCAGGTACATATCGTATTTAGCAGGCGATCTTTTGAATAACTTCACCACTTTCCCCACTTTTTGAAGAAGATCATTGTATCTAGGAATTACTTCAGCCCTTGAAAGATGAAGATGACGAGGATCTGTTGTTGTTGTTACTGTCACTCCTTGTTCTTCATGAGTATCATTCGCGTCTTCGTCGTCTGTATCTGATTCATTAGAAGTTATTTTTTGGTGTTCCTCTTCTCTTTCTATATTCTTTTTATATTAATATGTTGACCACAGTTGCTGGTAGCAACTCATAAGTTTACAAACTTTGGCCATGATGCTTGAACCGTCAGTATATATCAATATTAATGTCCGAATCAAGACCGAAGCTTTCCAGGCGGTTTTTTATCAAACTGACAGTATGTCCCGCAGTACACGAGCCATGTATTCTAATTAAGCCCAGATTAAGACGTTTTTCTTTGTGGTGTACTTTCAGATTCATATATCGGTGATTTTTCTGAGAAGTCCATTCGTCAAAACTTAAAGCGAATCTTTTTCCTTGTTTCTTAAGATATTCGAACTAAATAATCATGTCAGCTTTAACAGTATTTGCAAAATTTGTAACTATAGATCTTATTGTGTTTGGTGAATTAGAAAGTTGAAATCCGCTTGTCGAAAACAAATATCTCAATTCTGACGATGAACAAAATAAACTGAGGGCCACACCATCTTTACAGACCATTCTTGAGACCATCTTCTCCAAAGAGTTTTCCTTTTTAAAATAGCTGTCAATTGTTTTACACTTTTTCTTGTGTAGTTCTTCCTCTCAAATAATATCAACTGAATCAGTTTTTGACGTGGATAGTTTAGGATATAAATCGTGTTGGGGCAGATGCGGAGTGTGGTAGCGGGTGAGTAAGCGTCGTCAAATGCATGGTGACTCGTACTCACCACGCATTTTCGTACCTACTCAAGCAACAACGTTAGTACTTTTTCAAAAAATCGGTTTCATGTATTTTTTAATTTACCGGATCCGGTTGACATCTAATGATGCCGGATCCGCCGCATTACCGGATCCGGTTTTCCGGATTGCAATCCCTAATCTCAACCGTCTTCTGATTATAGTTAGGAAAAGAAATGTGTATTATTTTTGAAGAATTTTTTCTGGCTTTTCAAATTTTAGACGGATCTAAAAAAGCGAAATAAACAATAATATGTTGATTAGATAGAGAATATTATAGATAGATATACTATACTAATTAACTAAATATGGAAATTCTTGATTTGCTGTTAATTCCATTAATTTAGTTTTGGAGAGTCAAGTGAAACATTTTCGATATAAATTATTTTATAAACCAGATCAGCAATAATACATAGAATTACTATGGTAAGATTAAATGTACTTAATTATATGCGTGTAGTTTTTAACACTAAAATATTGATATTTGCTCAATTAAATCAATCCGCAGAATAATATTTTTTTGGCTACCCTTTTTCATTCTTAATTGAATCCTTACTCTCATGTAGTATAATATGCTTTCTTAAGGGTTTCCGTAAGGCTTGAAACGGAAAAAACCGAGCATATTTGACTTCAAGAATATTTTAGAATTAGCCTAAAAACTGATGTCTCCGCATATAATCATTCGAAAAAGAAAACAACAGATAGGCCGAGAAAAAAAATATTCAGTCCCTCTTTCGATTCCTGACCAGAAAAAAATACCGTAATGTAAGAGTAATTTTTTAAATAAGAACAGAGCTGCTGGTCTGCGGCAACTTTTAATCAAAAGTATTTCAGAAATTCTGTATAGGACGTATGAAAAAAGAGAGAGGGGCAAGATATTACAGCTTATTTTAAGGTTAAGAAAACAGTTAAGTAAAATGAGTGCAGGAGGATGTTTGTCAAGTCCTTTGCAGGTATTTATTTCCTTTTCTCTTCAAATAACGCAATTTAAATACCGAGCATAAAATTGAAACTATTACTCGTTCAGGTACTTTATACCCAACAACTTTTTATTCCTACGACGCGCTTACTTTAATTCAGTTTATATTGAGAGTTGATGCATCAGCAAATAATTACTTCTTTACTTGATGCCAACATTTTGGAAAATAAGAATAATATCGCCTGGACCTTTTATTCAGTTGTTTGCGTTAATTGTTCTTTCGAAGCTATTCATTTCTATTTCAAAGAGAAATAGTTATCCATCGGAGAATGCATGTTCTAAAAAATAGAAATTCTTTCACTTAAACAGAATTAGCTCACTTTAGTTTTTTTCAAAATCTGTTTTATTTATTTAATGCAACTTACGTTTTACTGGTTTCATTTTTTCAATTTTTGAACTATTAGAATAATTGTTATGAAATTTACGAGCGTTATTAGAATTTACAGTATCATTTGATTCATAAAGGGCGATTTCTTATTTATCACGATTCTACTTCGTTTAAGTATTATCAGACTCTAGAAATCACAAGTTGTTAGAAGGTTATTAGCATTTAGATAAAGCAATCTTGTTGAAAAGATCAGTAAATATGTTTCAGGGATTGGTAAAGCAATATTTTAATTTTTATAAACCATCTCTTATTCAACCTGCTTGACTTCTCTCTTAAAATTGTAAGGTCTTGGCATCAAAGCGAAAGGATCGTGAGTTCTAGAACCGGTTTCACCGAACATGCCATGCATGTGGACCAGCTAAATATCTGCTATTGTTGGTTAAATATCCTATCTTCAGCGTCGCGGATGTTTGGAGAGTACTTTGCAGGCGAATGTGCCA